>CM028692.1:5325784-5652929 GCA_016771965.1 Brassica carinata
TGTCATGATCGCTCCACCATCATCTTTCCATATCTAATGCTTATGGCCATGCCTCCCGGGTCAATCCCAATCACTCATCAGTGCCATCTCACACATTTTGGGAACCAGAACCCTACCATGATGCCTGCTCCATGTACTACTTACATGCTGTATATGCCTCCTAACACCGTCATTGAACAACAATCCGTGCATATACCCCAGGACTCTAATGATGTAGCAAAACAACTCGAGTTAAAAACTCCTGGTTCGACTTCTGATAAGGTAAGAGTGTTTAAGAAAAAGAACTTGTGATCAGTTAGAAGTTAATAAAACTGAGTGTTGTAAAGGATACATCACCGCAAAGGCCAGAGAAAAGGAAGAGATCTAAGAGATATAGCAATGGCAACAACATCTCCATATAGAAGAAAGCTCTCATACTAGCAAATGATCATCTTCTCCGAGCGTAGGTGTAAGAGGTGTACGTGACAACAGTTCTTCCAGTAGTGCAGCTGGTGGGCAAAAACCTGATGATGTAAGATGACCAAATGAGGATCGCAAACGGCAGCGTTTTAACTAGTATATGATGGGAGTTAGAATTAGATGTATAAAACGCAGTCTCTGTTTTGAACAGCGTTCTGATTAAACTTTCTCAAATAAGTGTGCTTAGTTTTACACACATGTTTTGTAATTTCCAATAATTATATTTTACTAACCAACCAAATATATTAAATATAAAACCAAGTAGTATCAACATTTAAAAAGATGCTCTATGACACTACATTGGGCTCAATCTTAGTTGTCAACCAGATCTTTACCCCAAAGGAATGGTATGATTTAAAGAAGAGCACAAGTGATCTTCTCTAACACAAGATACAGCCATCATATCCAAAAGATAATAGTGATCCAAATCTCTCTTGTAAAAATAGAGTAAAAACACTTTGCTTTTTGTTGATCCTTGCCCTATTTTGTGTCCTCCAGGAACAATGTAAGTATTTCTCTTTAGTTGACACACGGTCTTGGATTTTATGGTGGTAAGAATGGAAAAACGTCAAGATCTTGACCGTTGCTTTGTAAACGTTCAATTTTCTTTACCAAAGTAATGGACACTTTTATTGTGTTCTTGTAACAAAATGGCCCAATTGTACTGGTTACCCAATCCCACATCGGTAATGGCTGAAGGCGACATCGCGTATATATAAGGTATAAGTCATCTAGTAGAATGTCAACCGGTGGTGAGATTGAGGTTCATGATTCTTGATATGGTGAAGTGTCTAAATAGGTCTTCGGACTGAAGATTAACTTTGTAAAGGGAGTTATGAGCCGACATAACTCATTGTCGGTAGACTTTTTAAATTATTCTAATATGTTTTTTTTATATAGATTTTCCATAAATATAACCAAAGACATCTCATATTATCATCACACTATACCTACAATAATCTAATAAGTTTTATGTTTTCTTATATAGATTTTTCATAAATATAACCAACGACATCTCATATAATCATCACACTATACCTACTAGATTTTGTGGCGATTACCTTTCTTTGATGGTAAGGAAGCTCCATAGCTTTAACATATGCAAATGATTCATATGTGTAAGAATCAACAACATCAGAGGACTGAAAAAAACTGTTGATTGTGGAGGAAATGGACACGAGAAACCTGAGAGTACTATAGACGGTTACGGCAAAGAACGCAATTGGGTGAAGAAGAGCATCTTTTGAGAATTACCGTATTGGGAAAACCTTCTTCTTCGGCACAACCTGGACTTCATGCACATTGAGAAAAATTTCTTTGATAATCTTATCAACATGGTGCTTAATGTTCCCGGGAAGACAAAAGATAATGCAAAGTCAAGGATGGATCTAACTGATTTGTGCAGAAGGTCTGAGTTACATATCAAGGATGATGGAACGATGCCAGTCCCGATATTCCGGTTGTCGAAAAAAGAAAAAAAAAAAGAATTTTTGCGATGGTTGAAGAATGATGTAAAATTTCTAGATGGGTACGCTTCAAAGTTTAGTAAATGTATAGACGAGACGAATAGCAAGATTTCAGGTCTGAAAATTCATGATTGCCACGTCATTATGCAATGACTTCTCCCATTTGCGTTTAAGGAATTACTTCCCAAAAGTGTTCACATTGCAATTTCAGGTACATAATCTTAATAATTATTTTGATATTTGTTATTATTGAGTAACTCCTATTATTTTTCGTAGAGATCGCACTCTTCTTTTGTGATATCTCGGCGAAGATGTTGCCATTTTAAAAGAAAACATCACGGTGAAGCTTTGCAATTTGGAGAAGATTTTTCCACCGTCGTTTTTTGATGTTATGGAACATCTGGCCGTGCATTTAGCAGACGAAGCTGCTTTAGGTGGTCCAGTGCAATATAGATGGATGTATCCTTTCGAGCGATACATGTACCATCTGAAAAGAAAGTTAAAAATAAGGCACACATTGCAGGTTCCATCATTGCACAATGTGCGAATGAGGAGATATCTACCGCTTCTGCAAACTTCTTTGGTAATCCACATGTGATACCTGAGGTTCCGTTTCCCGGAGAAGTTCGGTTTACATATCAATATCCAGAGGTGCCTACCTTGTTTTACCATGAAGGTCGGGTTAGTGGAAAATGTGAAGATAAATGGCTAACCGATGATGACTACACCGTCCTCCAGACTTTTCTGATGCTGAATTGTGATACATTCGAACCCTACGAAAGGTACTTCAATTTTATTTTTAAAAATACTTTTCGAGATTTTTTAAGTTATAATCTCTTTAAACAAACTCACAGGATGTTTGAGGAGTCTATGATTGAGAGAAACCCATATTTGTCTAGTAATGATCTACAAATGGCAAAAGACTAACATTTTGCCAACTGGATGAAAAACTATGTGAGCTTCTGATATTATTTGATTTATAATTTGAATTTGAAACTTATCAATAATAGATATAAATTTAATTAACAGGTTGTGCAAGCGATTAACACATATAAGTTTCCGATGTGGATTTTGGATTTTGTACAAGGTCTGCAACGTAAGTATAAATCTTGGCCGATTTACCATTCACGTGGATACTACTTCCACACACATAGACATGGCCAAGACAAGAAAACCCAACATTACGGTGTCCAAGTTCGTGGAACCACAGACACTGACTATTATGGTTTGATCGAGGAGATAATGATGGTTGAGTATTTTGGTTCTGTTGGACTGAAGGCCATGGTTTTTAAATGTAAGTGGTTTGATACAACCGAAGGTCGGGGGATTCGAAAACATAAATCAGGAATCGTTGATGTGTCTCCGCGTTGGCAGTATGAGAAATATGATCCATTTATCTTATCTGGTAATTGTGATCAAGTTTGTTTTATCCCTTATCCGCGGGTACGACATACATCAGCAAACGATTGGTGGGCATGTACAAAATTTATGCCTAGAGGGGTTCGAGAAACGTCTGAGGATGCTCTTGTTGCGTTACAAGATGATACTCACAACCAAGTTGTTGCACAGAGCACGATGTTGCGCATTGAAACATATATTGTCGAAGATGATTCAGATTATGATTCCACGCCAATTGTTCCTCCTAATGACGAATATGTTTCGAAGATGAATTAGAAGAGTCTTGTACTGATTCGGATTCGGAATCTGATTCAAGTTCTTAGTGAATTTTCCATTTATGAATTATGTAATATAAATAAATAATCACTTAGTAAACATGTAGTTTATGATGTTTTAAAATTTGTAATATATAATAAGTGAACTTTTAATATATTTAAGATTTTAAATTTTTGTTATATTATTTTTGAAAATTAACTCAACTCTATACTCTTATGTTCTAATTAATATTTATAAGATTTTATAAAAATAACATTTTATCTAAACCCTAAAACCAATCTAAACCCCAAAATTAATTAATAAATTACATTTCCCACCACAAATTAACCCAAAATCAATTTCCCTCTCAAACCCAAAATTTTCCCTAATAACTAAAGCCCAAAACCAACACTTAGAAAAAAATTCTCCACTTCCCTCTATCTCTCTCGCCATTTCCCTATAACGAGCCTCGATCTCTTCTCTCTCGTCGACTCTCTCATACCCGTGTCTCTCTCTCTCTTTCAGTCGGTTCAAGGATAACGACGATGGCTCTTTCCACCGAGATATCGAACGAATCACGTCGTCGCCCTCGTTCATCCGGATTACAGCTCCCAGGTTAGTGAGCCTCTCGTCTATGTCTCTGTCTTGAAATCCTTCGATTTAGGGTTCCTCGGGGTTTCGATTTCGGGGTTTCTCGGGTTCGATTAAGGGTTCTCTTGGTTTCGATTTAGGGTTCTTTGGGTTTCGATTTCGGGGTTTCTCGGGTTCGATTCAGGGTTCTTTGGGTTTCGATTTAGGGTTCTTTGGGTTTTTATTTCTAGGGTTTCTAGGGTTCGATTCAGGGTTCTTTGGGTTTCGATTTAGGGTTCTTTGGGTTTCGATTTAGGGTTTTAGGGTTTCGATTCAGGGTTTTTAGGGTTTCGATTTAGGGTTCTTTGTGTTTCAATTTCTAGGGTTTGTAGGGTTTCGATTCGAGGGTCTGTAGGGTTTCAATTTGAAGGGTTTTTAGGGTTTCGATTTCGGTCTAAAGTGTCGGTTTGCTTTCAAGATTCGGTTTTGTTTCCGTTTCTAGTTTGTTTTTATTTCAAATTTCTGTTCTGTTTTGTTTGGTTTTGGATATGAAGTTTCTGTTTCTGTTTTGTTTTGTTTTGTTTTGTTTCAAGTTTGGTTTTTGATTTTAAGTTTCTGTTTTCATTTGTTCTGTTACCATTTATCTCAAGTTTCGGTCTAATGTGTCCCTTTTCTCTGTCTGTCTACACATATGCGACAGGGGAGACCTCAGATGACTTTCTCGGGGCCTGCTGCCATGGACCCATCTTCTGCTCCGCCTGTCCCTCCTGGAGTTGTACCTCCTGGAGCTGTACCTCACGCACCTACCGCCTCTTCAAGTGCAGTATCTGCGGCTCCTGCCCCTTATGTCAGGAGAAGAGAAGAAGCTCTGCTACATGCACCATCCCGACGTAACCAGCAACACCTCCATTCTCAAAAGCTCAATAGAGCATTGTGGTAAGTTTGAAGCGTTGTTTTTGTATATCAGTGTTTTTGTTTGATGAACCGTGTAAGTAGGTTAAGTTTAGTTATATGTTTTTGTTTGATGTCTGCTATTGTCTTGTTTCAGGTTTGGTGTTGATCCTGAAGTCCATGCTTTTATGCGAGCAACATGGCAGGGAAACTTCTGGGGGCCTTGGGCAACTTGGACGGACATTCCACCTGAGAAGACGGATCAGTGGTGGCATGCCTTTATTGTAAGTAGCTCTTTCCCCTCCTTTTCCCTTTCTCAGCTATTAATTTACTTAGTAATATTTAATTCTAATGCTTTATCTTTTTTTGTAGCAACACTACTACTGGGATGACCAATTTCATGATGAAATCTACTTAAAATGGAAGAAACAAACTCAGGTTACCGTCTGTGGCCGCATCAGCCAGAACAGAAGAGATAACAGGCCTCCTGCGTACATCAAAGACACTGACTGGAAAGCAATTGTTGCGAGGTATAGCACTGAGAAAGCAAAAGAAGAGTCAGTCAGCTGCAGCATCTCATACATCTGCTCCTACAGGGAAGAAGATGCACAAGCATGGTGCAGGCCCACACTGTTTCGTAAACATTGAGCACAAAATGGTAAATTTTTCCTTAAGTTTATTTCTTATTTTTTGCCTTAAGCGATTTCTAACTTCCATGTGTTTCCTTTCTTATAGACGGTTGAAGAAGGTGAACCACCTTCATATACAGCCCTTGCGAGGAAGACACACACGGGCAAGGATGGTTCCTTCCTAGATGAACGTACGGAGGAACTGGTGCTGGAGGTTGAGCAAGCCGTTGAAGAGATGTTACAAGAAGAATCTCCACTTGGCGACAGTCAAACTGACTCCACTGCTGCTACAAATTCAAAGCGTTTTCTTATCAACCAAGAATACATCAAGGTCATCTCATCTCTCATCTTCATTCTATTTATTTCTTCTTACTGGTTTAATACTTAGTTATTGAACTGTGATTGAAAATGCTTGTGATTGTCTTAGTTAGTTATTGGAGTTGTGACAGTCTTAGTTAGTTATGGAGTGTGAGATAGGATCGAGTAAATGCTTGCTTATGCTTCTTTTTCCTTGCTTTTTGCAGAGAGGACAGACAAAGAAGGGTACAGTCTACGGCCTTGATAGTGTTCAGTACAAGAACACCAGTCCTTCTATGCCAATTCCTGTCTCACTACAGCGCTATCTGAACATTGAGATGCGCATGAATGGCTTCGATACCACCATTTCTAAAGTCAAGGCAGATATCAATGCTTTCAAGACTGAATTCAAGGAGGGGATGTCATCAAATTCAGCAACTCTCGACATTATTCTGAAAACTCTCCGATCTCAAGCTTCCACTCCTACTGCCTCAACTGCACAACCATTTCAGCCTGAAGCTCAGTCACAACCTCAACGTCAGCCCCAAGCTCCAGTTCAACCTCAACATCAGCCCCAAGCTCCAGTTCAATCTCAACATCAGTCACAAGCTCAAGATCAGTCTACGGCTGAACCACAACATCTCATCACCAATAACCAATCTGAGATAGATGAGTGGTGCCATAAGCTTGGTTTGTAAGGTTTGGTCAGTTCATGAACCAGAATCTTTTGTGTAGTTTCTTTATTATCTTTTGAATGTTAAAATCCTGCAACTTTTATGTAATATATTTTAGTTTCTATGATATTTTGGCTTTTAATTTTGCATTTAAAATTTGCAATTTATATATATTTTATTTTTTATAATTGTATTATCTAGCCACAAAACAAATCGTAGCAAATAAAACAAATACACACAAAATAATTCGTGAGCAAAACGTAGCATATTATAACATTGTCACGAAAAGGATCCTAGCAAAATCGTAGCAGCTTGCTACGATGCATATCGTATCAATTCGCAGCAAATTTGCCCGCAATTTGCGTCGCAAAACGTAGCAAACCTTGCCACGAATATTTCGTAGAAACACGTGGCATCTTGCTACGATTTTTGACATGCGCTATTTTTGCTACGCTCCTATACCTACGTTTTACATTTCGTAGCATTTCGTGGCTTCTGCTCCGTATAGCCACGAATTATTGGCCATACCCACGAAAATTAACGTGGCTGTAGCGCTGTTTTTTACTAGTGAATAGAATTTGTGGCGATTACCTTTCTTTGATGGTAAGGAAGCTCCGTAGCTTTAACATATGCAAATGATTCATATGTGTAAGAAGATCTCCAATAATAGTTTTTTACCATGGAATTTTCAAGTTACATATAAGTGTTGAAAATAAAATTATATATAAAAATAATATATGCATATTATCATCCTTCGTTGAGATTTGCGCGCGAGATTTCAGTTTATATATGTAAGTGTTGAAATTCTATTTTAAATTTTCAAAAGATTTTTCTGTAAAAGGAAATTTCAAAATATAGTTCAAGGTTTCCATTTAGTTTTATGAATTTATATTTGTAATATATGTATTGTTAGATATGTATATATCTATATAACAGTTTGGAAATATTGATCTATAAATATACTTAGCTGAAACATTGCATATGATACGAGGAACATTTTTTGTTAGACGATAAAATAAAGTGATGTTTTTAATGTTGTTAAAATGCCATTAGATCTTTTCACATGAATATTAACATATATTATATGTGATTCTCACACAATTGATTGTACCAGAATAAAGAATGTAAAATTATCTTACATCCCTAGGTCTATTATTATACTTAGCTCGAAAACTGCAGAGATTATGATAACCTAACCATTGAAAGTCTTTTGATCCATTATAACGGCTGTGAATGTGATCCAGAACAAATGCAGATATAATGCAGGCTATTTGATCTGCAGATAGAACTGCATTTCTCATCCATTCATGGTTATATTGCAGAACTGAAAAAGGTAAAACAAAATAATAACTGACCTGTATGCAGATTGGTTTTATCTTTTTTTGTTCTGCAAATTTGGAAGGAAATGGTGCAGGCGAGAGGCAGAGGGCCAATAAATGGCCTGAGTTTTTTTTTTTAAGTTTCTTTGTTATAAATACTCTTCAATGCTGCACTTCATTTTTTTTTGTTGACAACATTGCACATCATTAATTAAAAAATAATAATTGTTTTTTAGAAATAAAGTTTACTATTTTTCATTT
This sequence comes from Brassica carinata, assembly GCA_016771965.1. Lineage (NCBI taxonomy): Eukaryota > Viridiplantae > Streptophyta > Magnoliopsida > Brassicales > Brassicaceae > Brassica > Brassica carinata. Next base: position 5,334,004 of record CM028692.1, read on the forward strand.
TTACGTTATAATACTAGACAAACTTTTATTAAAAATTAAAAATGATAATTATCTTGTGTTTTTTTATCAACAATTATCTTGTGCCTAAGCAGTTTTTTTAATTTTTTTCAGGTGGTCTTTACATCAATGAAAAATAATTTAAAGATTCAAGGATTATTTTTAATTATTTCATTAAATAAATTTTAAAAAATTTAAGATGTTGAAAATAACATATACATAATTTATCTTCTATTTATTTAATTTGTTTTAAATTCACAAATAATTTTAAAATTTATTTTATAAGAACTTTAAACTGAGAATATTTACTATATTTATAGACATTAATAGATAAATATAGATATTTATACACACACACACACACATATATATATATATATATATATATATATATATATATATAAACGAAATTAAATTATATATATTCATAAATCTTGTAGAAATGTTAATTTTTTCTTTATATTTAGAATTTTAATATTTTAGAATTATTTTTAAAAAAATATATTTTACGACCGGATCCGGATACGCGGGTAGTACGATATATAGACAGATATCCGAAAACTAGGAATCCAAAATCCGAATACTAAATTCGTAGATCCGACGAATCCAGATCCAGATACCCTAAGTTTTCCGAATATCCGGATCCGAATTCGTATCATATAATTTTAAATCTCATTATATTTATTAAAATGATTATTTTTATTGTTACTTTTGTCAACATGATATTTATTACTATATTATATATTTAATTTTCACTGAAAGAATTACAAAATTTATTTTAAATATAATAATTTATTAAACTAACTTGATGTGCATTTGTTCTACTTGTTCTGCGTGATCTGCATTTGTTCTGCGTGATCTGTATTTCTGCTTGATCTGTATTTTTTGATCTGCGTTACCCATTCGAAGCCAACAATTCCCATCACAAAGAACATGACCCCTCCCACATCCACAAGTAATAGGTCTCCTCTCTTTGGTGTCCCATTCTTCATATAACACTATCCCTACATAAACTTTAATTAGTATGTGTATAAGAAACAAATTTTCTTCAAATTAAGCTAAATACAGAAAATAGATACCTTATACAGGAAATTTTACAGCTTTCTTAGTTTTTGGCCATATCCATGGATTTGACAATACTTGCATTTTGGTAATCAAACGATTCAACAAGCAATTAATTAATCGATAGAAGTACTAGCTTGGAAACAAACGATTCAACAATCATTTAGGTAATCAATGACAATTACGTAATCAGATGATAGTAGTAGGAGTTTACCATGATCTCCATGAATGTCCTGAAGATTGTAGTAACCATGCGGTTTCTTCCTTGGAACTTCATGCATCAAAGGTTCAACTCTCGACATTAAACTGAGAGAGAACTTAGAAAGGATGAGAGTGATATTTTTTTGAATGAGTGATTTATAATGAAAGAAGAAGAAACTAAGAGCATCCGCATCAAAGGTCATTTCCCTAAATCTCTCAACATTTTAAAATTACAAAAAAGGATAAAGTAAGAAAGAGAATCAAAACATAGAAGAGAGAATGGAGAACCGATTGGTCTTTCAGAAGCGATGTGGAGATGGGAAGAGACTTCCAAGACACATGTCACTCTGCGAATAATCCAACTGATTTTTTTAAAAAAAAATACAAACATAATTTTATGATTAAATTAATAATGTTAAGGGACTCTGAGAGATTCTCTTCAATGAGGATGCTCTAACCACCAACGAGAAGGAGATGACTTTTTTGAACTTTTTGACTTCTAACTGAAATTGGGAAGGTATACACTCCTTAAGCAATCAGGAATAGATATAACCTCTCATCATTGGAACTCTTTCTGCTCAAACTTTGCTCAAACTTGCAAGAATCTAACTTATGGAGTCATTTCTCTAGTTTAGGGATTTCAGATTTTTATTTATTTATAAGCCATTGTATAAGGTCGTATCATTAAAAAAAATTTCAAAATTTATTAATTTTAAGCTTTTTAAAATAATAGAAAGTTTTTTCTATGTTTAGTAAATATGACACTTCATTTAATCTGTGTCATCAAAAACTAATGATGAGAGATTTATTCATTTTTGGCAAGGTAAAGACACTTAGATCCGATTAGATTTTAGGTTTTCGGGGGCTAAAGATTTTAGTCTTAGTCGAGTTGAAAATAGCACGAGATGAGATACAAACCACAATCTAACGTAATAATATACGATTGCTCTCTCAAATTCCACACAGATCGTGATTGAACAATGGATACATACATAACCTAACATCTAAGCAACAACAAGCTCCTTGTATCTTCAATGATTGCTCTCATCAAGTTCCACACACATAAAAGCGCAGAGAAGCTAACATCTAAACAATGGAAACAAAGACGTGCTATGTTCAACAAGAAATTACTTAATCGGAAACCAAAATTACGTAATTGAAACAAACAAGATAGCAATTACTAATCAGAATGATAGAAGAAGGAGAAGAAGGACCTTACCACGACCTCCATGATTCTCCTGAAGATTGCACTAACCAGGTGGTCTCTTAATTGAAACTTCTTGGATTGGAGGTTCAGCTCATGCCATTGAGCTGAGACAGAGAAATTTGAGAGTGATGTTGTTTCTTTTTGAATTAGTGATTTTATAATGGGAGAAGAAGAAGAAACTAACCGCCAATAATGAGAGGAGGTGAGTTTTTGACCTTTTTGACTTCTAGTAACTGAAATTAGGAAGTTATCCACTCCTTTCTTAAGCAATCCAGAGCAGATGTACCCGCACATCATCGTCGAAACTCTTTCTATTCGAACTTGTGAGATTCCAACCTTGAATGCAGTTCTTTCTATAGTTTAGGGATTTCAGATTTTTTATACTTATAAGCTGTCTTTGTATAAAGTCATATCATAAAAAGAACTTCAAATTTATTAAATTTTAGCTTTTTAAAGTGAGAGAGTTTTTTTCCATGTTTATTTTGAGAACAACTTTTTTCCATGTTTAGTAAAGATAACAACACTTCTTTTAATCTGTGTTGATGAAAGATTTGTTCATTTTTGGTAAGATAAGCTTAAATTTCAGATTTTCGGGACTAAGGATTTAAGTTTCAGTCGGGTATATATAAATTTTAGTTCTAATTCAGTTTGGTTTACAATTTAATTCAGATTCAGATATCCATTTAGTATTTAATCTATGTAAACAAATTAAAATCTCAAGTATTTTCAAATACATAAAATTCAAAAATAAAAATAATGTAAAGCATTTAAATTTGAATAATAAATGCTAAATATGTAAAATTAACATGAAAATTGTTTTGGTATACATTTGGATGGAAAACAAAAAGGTATTTTGGTGTTTTGAATGTTTTTGGAAATTTTCTTTTAATTATTTATACTATTATTTATGAAGTGATTTTGCTTACTCGTCATTTTCTCCATAATATTAGGTGATTTTTTATTTTCATGCTTTAATTAATTTTAGAAGCTTATTAAATAATTTTTTAAATTTTTAGCTTTTAAACAAATTTTTAAATTATTTAATAAATATTTTCATAATATTGAAAAAATAATTATTAATGGTGTTATCAAATTTTAGCAATAATTTTATACATATGCTCATCGTATGTTTATTTTAGTAATATTAAATCGTACAGTAGATTCCTTATTTATTCTTTTAAAAAAAAAATCTTTCTTGTGCACAAAAAAAAAAAACTTTCTTTTTTTTTATGTCACGAAAGAGTGTTATCGGTTTAATTAACATCATCTTACCAATCAAAAGCTATTAGTCAAACAAATACAATCTTTTGCCTTTATAATTAGAATACAACGAACCTTAAAAGAACCTGGAGAGTCTCCTTGCCTTGTGGTGGATACAACAAAAACAATAGCCTCCTCATGAGGTAAGGAACTCTGCGGCAATAAAAAAAATGTGGAAACTTTCAATGAGAACTAAGTTTAAAAGGAAAACACTTTTAAATATTTTTACTCGAAATTCAATCAAACAGACCCACTCGAATCTAAGAGATGATTACTGGTATAAAGAAAACATATGAACAATCATCGGTTCTAAGTGATAAAAAAAAAAAGGAATTGTAACGGTTTTCTTCATATTTGTATGACCAATAAACGACGCAGACAATCTTCAGTAAGAAGCTATTAAAATCAAATTGATTCACAACAACATCTCACAATCATACCCGGTCGAATTCGTCGGTGGAGACGATAGACGCAGGACAACCTCGGCGTTCAGCTTCACGGCCAATACGCTCTGCCGCATCAAGAGCGTTTCCGGTCTGAGAAGCATACAACACGAGCAGCTTCCTCTGCTTTTCTCCCATCGCCGCCACACGAGAATATCTTCAATCACTGGAGCCAACCCAACTCTCTGCTAACAAGAGGAACCTCAAATCCATCACCGAGCTCTGCGAGTCTCTCCGCAAGTGCCTGGAGAGAGCCGAACGCGACGAGTGCTTCTTGATCGACGAAGCGTTACGCGAGGAGAAGAACGGTTACGGCGTCGCTAGCTTCAGGAAAACGTTCCGAGATCTCAGTAAGTTCAGAGACGACATGAAGGTGATGTTATCTTTTTTTTTTTGCTAAAAAAAAGCCCATTTTCCCGGTTCTGTTCATATATTTATCTCCGAGGAGTTTCTCAAGAAGCTTCGGATCTGTCATCGAGACTTGGGTGAGATGGTAGTGAAACTAGAGTCTACGATGAACAAGAAGATGAGACGTTTACGCGGAGGAAGAGCGGTGGTTGCGGCGGCGGTGATTGCTCTGATGACCTTGGGAAAAATCTTGGCGGTGACTAACTTCGCGGCTTCGAGGTGGAGGGAGTCGTCGGAAACTCTGAAACGGGAGAAGACGGCGGTGACGTCGATGGAGAGAGCAACGATGGTGGCTCTCAAGGAAGTCGAGAAGATGAGTAGGTTGGAGGCGGTGGAGAGATCCATCAGACTAACGGCGGACATCGCCGTTAGTAAACGGTCGTCGGTGGCTTTTGCTATGGGAGGGATGGAGGAGGAACGGAAGAAGTTGAAGTCAACGCTCGTTGACCTGGACAGAGAAACAGGACGGTGCGATGGGTTTGGACGTACACTGACTCGTGACAAGATATTGGAGTTTCTGTCTTGTGGTGAGAAACGGTAATAACAACTCTGTTGAGTTCAAACTACTTTTTTTGTAGATGATATACAACAAAATTTCAGATCTTTACAATTTCAAGTAAAAATTTTTGTTTAGTTTTAACATTTTGGTAATAATACATAGCTTGGCATGAAACAAAGACAACAGAGAAAGACGAGATAAGAGTTTTTGCTGTGAAGTGTTCTACAAAATATAAATAACGAACAAAAACCATGACAGGAAGAAGCAAAACACTTTTGTAACCCTATATAATATAAAAGATCGTACATCAGTTAAAGAATGCCCTGAAGGACTGAACACATATCGATTCTGAGGTTACCTCTCATCGATATCTTTCTTTTTAGAGACCAAAATTGCACATCTGCACAAACTCCATTTCGTTATCAACGTATTTAGTCCATAGAGACTTGTATTGGTTCATAGCAATGTCTAGCCATGGTTTCATGTTCCCATTGTAATGTATCACTGCTGCCTTTTTGATCTCGTCCATGCTCACTCCCGGGTTGTAGCCTAACCCAAGCACATGCCATGACTTGTCTAGTGATTTCGTCTTTGAGTAGAATGTGATCAGTCCAGGAGGCAGAGTGCCCAATTTCCAGAGACTTCTGTCTTCATTCTGCCCTCAGAGTTAAACACAGAATATAAGAGCTTTGACATGCATAAGTTACTAATAAAAAGAATCATACTTGATATGACTTACCAAGTTCTGCCAGTAATGGTATTGATCTGTGCATTTCTCACGCCTCCAAGCATTGAGATCGAATATATTCATCCCAAACGCCCAAGCGCATGCATTGGGGTTAAAGCTCTCTTTGATCAGAGGATGAGTGAAGTTGAGGTACTGACCATACCGATGAAAAGAGCCAAAGCATGTCTCAACAGCTCCATTCACCTTCCCATCTAAATTGATCTTCCACAACCCAGTCAAATCTTTCTGCACCACAACATCATCGTCCAGGAACAAGATCTTATTCAGCTTCGGATACATCTCCGGCAAGTAAAACCTCAGGTGGTTCAACACGGAGAGATACTTGGGGTTCTTGAACTTGATGTTATTCGCATCTCTACTCGCGTTCTCCGCCTGGTTCTCGAAGTAAAACTTCTGAAGCTTAGCAGACTCGAGCTGCCTCAAGACCGGCGCATACGAAGAGTTCAAGAACTTGAACTCCTCCACGGATTTGATCTCAACAATAGCACCACGGTCCAACGGCCTCATCTTAAACCAAACCTTCATCGCCGCGAGATTCATTCGATCAGTCACCACGTGAAACACATGCTTCCACGGCTCCTCGGCGTTCATCACAACAGATCTCACCACAACCGACACAGCGATCACATTATCAGAGAAAACCGCGTAGTGATAAAGACTCGGATCCTCCGTAGCCGCCGAATCGAACGGAGCGTCCTTGTACTTGTCGGGATTAGAGATCCTCTCCCCAACGAGCCTCATCGCCAAACAGTTAAGACTCTTGGGAACCGACTTGGCCGAAATCAAGCTCGCAACGGCGCCGTTCTTCTTCGCCTTGGTCAGCTGTTCTTGAACGGCGAAGATGGTATCCTTGAGCTTCTGGATTTTGAGCTGCGTGTCGTAACTCTCTTTAGACTCGACGATCATCATCCTCGCCGTCTTCACCTTATCTTTAACTTGTTTCTCAAGCTGCCTAAACGCATCCTCCTCAATCGCATCGCCGTTTTCGAGTTTCAAACCAGGTTTGGACTGCAGATCGGAGAAGTTAATCGCCAGATCTTCGAACAGCTTCAGCTGCTTAGAAGCGTCGAGCTTAAGCTTCCTAGCGTAAGCAGCGTAAGCATTCACGAGCGTGAGGTGATCAGTGGCTTGCTTCTGTATCAGATCCAACCTAGTTTTCAACGGATCAGATTGTGAAGCCAAGAACGACGTCGTCCTCTGCAAATACGCGTTCGTCAAACCAAAAAAAAGAATTAAAATGGAAGCTGAGATTCAGAGGATTGATTCTAAATTTTGATCGGATTGTGGAGACGAATCGGAGCTTACGTGATCGAGATGAGGTTGATGACGAGAGGAGTTGAGGACGACGGAGAAGGTGGCGAGGAAGAGAAAAGAGAGCAAGGCGGAGATGAAGATCCGGTACGAGAAGAAACTCCGGAGTCCGGATCCGACGCCGTTCCGGCCTCCACGGAAGGCCACCGCCATTTCTACCGATAAGCTTCACCTTTTACAAGTCAGTTTTTTTTTATCCGTCGGTGCTTGCCTTGCCCGAGAGAGTGAGTTTAACCTCTGGAGAGTGACGGATTAGATCTCAAGACATATAAGTGAAGAAGGAGAGACACGTTAATGTAATTAATCATTGGTTTATACTGGTTTATACAAATATTAATTTAGTGTGGATATAACAAATATTTTTCAACTTCACACCCTCAGTGTAAAACCACAGTCTCGCCCTTATGGCCTTATACTTTTTAGTTTTCTATTTATATCGGCTTCAGTACAGGTAAGGAGGCATGTCTTGACTATCTCCAATCAACCCCTATTTTCATCTCTATATTTTTCCCTAAAATAGAGAATCTTTATTATAGAAAATGATTTGCTCCAATGTATGATTCTATAATAGAGTTCTTTTATTTTAGAGGAAAATATAAAAGATAAAAGAATGTCGCTTTTGTCTCTATTTTTAGAAGTGAAAATAGCATATCTCTATATTTTCCTCTATAAATAAAGAATCTCTATTATTGAATCGTATATTGGAGCAAATCCACTTTTATAATAGAGATCACTATTTTAGAGAAAATTTAAAAACTAAAATGAGACACGACATGCAGTTTACATTAGAAGACATAAAACATTACTAGGTTGTATATTCCATAAACTCATGTAGTTAAATGGCATTATTTATAAAATTTTAACTAGGTAGTTGCCATATAAACATTTCATGAAAATATAAATATATATTTTTCTTTTCAAATATTTTGTAATATTATCACTAACTTTTAAAAATATTTTCTTTTTTTTTACTTTAAGTAGTTTGAAAATCTTTATTTTATATACTATATTTTTCTAAGAGTTGTGAAAGTTAGTGATACGATTAAATTAATCTATATCACTATATGATATATTAAGGTTGAAGAAATATAACCTTTGTAGTTTGGTATTAATTTTTTTCAGAATTTATCAAATAAAATTGCATTAGTTAAATTATGGACCATTTTTTGGGTTTGGTGGATGGATGACAAAATTATTTGTCACTGAATCACACGTGCTCAATTGCTCATCTTTTCCATTATTTAAACAAACTTTTTAATTTTGCTTTCAGATATATACTTGTCGTTTCTCTAAATCCAAAACAACAAAAAAATTCAATATATAAATAAATTAAGTTTTGAGTAGTTGACTTTTTCATTGATTTTCATATCTAAGTAAAATCTAGTGTTATATAATTGATAATTTTATAAACAAATATTTTAATTTTGCTTTCATCAATACTCATTATTTCTCTATATCCAAAACAACAAAATAGATTCTTATACAATAAATCAATTTTTTTATAATTAAATTTTTGCATCGATTTCAAATCTAATCAAAATCTGGTGTTAGTTATTTAATAAGTTTTTTTTCATACACAATGAAATTTTGTGTTATTCATTATGAGCAAAAACAAATTTCTAGTTAAAATATGAAAAAGGTAAAAAAACGTATCATCATATAAAATTAAAATTAAAATATACACAAAAGTAAATCCACACAATCAAACATACCCCTGTTCGTTTCATCACCTCCGAACGCAGTGGTAGCGTCAAAAAAGTAAACCTTTAACGACAACAACACACAGCACAGGTGAAGCACGGCCGACTGATTTTGCAGTCGCTGCGGCAACAAACGGAGGATAAAACGGACGCATAAATAATCAAGCGGCATCAGCTTCTCATTATTTGTGTCTCTAGAGTCCATCAGCGATTGCCGCTGCTTCAAGTTAATGTTATTTTTGTCTTGTTCACTGTACATTTTGTTGCCGCTGCCGCTGAATATGGCGTCAATGAAACGAACAGAGGTCATATCATCTTCACTTGAACTATTCAATAAACAAGAGTTTATCAGCTTTGCATTGGCTAAGAAAGAAGATCATGTTCTTTTCATATTCAAGAAACTTACATATCAGCTACATGTTTGTATTAATTGTTTATCTTTGACCAAAGCTCGAACAATTCTTCTATTAACTGTCTAAATATTGTAATTGTTTACAAAACTTGTATTAGAAGATATTTCATAACTTAACAATGGTTTATCTTTGAGCAGCCTTGCTTAGGAGGAGAGTCTCAGACATCGGTGTTCGTAATTATAAATAGTACACATATTTCACTGATGACTCTCATTACTCTTTTATGTTCGTAATTATAGATACTATACATGTTTCATTGATGACTCTCATGGCTCTTGATGTGTCTTCTATTTGTTAAATAAAGATTGGTATGTTTTTTCCTTTCAATTGCAATCATCATACTACATAAACAATTATGACTTTACTTTTAATTTTGTTTCCGTATTTTTTCATTTTTTAATTTTATTTAGTTCTATTTTATGGCTTTGAAAATATTTTGATTTCTATTGGCATTTAAATCTGGAATATCGTGTATACGATTGCATGTCAATTGTTTTAATATAATTTTCAAATAACAAAAAACAATTAAAATTCTTATAAGATAAATAAAATTGTGAATAATTGACTTTTTGCATTGATTTTCAATTCTGCTTAAATTTAGTGTTACTTAACTGCTGTTTTTTTAACACTATTAACTGATGTTTACACATTGAAATCTTGTATTATTTAATGAATGATTTAGACAAACAAACTCTAAATAACAAATGAAAAGGGTAAGAACCCTATAATTATTAAAAAAATTAAATTATACAAAAAAATTTAAATGTATATAATAAAACATATCATCTTCACCTGAATCGTTCGATGTGAATATAAAATCAGTTTAAGTAAATAGTAACCCAACGATTCATATAGCTAGGAATCAAACATTACATGTGACATGAAGGAAGTTGGGTGTTTAAGACCAAGCTTCAACATTGTATCTCCCAGCTTTCTCCAAAGCCTTGAGCCACCGTGAAGCCATTTCCTTTGATCCTCCGGTCTCCTCCATCACGATCTCCTCCAAAGCCGACATCACATCACAAGGCATTTTCGTAGACGATCCCGCCACGTAAACAGCGGCTCCATCACACAGCAAGTCCCAAACTTTCTTCCTCATCTCTCGGATCTTGTGTTGCACGTAAACCTTCTTCGCTTGGTCTCTAGAGAATGCTGTGTAAAACCCGCCGCCTTTTACTTCGGAGAGCATGCCTCCTTCTCTTGCATGAGACTCCCAGAAGTCTCGGTACAGAAAGTCTGTGTCTTTGTTTCTGCAACCAAAGAAGAACATGACTGGTGCGACCGGGCTAGTCTGAGCTTGCACGGCTCTCTCAGCTACGAACCCACGGAACGGGGCACATCCGGTTCCAGGTCCCACTAAGATGAGCGGAAGCGACTGTGGTGGAGCAGGAAGAGAGCCTTTGTGAAACCAAACCGGTATGTTTGTCTCTAAACACAACGGAACACAAAATGTAAAGATAAATACAAAGAAACAAAGAACAGAGACAGTTAACGGTAAAGAAGAGACAAAGTTCTAACCTTGTTCAGGTGTGAGGCTTGCAAGCCAAGTGGAGCATAGACCTTTTCGAGGTCTCTTATAAGGCGTGTCCCATGATACTATGCTTACGGTCAAATGTACTTGAGCAGGGTGGGCCAAAGGAGATGAAGATATCGAAAAAGCTCTCGGTTTTAGCAATGGTACTAACTGTACAAGCCACTCAAAAGGCATCTGCACGGAAGGGAAATCCTCTAGCACCTGTCACAGGCATTAGCAATACCATCTATATTTGGTTAAAAGAGTGACAAAACAAATCATTGGTGTCCCCTATTTGGTTGGTTACCTCAAGGACGCTTCTTCTTTCCTTCTGATTGTAATTGTAGAGGTCGTCACGTCCCTCGGGTGAGGCAAAATATTGCAGTTTTTCCTTCTCATGTTCAGCTGTTGCATAGAAGCTCATGACCTGAAACAGAGATGATACATTGTTTGACACATAAACTCAATTGAAATGACATTAAAATTTTTGATATTCAAAGTGCATTAGGATTCAAGGACTCTTACCTCGAAGAAGTATCGTCGAGGTGAAGCGGATGTAACGTCCATTGTTAATTCAACAAAAGTCTTAACCTTAGTAGGGACATATGTATTTACTTCTCCACATGAACCATTATTCTCGGCTTCTCTCGGACAAACCTAAAAAGTAAATTAATTCTCAAAATTTACTTTGAAATCTCAATTAGAACAATCTGAGATCATTATGTTTAAACAGAGTGTCGCTACTTACTGTGATGAATGATTCCGGGTCCAAATCACACCGTTCTATAAATGCATCTATTGCTGAAGAATCTTGGCTTGGAAGAAGCTCAACAACATCGCCCACTTCATATTTGATACTCTTCGTGGAAAAAAAAAAGAGAGGATACCACTTCATAAAAGAGGAGATAATTGATTGAACGACCACTTAAAAGTAAGAGTGATAGCAAAGTTACTTACAGAAGAAACAAATTGGAACGCTAAGTGGCGGACATCCTTTGTGCTTCCAGCTTTCGTCAAGACTTCATTTTTAGTCTGCGCGATTGGAATGTAAAGGCAAGCTAAGGGAATAAAATTCATATCATCTAAGGCTTACCAGAAAATTAGATATTTTAGGAAAACATGTTGACAAAGAAGGAACATAAAAATCCACCAGATTCAAGGTAACAGAGGATTGAAATAGTATAAACAGCAAGGTTGCATAGCATATACAAACAAATTATAATGGATGTGCATACCATCTTGAGAAAGCAGTCTGGTTTACTTTTGTCCTTGGATAATTTTCCGGGTGACATCTCACGGGCTCTCTGTATGATGTCTGCTAAAACATAAGAGGCATATTATTCAAGAGAAATTTCCCAGGACATGTGAAGTGCTACATAACACTTTTCATGATGCAAGAGAATTTCTTTTCACGAACCAATTGAAAAAGAACATTCAAAGTCATTTCTCTACACTGACATTTTTCTAGCAATTCCCATTATTAACTAGACAGAAGGCTAACATAGTCCTAGCTGCCTAACATAAACGAAGCAAAGCATCCACACTATGAATTATTGAATTCCCTTCTCAAAAACATGATGGGTATACCTGACTCTGCCATCAACTCAGGCTCCAGTGTCTCCTGCTTATGATATAAAATCATATATTTGGGCTGATCAATTAATTCATCTTGAGGAATCACCACTTCTGGACCTTTAGGAAAGTATTTTGGATTGATCTGATATAACATACTCCACAAAGACAGCATCCACGGATCAAGAGTTGCTTCATACCTTGAAAAAAAGAAAGAGAACACAAAAACTGAAAATTTAGTAATTCAACACTTGACATGATAGTACTAAATAAGCAACATCAAAAATGTGGGTATTATATCTTCAACTGATCAAATGGTTCATTTGTGAGAATGAAAGCAGGACCAATTTGACAAAATCTTTATTTTCCTGAATAATATACCGTTCCATACCCTGATGGGTGTTGATCATCTCCCAGACCTTTCTCAATGATTGATGTGGCCCCGAGATCTAGTAATCTTTTGTCTAGCTTCTTTGCTACAAACTAACGCCTTCAGAAGAAAATAATCTCATGAAATATTTGTGGCAGAGATAAATAAGTCAAGACACATCTCAAGATTTCTGGTTGTGGGGATTTTAAGTTCGCTAATATACTTCGTCCTCAGACCTCGGTAAAGCTACTTTTTTTCTTTCATTGTATACATCAAAACAGAGCCAGATGTGAAACGGATTATATTAAGTGGCAGATGCACTTACATTGTACTTCTGGTAACCTGAATCACCTAGTCCAAACACTGCAAATCGAACTCGTTGCAACCAAGAGTTTCCCAAGTTTCTTTGAAGAAGAAACCTCCAAAACTCCTTCAATGATTAAAAAAAAAAGACAAAGAACAAACAATAAGGTACACAATAAACTAAAACTGTATTATATTGGTAGTGAAAATTCACAACGAACCTTAAAAGAATCTGGAGAGTCTCCTTGCCCTGTAGTGGATACAACAAAAACAATAGCCTCTTAGTGAGGTAAGGAACTCTGCAGAAAAAAAAAAAGCAACTCTTCTAAAGGAAAACAGTAGAATATTTTTTCTGGAAAATCAATCAACAGAACCACTCGAAGATAATTACTGGTATGAAGAAAACATATGAACAATCATCGGTTCTAAGTGATAAAAAAAAAAGGAATTGTAACGGTTTTCTTCATATTTGTATCCAATAAACGACGCAGACAATCTTCAGTACGAAGCGATTAAAATCAAATTGATTCACAACAACACCTCATAATCATACCTGGTCGAATTCGTCGGTGGAGACAATAGACGCAGGACAACCTCGGCGTTCAGCCTCACGGCCGATACGCTCTGCCGAATCAAGAGCGTTTCCGGTCTGAGAAGCATACAACACAAGCAGCTTCCTCTGCTTTTCTCCCATCGCCGCCACAAGAGAATATCTTCAATCACTGGAGCAGCCAACTCTGGTAAGAAGAAGAACCTCAATGTCAAAAGGTACAACTACATCACGGGAAAGCCCAAATCGTCTGTTTGGCTACATAAGCAAAAAAATATTTAAAAATCAAGGATAAGGACTTATATCAATAAAAAACTTAAGACCAACATTAACGGTGTCCCACACCTTCGTCCCACCTCTCTTTCGGATTAAAAATAAATGGAAAAAGGGGAAAAAAATATGGGACGACCTTAACTAAGAAGCATTCTTAACTCGTCCCACCTCTCCCTTCTGTTTCGATCTCTCCTCTTCTCTCCCGATCTCCTCTTCGGATCTCTCTTCTCTGTCGATCTGTCCATTTCCTCCCCGATCTCGGTTCTCCCAGGGCGTCGCCATCTCCAAATTTCTACGGAGACAACTAGGGTTCTCTTGTCGATCTCTCCCAGCCTCTCGATCTCTCCCAGCCTCTCGATCTCTCCATGCCTCTCGATCTCTCAACGCCTCTGCTTACTCATGGGACTACAGTTTCCGTGCTGAGGTCACAGAAACTAATGTCGAAGAAGACAAGCTGGTGAGTGTTTAGTTTCTCGAACATTTGATTTGAAATTTGTGTGTGTGTTGACTTTGGTTTGTCTTAAGCTCTTCCTGTGGAGGTAGCGGGCTGTAAGGCTCACGAACAAACAATGCAAGGAGGCTACTCTAGTGAACATAGGCGGAAAGCCGTGGATCGTGGCATTGAGATTTAGCGAATCGGAGGCTTCTACTACATCATAGGGTGGAGGAAGTTCGTCATGATAACAAATGCCTCATCGGAGACTTGTTTGCCATCAACGTGGTTGGAGATGGGATGTCATCACCATTGTTGTGTGTGTATGCTCCAACGAAGGAGATCCTGGAGATCCTGAGCACTTGGAAGAGAAAGTTAAACGTTGGTGTGGCTTAGATTCCCCTATGTTGTTCGTACTTGTGTTTATCTAGTGTGACTCTTCTTATGTAGAATGTGTATCAAAGACTCTACTTATGTGTGATGACTTCAGTTTATTGTGAACTCGGATTAGTAACTTTCTATTGTGAACTCAGATTATGTGTTTATGTTTTGTAGAATTAGGGAATTGAATATTACCGTCTTCAACAAATGAATTTCAACTTCTTCAACAAATTAATTTACCCTAAGGACCAACATTAAGTCCCACCAATAATCCTAATTTTCATTAAAAGTCCTTAACATTGTCTCTAGCTAGAAATAATAATAAAAAAACACTAAGGACAAAAAAATAGGGACATGGATAATCATGCTCTAAAAAGAGATACTAGTTCCACTGAGTCTATCCACATCAGCAAATAAATTCAACCTATTAAAACATAGATTTATGGCACGTCATCAACATTATAGTCACTTCAGATCTCAATCAGCAAAATAAAAGAGAAAAGCACTAACGCACTTTGACCTCTCTATTTTCTCTGTTTCCCAAATGAATCGGTTCTCTTCTTCGTAGGGGCTTTAAATTAGTTTATTTACTTCTTGCATGCCTTTTCAGTTACGTTGAGACAAAACAAAATCCTTTGCAAGTGAGAATTCAAAACACGAGACACAAAGTCCAAAACTTTCGAAAAATGTTTCGGATCTTTAGATCAGTATTATTGCCTGAGCAGGCAAATTGACGGCCAAGGTGAAGAGGGTATCTTCAGGGACCCCGACGGCGTAAAACGCGGCGTTTGCGGTAGCGTTGAAGCGGGCAGAGCTGAACACGACGGTGAACAGGGAGACGTAGACGAAAACCAGAAACGTGGTGATAGCCAACGGTGCCCAAGCGATTCCCTGAAGCCCCGCGGCGGAGATGATATCCGTCGTTTGTATACCGAATGTCGCGGAGAGGGCGACCACCAGAAAAAAAAAGTTTCCTTTGTCTAACAATCACAGTCCACGATGTACTCTGTTAGTGGGTTTGACATTACACGTAGCAACCCAAGCGTCGGGTTCCTATCTCTCAATGCCATTCAATCCGATACCTTCAGAGCTGTTTTGGCTCCGCAATGAAGAGAAGCTGCTAGCTTTTACTAACACCAATACTCATCTTCCTGGTTTGTCTCTAAGATTTTGCTTCTAAATCAAAGAATTTAAATACCAAGTTGATGTTTTGATTGCTTTTCTCTTTTGTGAAGACGGTATTGGCCAGTTGACCACGATCAAAACTACATTCCGCTAAGAAACACATGGCATAGGACGTGTTATGGGAAACATTAAAATTCAAAGGCCAGTCTCATTCTCATATCAAAAACTTTCTTCATAGTCTTCTATTTTAATATTAAAAAATGAAACAGTCAAAAGCAGTTCAAACATTACACTGGTAGATGGATGTGTCGGTTTGGCTTAGTGTGTTCGTTGCAGTGGCTGTTACGTTTCATGAAAAACTGCAGAGCTACGGCGTTGACCTGAAGCTTATTGTTGCAACAAGCATAAACCCAAAATTTGTTGGAGGTAGTTATACTTATGCTGTTTAGTTGCATGTTTTCAGAAAATTGCTTACATATTTTTATTTACTTAACCTGCTTATCAAACAATATCTTCAACTCTTTTTAAGTTACCTACACGTCATATGCAGGTCGGTTTCCTGAACGCCACTGCTGGCACCCATTTCTGATTTGACAAGCAAGCATCGTCTGGACTATAGTTTTTTTCAGAGGTATTACACTTGCCATAATCCATTCTGGGGTTTATATGCTATACCAGATTATTTAACATCTCACCAATTCCAAACACTACCTTTCAATGCATTAGGTTGGAGTTTAATGGCGACACTAACCCATCAGCTGCTCCGTTCCAACGTTTTTTTTGCAAAAGCTAGGTAGATTCACTGACTGTTGCAGAGCGAAACAAATATGTTATCACCTCTGCACCTTAGGTATACCTTGAGTTTTCTCGACTAAAACCTTTGCAACTTTCCGAAAGTTGTGTAAAATGCTAAACATATTTACAACTGCAACAATGCATGTGTGCTCAGGTTAATGCTGTCTGCATTCTTAAATCATAATCATACTCTTAATCACATTACGCTAACATCGTCCAAATCATATAACTCTTTCGGATTGTGTCAACATCATGCAGGTATAATGTTAGGCTAGCAGTGGCAGATAAGACTGACGAAGCTCTGTTCGTCGTTTTTTGATGGTGAAATAACCAAGCTGGCACAACAATGCAGCGAAATTATGTGTTGGTTGTAATAATTTTTTCGCCTTTGTTGCAGTTGAGTTACATTGTAACGAACAAGCATGTTGATGGTTGGGATGACCCACGTCTTTTGACACTTTCTGGTCTGAGTCTCAATGGTGTAACTCCTACTTCGATCAATGCTTTTGTACGCCGAATGGGAATTACCAGAAGGTTTGCTATATATCTATATCACAAGTCTGTTATAAGATTTGATAATCATAATCTTATTCAATGAATCTTCTGCCTGTTTTTATATATTGAAGTGATGTTAGCTTGATACACGTGAGTCGTTTTTGGCATCATATCAAAGAAAAGAGAAATAAAACGGGATCCTGCAATATGGTGGTGCTTAATCCTCTTATGGTGGTCATAACCAATTTGGAATCGGACAAGGTTATGGAGCTTGATGCCAAAAGTAGTCTTGAGCATCATTTTAGTTTATGTTATCTTCCTTTTTTGTTAGATTTAATTTTTATTCTTCTAAAAATTTTGTTTTATGAATCAAATAAACAAATTAAAGAAAAAGTTATTTTCAAGCAACTACTAAAATATTTGAAAGAAAAAAAGGTGTCAACTGTCAAGTCATTTCATTTCATACGACCCAAATATTAGTTTGACTTGAATATTTGGGTTGGTTTTGGCAATTCTCCCTTAAGATCATGCAGACGCGACATCACTTAACAAATGCGAGAAATACGCATCGCTAACAAACATCAAGCTAAATTAATAAAATAATATATTTAAAATAAATGTCGAAATTATTTTAATTGAAATTAAATATTTGAACAAAACACAACTTATTATATATATAACAATAAATATCATCATTTTAATATATATAATGAAATTTAAAATTATATGAAATTTTCTACGAATCCAGATCTGGATATCCGGGAAATTTACCGTAACCGAATCGGGATCCGGATTCGTCGGATCTGTGAATTTAGTTTTCGGATTTGGATTTCTGGTTTTCAGATATCCATCTAAATATCGTACTATTCGTGGTATTCGGATCCAATCGTAAAAATTATTTTTAAATTTTTTTGTTAAAAAAATATTAAAATTCTAAAGATAGAACATAAATTAAATATTCATACAAGATTTATAAATATATAGATGTATATAATATTAAAAGATTAGAATATAAGATTATAAAACTAACTTTATGTATAAATACTAATATATCAAATATAACTATTAATAAAAATAAAAAATTATTATATTTTAAAAATACGGATCAAGATATCTAAACTAAAATCAAGAGATCCGGATCCGAGATGACTCCCCGTATATTCTATCCTGACATTGATATCCGTATACCGGGAGTCCGGATCCGGATAGTAAAATCTCGGATCCGTCAAAACCGAATCTGAATCTGAATATCTTGATTTTAGTCTAGATATATGGATCCATATTTTTAACCAATTAAAAACATATATAAAAGTAGTATTTTGTATTATATATTAAACTTACATGATCTGCATGCATGTGCATATATAAAACAAAATACTAGTTACTAGTTTTATAAAATATAAAATCTAACTTAATTAAATTTCTTATAATTCAATGAAAAACTAACTAAAAGCCTTTAATTTTTGAATTGCTTTTAGTTGATGTCGATATATGAATCAATTAAAAATATAAAAGAACTAACTAAACAGAAGATAAAATACTTCTTTATTAAAATATTAAATTAATTAAATAAATGCTGATAAAATTAATTAAATAAATGTTAATAAAAATTAATTAAATAAAATTTGAAAATACATGTATATTTTATAATATATTTTTAGAGAACAAGTGAATTTTTACTTAGTATAATTTAATGTAGATTTAACTTAATTTAATCAAAATAAATAAACTATTGTACCATTTATAGATAATAGATTAAAAAAAAAAAATCCTACAAAGCTATTGGTCACCTGCCTATCGCCAACTCTCTTCCGCTCATCTTGACCTGCAGAACAAAAAAGTAACACATCAATTAACTGCATGCAGTACTTGTTTATTTTATTGGCTGTGAATATGATCCAGAACAAATGCAGATATAATGCGGGCTATTTGATCTGCAGATAGAACTGCATTTTTCATCCATTCATGGTTATGTTGCAGAACTGAAAAAGGTAAAACAAAATAATAACTGACCTGCATGCAGATTGGTTTTGTCTTTAATTTTTTGTTCTGCAAATTTGGAAGGAAATGGTGCTGGCGAGAGGCAGAGGGCCAATAAATGGCCTGAGTTTTTTTTTTAAGTTTCTTTGTTATAAATAGTCTTCAATGATGCACTTCATTTTTTTTGACAACATTACACATCATTAATTAAAAAATAATAATTGTTTTTTAGAAATAAAGTTTACTATTTTTGTTTTACGTTATAATACTAGACATTTAGTTTTCATTAAAATAATTACAAAATTTATTTTATAAGAACTTTAAACTCAGAATATTCACTATATCTATAGATAATATAGATATTTATACACACACACACACATATATATATATATATAAACGAAATTAAATTATATATATTCATAAATCTTGTAGAAATATTAATTTTTGTTTTATATTTAGAATTTTAATATTTTAGAATTTTTTTAAAATTTTTTTTTTACGGCGGATCGGATACACGGATAATATGATATCTAGAAAGATATCCAAAACTAGGAATCCAAAATCCGATTACTAAATTAGTAGATCCGACGAATCCGGATCGGATATCCTAAGTTTCGAATATCCGGATCCGGATTAAGTATCATATAATTTTAAATTTCATTATATTTATTAAAATGATCATTTTATTGTTACTTTTGTCAACATGATATTTATTACTTATACTATATATTTAGTTTTCATTAAAATAATTACAAAATTTATTTTAAATACAATAATTTATTAAACTAATTTGATCTGCATTTTTCATCCATTCATGGTTATGTTGCAGAACTGAAAAAGGTAAAACAAAATAATAACCGACCGCATGCAGATTGGTTTTGTCTTTAATTTTTGTTACGCAAATTTGGAAGGAAATGGTCTTTGGCGAGAGCGAGGGCCAATAAATGGCCTGAGTTTTTTTTTTAAGTTTCTTTGTTATAAATAGTCTTCAATGATGCACTTCATTTTTTTTGACAACATTACACATCATTAATTAAAAAATAATAATTGTTTTTTAGAAATAAAGTTTACTATTTTTTGTTTTTACGTTATAATACTAGACATACTTTTATTAAAAATTAAAAATGATAATTATCTTGTGTTTTTTATCAACAATTATCTTGTGCCTAATCAGTTTTTTATTTATTTTTTCAGGTGGTCTTTACATCAATGAAAAATAATTCAAAGATTCAAGGAGTATTTTTAATTATTTTATTAAACAAATTATAAGAAAATTTAAGATGTTGAAAATAACATATACATACTTTATCTTCTATTTATTTAATTTGTTTTAAATTCACAAACAATTTTAAAATTTATTTTATAAGAACTTTAAACTCAGAATATTCACTATATCTATAGATAATATAGATATTTATACACACACACACACACATATATATATATATATAAACGAAATTAAATTATATATATTCATAAATCTTGTAGAAATATTAATTTTTGTTTTATATTTAGAATTTTAATATTTTAGAATTTTTTTTAAAATTTTTTTTTTTACGGCCGGATCCGGATACACGGATAATATGATATCTAGAAAGATATCCAAAAACTAGGAATCCAAAATCCGATTACTAAATTCGTAGATCCGACGAATCCGGATCCAGATATCCTAAGTTTCCCGAATATCTGGATCCGGATTCGTATCATATAATTTTAAATTTCATTATATTTATTAAAATGATCATTTTTATTGTTACTTTTGTCAACATGATATTTATTACTTATACTATATATTTAGTTTTCATTAAAATAATTACAAAATTTATTTTAAATACAATAATTTATTAAACTAATTTGATCTGCATTTGTTCTGCTTGATCTGCATGATCTGTATTTGTTCTGCGTGATCTGCATTTCTGTTTGATCTGTGTTACCCATTCGAAGCCATTATTTCTTTTTGGTACTGCATTTAACTGTATGAATGGGGTTTAAATGCAGTCTTTCCTGCATTATTATTTCTCCTGCTTCTGTCTGCATCTCTCCTGTTTTACATTCAAAGCCTTAGTTAAAAGGGGATACAGAAAACCGCACATGGACCACATCATATCTCGTAGTTAGGGTGAGGAAGTGCGTTATTCCACTACACAGAACAAACAGAAAAGACATTTTAGATAAAAACGTTATTTTATGAAATCCGCTTTTACGGTGATACTTTAGGCTTCGAATATTTTGAACCGTCCCGCACCGCACCGCACTTAACAGTAACAAAAATCTCTGTATATACCATATATCTATACGTTTTATAACTGTTAGAACCGCACCGCAGTTGAACCGCTCGTTATGTACCGCTCAGTCCGCAATTACCATTCGAAGCCTTAGTTGATTGGTAATATCTGCCTAAATGCAGTCACATCACTGCAAAACCGTCCTGCGAATGTATTTCCATTCATAGCCTTAATTTACCAACCTACAGTTGACAAAAAAAAAAATTGACCAACCTGCAAAGTGTGAGGACTGAGGAGGTGCAAATGATAAACATAGTGGGTGAGATTAGAGAGAAAAATAAAGAAAGTAGGGTCGTTGAAGTAAATCGCATATTTTCAAAATTTGAAATCAAAAGCATACGAGAAACAAACACTATTTTGTATTTCCCTTTCTGGTCTCTGCGTCGGCGTCGTGTCATCGTTTTCTCAGATTCCTGGAATCATTCTCTTTCGATACCAAATCCCTTCCTTCCTTCATCTCACGATTCGAAAACCCTAGCTTCCAATCATGCCCATGGAGAACGACAATGACCATGCTACCAACGTCGTCCTCACCGCCGAGCAAGCGAGCAAGGTTAACGACAACACTGATGTACGGTTGCCGGAGAATCTTCAGACCTGCGTCGTCTCGGATTCCGGAGAGAAAGGAGATGAAACGGTGGCGGTGGCTGTGGCTGTGGATGAGAGCGGATCGAATACGGTACCTCCGCGATCTTCCTCCGAGAGAGTTCCGTTCACTAATCTGAGCCAGATTGATGCCGATCTTGCTCTCGCCCGCACGCTCCAAGAACAGGTGTGTACTATTACTTTTCAGATTTCTCCGCTTCTAGGTTATTCGATTCTGTTTGGGCTTTCTTGGAAGATTTTGTGGATGATTGAATATCGTTCGTTGTTTTGTATTTATGGTTTGGGGTTCAGGAGCGGGCGTATATGATGCTGACCATGAACAGTGAAGTCAGTGACTATGGGAGCTGGGAAACTGGAAGCTATGAGGATGAGGATGACGAATATGAAACAGATGATGATCCTCAGGAAGATGCGCCAGATGTTAATGCTCATGAAGATGACGGTGAAAATGCCGAGACTGAAGAAGTTGGTTATTCAGATGATGAAGCCTTTGCTAGAGCTCTTCAGGAAGCTGAGGAAAGGGATATGGCACATAGGTTGGCTGCCTTGTCTGGGTTTGCAAACCGTGAGTACACTTATTGCCTTCACTCAAGTTATCTTTGTTGGGAGTTTTAGGTGATTATTGTCAAACTGTTATTGGTTGCAGGGGTTGAAGATCCCGAGGATGAGGAGGATCATACTTCTCAGGTAGGCTCCTTACACTACAACAACAAAAAAAAAAAAAAATTTGTTTGATTTTGAGCTTTAAATCTTCTTATGCTTGAAAATATGAACCTTTGTGCCCCTTTAGTAGGACGGGACGGCCAATTTAGATATTCCTTCCTGTGTTAGTTACTGTTTGTAGTTGAGCCAGTCAACCTAACTATATGCCAGTGAAGAATTTGATACAGTCCTACTCTATGAAGTCGTTTGGTACCTTAGTACTGGGTCATACGTAACCAGACTCCCTCATTATTTACAGTTTGTGCTACTAGAATTTTGCAAAACTGCATGTTTGGAGGTCAAAGATTCATTGACCAGTATGGTTATCAAATCAATTGTAATCTGCTAGTGTTAAGTGGTCACTGGGTTATGGTAACACCTTGCAGCATTGGACCTCGCGGTGGACTTAAAGTAGATAAGAGTCTGGTCCACTTTGTGAAAAAAGGAACTAATAGTTATAATTACAGGGGAATCATATAAAGTAAGGCTTCTCTTAGGTGTTTTGATTTTGCTTCCACTCACGTTATGTATGCTTTATTTTTGCAGGAAGCGTGGGATGAGATGGATCCTGATGAGCTTTCATATGAGGTATGAAAATACATCCATGGGTACTATGCCTTTAGGAGCCTCTCATTATTTTGTGAAACGATTTATTTCTAAAGTAAATATTACTGTTATCAACGTTGGACTCTAGTGTTAAGATCTGTCATGCATTTCAAATTGCAAAAATCAGTTGCCCAACACGTCTGTTGGTTTATAACTTTACGCTATCTAATGTTTGTAGGAATTGCTTGCGCTTGGCGATATTGTGGGAACCGAGAGTAGAGGGTTGTCTGCTGATACAATTGCATCTTTGCCTTCAAAAAGATATAAAGATGGAGACAATCAGAACGGAACCAATGAGTCGTAATGCGTTTTTCTTTACCAATTTAGTAGACGAATGACAAAAATTTCGTGCGTGTAGCTTGATAATTACTTCTTATGCTTGATGCAGGTGTGTTATATGTCGTTTGGACTATGAGGATGACGATGACCTGATACTGCTTCCATGCAAACATTCTTACCACTCGGAGTGCATAAATAACTGGTTGAAGATAAACAAGGTACTTCTTTCAGAAAAAAAAAAAAAAAAAAACCGTGTCAGAGAAGAGAAATCATTTAGTTATTGTAGTCAGCTCTGTGTTACGGACACATACCCTTATTGATGAGGATAGATATATTCATGCTAGAAAACCTGCGACTACCAATTCCGCAAACAATGATCTGTTTATAATGGGGGATTTTATGGTCAGTAATGTAGGATATGCGCTATATATAGTTTTCATGTTTGTGGAGTTTAAGGATTGTATTTATGGTTTTGCCGATTGTGTTCATCGGCGGCATCTTCGAAACTAATGGGGTTTGGTTGCTAGTAAGCAGAGATTTGAACTTTTCATTATACCATACGAAGACTATCTACCGGTTGTATCATCTCATCAACTTCCATTGGAATTGGGAACAATTATTTGATTTCAGCTGTTAGACAGAGCAGTTCTAGAAATTAGATTATTCTCTGTTCAACATCCATACAAACCGAAGGCCACTAACAACCCGAAACTAATACAATATTCTCTGCAGATTTGCCCCGTATGCAGCGCAGAAGTTTCAACTTCCTCAGCTGGACAAAGCTAATGAAGCAAACGAAAAGGTCTCCAGTAAAAGAAATTGTAAGCTAAGAACTTTGTCACCTTAACTGTCTGTTTGTATACTATATAAACAAAACCATCATCAGATTTGCTTGGATTCAGACAGTCTCATAAATTGGAACTTTCTCAAAGCTTTTCCTAAGTTCTTCATTTTAGGTTCTGCTTTCATCTGTCTTTGTATTTTAGAACAGCTACGATCCATCTTTTTTTTTTTATTTTGTGGTCTAGAAAGAACATTTAAGCTTAGAACAATGGTCCACTGAGATTTGAGGAATACATGACGAGAGGTTTTAAGTCTAAATCTTTGACTAGATCGCAACTAGTCTCTTATTAGATGAATATCTGGATACAAAAAGCTATTACGAGACGCATCCATGTGTTTGTTGTTTCTTTTGGAACATGAACATAACCACTACAATATTGGTCGCCTACATGATAAACTGGCGAGTTGAGTTGCACCAACGGTCGTATGCTGGGGTGAGATCAGGCCACTCTGTGGCCGAGACTGAGAAATCTTGGAGCCAGTTTGTGAGCAAGATCTCTTGGTCTAACGCAGGCAACGTCGACATCGCTTTGTCTATGGCTCGTTCCACCTCAACCCTCTCGTAACCCGTCAGAACGGGAAACGCTAGCCCAAGCCTTGCGTGACTGAACAATGGTAGCCAGTTTGCAAGGAGCCTGAACTTCACTTGTCCTGGAACTCTTGTGCTGTCTCGTGCCATCTCTCCAATTAAGAGCGCTGCAAAACGTTAGTGTGAATTTGTGAGAAAACAATGGACCATACAAATAAAGAAAGACCTGAGCGACTTAAAAGAACTGAACTAAGCATCAACAAGTCTAATAACATATTTAATCAAAATTATGCTAAACTACATTCAACTACTAGTTCGATTAGGTAACATTAATTGAGAATCAGTCACTTATTATAACTAAAGTTTTCGCAATGCCCAGAAGAAAAATGTTGATAAGTGTTACCTGAAATCTTAACCAAGAGGCCTTGAACCCTAGGAGCAGCCGTGAGAGACAAGGAAGCTAAACCAGAAGCGTAGCTCCACCGTTTTATACCTTCTTCCACCGCACCATAACGCCTGAGTTTCTCCGTCATCCACAACAGCTCCTCCGCCAGCTTCTCCACCGCCAGTTCAATCTCATTCTCCTGAAAACCACCCGCTCTCACCAACGCAGACTCCCTCCTCCTGCTCTGCGATAACAAGTTACCGGTCATATCCGCCAAGGACCTGACCGTGTTGATGCACGTGCTCACCCCTCTCACGTAAGAGGCAACATAGCCTCCTAGAGGTAGGGCGCTGACCAGACGCAGGGGGAGACCACCGGAAGGTTCGTCTGTGGTTCTAGAACGTTTCAAGGAGTCCTGCAAACGCGAAGTGGTGCGTGCAAAAGAAGACGCCAAGGCCACTCTATTGACGTCGAGTAGTTCCACGTTGCAGCTCTGGGCGTTGTCTTCCATGATCTTCTCAGCCATTCCCATGGCATATTGGTATTTTCTTGAGGTCACTGGAATTTCGTTCATTAGCGCCAGTGCCTACTCATAGACAAGGTTTAGATATATACAACGGTAAATCAAAACCATTAGTAATGATCCATAGGACCATAGTCGATCTAATTATGCATATATATTAAAGTTTTGGATATGTGCATTAAGCGTATATACATACATACTAAACGGACAATATTTCCCAATAATTATTTTATAAATAGTTATGATAATTAGTTAATTATTCTCCACACACTAATTAAGAATACAAATTACCACCTAAGATGTGTTATCGACCCTATGATTCATCCACTTCCCTCTTTGTTTTCATATATGACGTGGCACCGTGCATGTTCACCACGTGGAAATTACAGAGAAAATGTCCACGTTAGGCACCTCGTGTAGTATCCAATAATAGAAAGCTCCAAAATCAAATGTTTATGATAATGTAAAGAAACCACACTATTCAATCAAAGATCGGAGTATACAAACATAACCAAGCAAGAACACACTTATACATCATGCCGTAAGTGGATCCAAGCAAACAATTAGTTGAGAAAACATTTTAATCAAGTACT
Source organism: Brassica carinata (assembly GCA_016771965.1). Lineage (NCBI taxonomy): Eukaryota > Viridiplantae > Streptophyta > Magnoliopsida > Brassicales > Brassicaceae > Brassica > Brassica carinata. Next base: position 5,360,397 of record CM028692.1, read on the forward strand.
CCTAAAACGTTAAACGTTTAAACACGTTAGCCAAACTAAAAACAAAATACGTAAATGCTAATTTAACATCACATAATGAAAGATTACATATTAACACTTACGTGACAAAGGGCTCTACCGAGGGAGTTAATGGAAGGCACGTCAACGCCGTCACAAATCATCGTACCCAAATCCGCCGACCCTGAATACTTCACCAACGCCGTTGATGACGTTGACGACGAGGGAGCGGAAGCCGGTACCAACGCGTTATCCACCACCGTGGTAAGAAGACCCGAAGCGAAACTAAAGGGATGATGATAAGAATCAGAATAAGCAGAAGAAGAAGTGAGAGGAAGAGGAAGATAGTCCAAGAAAACCCTAAGAACCCAAAGGGCTAGCCACGCCATCATCATAGACATGAACCTGAGGTGGTCCGAAGCCGACCATCGCCTAGAAGCGAGCTCCGGTGTGGAGGCGGTGGTGGCGACGGATACAAGTGAACGAGCGGCGGTGTTGACGGTGGTCATGAAGATGGAGTTGAGGAGACCCGTCGTGGGGCGATTGTTTCTGTATGTGTATTCTAAGTATTGTAGCTCCCTTGACGACGACATTCTCTTCTCTCTTGTCTTAATTTGTTCTCTCTTAGTGAAGTTACTAGTTGTTGGACCAGTTATATGTGTATTTATATGAAGATAGATGTTGGTTTGGATATTTCTTCTTCTCGAAGTATATGATGAGATGCACCGCCTATGATCCACGGGTGTGCTTCTCGTGGTCGTGTAAGCATTTGATGTAATGTCGGCTAAATCTTTGTCGAGACCATGCGTCGTCGTTTCACCCACATTTTGTCAAAATGGTAAACTATATTTTCCACAAAAAAGTTAAGATGTACATAGAACGTAACTACTGGAGTTCACATATATTGTTACTGGGATTTTTTTACATATTTTTGCCTTGTTCCGAGTTATTTTGTGTTCTTGGTTTGGAGATTTCTTCAGAACCACATTAATAAGCTTAAGATAATCTTCAGACTATGTGGTTTCGAATAATTAGCGTGTGTGATACAATTAATCGACCATGAACATATGGTAGATTACATTACATGACATTTCTGTCATCAGATAGCTACAAGGGGAACAACAAACGTGCTCATCAGATAGCTTCTAATCGTTCGTATTCTACCATTTTATATAATTTTGGGAGAAGGGAAGGGAGGTAACTCACATGTCGTTTTATCAATCAATACCTGATAAATCATCCTAACCATGATCTAATCATTTGCACGTAATTTGTTCGGATGTTTGCATTATTGTTAGCAGCTGACTAGCCGTTAAGGATCGCTAAACACCAAATATATAAGTAGGTTGGTAACATATATAAAAAGGGATACCAAAACCCGTTTTCTTAAATATTTTCTTTTTAGGTTAAGGTTACATCCAAATTACTCAAAAGCAAATAGTATATGTTGTACGATTGTTTAGTTGTCTTGCATTTTTCCATTTGTTTCCTCTTAATGTTTTGTTGTCCTATTTTATTTTTTTATTCGTACTTTGGTTTCTGTTTTTCTATTGTCAGCAAATGCACAAAACAAATATCTAAAAGCCAAGTTGACTTTACCCATGTGATCGAAATTCTTAGTCGTCGTGTTCAGTTATGTAGCTTGCAGCAACGTTACAACATCTATTTACAGGTTGAAATAAGTGGATTTGATTAGTAAACAATTAACGCTATAAAAAAAAGACTAACCGAGAATAAAGTTTATTGATCCTTGTGAAAACAAGATCTGATGAGTCGAAAAAGAATGTGATTGATCCGAATTCAGTTTACGTTACGGCAGGCAAGCCAAAAGTTCAAAATAATATGCTTGTGAAATTGCAAAACACAAAAAAATTGGCCAGTACTTTATTAATCATGTTTAAAATCGACAGGTGTCATGTGTGTTCTTGAAGGTCAGACTATAAGACGGTCAAAACAAACATACATTTGTGGGACCAAGAGCAAGTCTAATGGTAAGAATCCAGGTTCTAATCAATAATTTAATAGTTAATTTTGTGATTTCAGAAATTTAGAACCCTATTTAGTGTAATTAAATTTCTCATAGTTCAATAGGAGATTTTTTTTTGAGGTTCTATTCTTAATTTTTTTTTTAAGAAGTTGAATGATTAGATTTTATAACATGAAAGAAAATCATACATAAAAATTTAAATAAAATGACATAAAAGCACATTAAAAATAAAAATATAAATCATAAATGAGAAAAAAACTATTAGTTTAAATCTTGATTTGTACCAAACTTTTACCATATATTTTCAACCAAATCAATTTTCAATTTGTTGATGTATTGTTTTATCACGAATTCAATTCCGAATGCTCATCATATTGTTGAGATTTGATGGCATATACGTAGAATACATGAAATTCACTTGTGAACTTTGGTTTGATTCTGAAAGAAATATGAAGAAAGATGTGAAAAGCAAAAGATACATCAGACCGCCACAGACCAAGACAACACGAGATACACAATACAACAACTGATTAAAGCTTTATTACTAGACCAACACGGACCAAGACAACAATAAAGACTGAAAGCAACAATGTATTATATTATACAAATCAAGACAACACGAGATACACAATATACAACAACACGAGAGAAAGCAAAAGCAAATGCAAAAGTACATGAGAGAAACCAAAAACATTAAGAGAAATATTATACAGACCAATACAATAGAGTTTGATGGATGCTTTGGCATATGTTGTCCCATTTCTTCTGCAGAGCTATGGTTTGAGAGGCTAAGAATGTTGGAATGAAGAAGAAATGGAAGAAGTTTTTATCTAGCAAGGTCTGCTAGTGTTAAAGCTAGGAAGGTTTGCCAAAGAAAATCAAGCAATGCCCACCAAAATGAACAGTACCCGCGGATCTACAGTAAAAACAGACATATATTTTATTGTAGTTTTTCTAGTAAGCTAAGTGTGTTTGGTTTCTACAGTAAGCATGTTCTATTCTGCTTCTTCTTCTTCCTTATAATCTATTATAATGATATTTCCAGATCTAAGCTGAAAGTGGGGAGTTCCCCTTTCTTCTTCACCATTCTCTATTCTCTTGGTTATTTTTTAATCTCTCTTAAATTTTCCATAATCTCTCATACTTTCTGAAGTGAAAGTTAACTCTCTCCTTCACCAATTCTCTTATCTCTGTTTCTCAGTCTTTCTCTTGTTCACTCTCAACCAGACTCTCACATAAACTCACACACCATTCTCTTTCTTTTCTAACAAAGAATGTGTTTGTGCTATCTACAGCCTGCACTGAATAAAAAGGGAAAAATCTCTCTCAAGATAGGTGAATTTTACACTTCATTAGAGAAGAAGGAAAAAAGAAGTTGAATAAAAAACGCACCTTGGCGCTGCTCGTTGTTGGTCCCTTGTCTAACTCAGTCTCAGCAGCTCTTAACCAAGAAGGTAACTTCTCAAAACATTGATCAGCTTAATTAATAAATAAATAAATTTATTTTTATTTTTACTAATAAAACAGTTTTCGATTTAATTTTAAATTATTTTATTTTAAATTATAATTATTTTGGTTTATTGTTGAAATACCTATAAATATCGCCAATATGATGTTTGTTCAAACAGAAATTCGTGATAGACAATCAACAACTGAAAGCTGATTTGGTTGAATATATATGGCGTAAAATTGGACGTGATCGAAGACACCGGAACTTCACATGTCGATCTCACGTATTCTACATATATCCTTTCAAATATCGCCAATATGATGGGTGTTCGAACTAGAATTAGTGATAGACAAATACATCAACGGTTCAAAGCTGATTTGGTTGAACATTTATGGAGTAATTTTGGATGTGATGAAGACAACAACCGAAGTTCAGAATGTTTCTTTCAAATTATTCTCGATTATTCTACTAATCTTTATTTTTATGTTTTTTATATCAATGTTTTAAATGTTATCTTTTAATATGTTTTATTTAATAAATAAATTTTATCTAAATTTTTTTTAAGAAGTTGAATGATTAGATTTTATAACATGAAAGAAAATCATACATAAAAATTTAAATAAAATGACATAAAAGCACATTAAAAATAAAAATATAAATCATAAATGAGAAAAAAACTATTAGTTTAAATCTTGATTTGTACCAAACTTTTACCATATATTTTCAACCAAATCAATTTTCAATTTGTTGATGTATTGTTTTATCACGAATTCAATTCCGAATGCTCATCATATTGTTGAGATTTGATGGCATATACGTAGAATACATGAAATTCACTTGTGAACTTTGGTTTGATTCTGAAAGAAATATGAAGAAAGATGTGAAAAGCAAAAGATACATCAGACCGCCACAGACCAAGACAACACGAGATACACAATACAACAACTGATTAAAGCTTTATTACTAACCAACACGGACCAAGACAACAATAAAGACTGAAAGCAACAATGTATTATATTATACAAATCAAGACAACACGAGATACACAATACAACAACTGATTAAAGCTTTATTACTAACCAACACGGACCAAGACAACACGAGATACCAATACAACAACTGATTAAAGCTTTATTACTAGACCAACACGGACCAAGACAACACGAGATACACAATACAACAACTGATTAAAGCTTTATTACTAGACCAACACGGACCAAGACAACACGAGATACACAATACAACAAGCGATTAAAGCTTTATTACTAACCAACACGGACCAAGACAACACGAGATACACAATATACAACAACACGAGGAAAGCAAAAGCAAATGCAAAAGTACATGAGAGAAACCAAAACATTAAGAGAAATATTATACGACCAATACAATAGAGTTTGATGGATGCTTTGGCATATGTTGTCCCATTTCTTCGCAGAGCTATGGTTTGAGAGGCTAAGAATGTTGGAATGAAGAAGAAATGGAAGAAGTTTTTATCTAGCAAGGTCTGCTAGTGTTAAAGCTAGGAAGGTTTGCCAAAAAAATCAAGCAATGCCCACCAAAATGAACAGTACCAGCGGATCTACGGTAAAAGCAGGACATATATTTTATTGTAGTTTTTCTAGTAAGCTAAGTGTGTTTGGTTTCTACAGAAGCATGTTCTATTCTGCTTCTTCTTCCTTATAATCTATTATAATGATATTTCCAGATCTAAGCTGAAAGTGGGGAGTTCCCTTCTTCTTCACCATTCTCTATTCTCTTGGTTATTTTTAATCTCTTAAATTTTCCATAATCTCTCATACTTTCTGAAGTGAAAGTTAACTCTCCTTCACCAATTCTCTTATCTGTTTCTCGGTCTTTCTCTTGTTCACTCTCAACCGGACTCTCACATAAACTCACACCATTCTCTTTCTTTTCTAACAAAGAATGTGTTTGTGCTATCTACAGCCTGCACTGAATAAAAGGAAAAATCTCTCAAGATAGGTGAATTTTACACTTCATTAGAAGAAGGAAAAAGTTGAATAAAAAGCACCTTGGCTGCTCGTTGTTGGTCCCTTGTCTAACTCAGTCTCAGCAGCTCTTAACCAAGAAGGTAACTTCTCAAAACATTGATCAGCCGTGGAGACACTTGAACCGGCCTTGGCAATAGCAGCTACTTCTTGCAAACACTTCGTTGCAGAGGAGACATCTTGAAGCGTCTGATTCACCTGTGCGACACCACTCAACGGTAATTTGTAATCTTATGTAGCGAAAATAACCCTCCGAACGAAACAAACACTACAAGAAAACATGAGGTTAACTACCAACATTTATGACCACAATAGTGTAGTCGTAAATTACATTCGAGTTACGCCTAATGTACGACTAAGGTAGAGCCAGTCGTACATTAGGCGTAATTCTTCAAAATATTTTAGTCGTACATTAGTCGTAATATTACTACCAATGTACTAATTAGTATTTACACTTTTCACACTTACGAATATGGAAGTCGTGAACAACAATGAACTATGGAGTTTGTGTGAAAGGTGAAACAAATTTCTATGGAATAATACAAGAGATCATCAAGTGGAGTTTCCGCCTAGTGAAGCTGAAATGTGTTCTCTTCAAATGTGACTGGTTTGACCCCTTGTCAATAGAGGTGTTCGTATAACAAAATTTAGAGTTGTTGATATAAATGCTACGGAGGTACAACAAATTTGAACCCTACATATTGGCATCTCAAGCAGACCAAATTTGTTTTATTCCATACCGAGGATCAGAAAACCTGGAATTGCTTGGTTAACCGCTATAAAGTTACACCTGGGGCGGTATTGGTGATGAACAACTACCATTACAAGAAGATGCAGTAAATGAAGTAGAAGTACCTAAGCAAGCTACAGATGATATCTTGCTTGTTGATCCATATAACCAGGGATATGAAGAACTTTCAGACGATGCAATGTATCGAAGCCAACGAAGATGAATTTGAAGAAAATGATGAGGTGGATGCGTTTCGATGACGAGTGATCTAGTTTGATTATTGTACATTGTTTCTGTTTTATTCTATTGTTAAACTCATGTATTGCATTACATCGTTTCTGTTTTATTCTATTGTTAAACTCATGTATTGCATTACATCGTTTCTGTTTTATTCTATTGTTAAACTCATGTATTGCATTACATCGTTTCTGTTTTATTCTATTGTTAAACTCATGTATTGCATTACATCGTTTCTGTTTTATTCTATTGTTAAACTCATGTATTGCATTACATCGTTTCTGTTTTATTCTATTGTTAAACTCATGTATTGCATTACATCGTTTCTGTTTTATTCTATTGTTAAACTCATGTATTGCATTACATCGTTTCTGTTTTATTCTATTGTTAAACTCATGTATTGCATTACATCGTTTCTGTTTTATTCTATTGTTAAACTCATGTATTGCATTACATCGTTTCTGTTTTATTCTATTGTTAAACTCATGTATTGCATTACATCGTTTCTGTTTTATTCTATTGTTAAACTCATGTATTGCATTACATCGTTTCTGTTTTATTCTATTGTTAAACTCATGTATTGCATTACATCGTTTCTGTTTTATTCTATTGTTAAACTCATGTATTGCATTACATCGTTTCTGTTTTATTCTATTGTTAAACTCATGTATTGCATTACATCGTTTCTGTTTTATTCTATTGTTAAACTCATGTATTGCATTACATCGTTTCTGTTTTATTCTATTGTTAAACTCATGTATTGCATTACATCGTTTCTGTTTTATTCTATTGTTAAACTCATGTATTGCATTACATCGTTTCTGTTTTATTCTATTGTTAAACTCATGTATTGCATTACATCGTTTCTGTTTTATTCTATTGTTAAACTCATGTATTGCATTACATCGTTTCTGTTTTATTCTATTGTTAAACTCATGTATTGCATTACATCGTTTCTGTTTTATTCTATTGTTAAACTCATGTATTGCATTACATCGTTTCTGTTTTATTCTATTGTTAAACTCATGTATTGCATTACATCGTTTCTGTTTTATTCTATTGTTAAACTCATGTATTGCATTACATCGTTTCTGTTTTATTCTATTGTTAAACTCATGTATTGCATTACATCGTTTCTGTTTTATTCTATTGTTAAACTCATGTATTGCATTACATCGTTTCTGTTTTATTCTATTGTTAAACTCATGTATTGCATTACATCGTTTCTGTTTTATTCTATTGTTAAACTCATGTATTGCATTACATCGTTTCTGTTTTATTCTATTGTTAAACTCATGTATTGCATTACATCGTTTCTGTTTTATTCTATTGTTAAACTCATGTATTGCATTACATCGTTTCTGTTTTATTCTATTGTTAAACTCATGTATTGCATTACATCGTTTCTGTTTTATTCTATTGTTAAACTCATGTATTGCATTACATCGTTTCTGTTTTATTCTATTGTTAAACTCATGTATTGCATTACATCGTTTCTGTTTTATTCTATTGTTAAACTCATGTATTGCATTACATCGTTTCTGTTTTATTCTATTGTTAAACTCATGTATTGCATTACATCGTTTCTGTTTTATTAAATTGTTAACTCATTAATGTATTGCATTACATCGTTTCTGTTTTATTCTATTGTTAAACTCATGTATTGCATTACATCGTTTCTGTTTTATTCTATTGTTAAACTCATGTATTGCATTACATCGTTTCTGTTTTATTCTATTGTTAAACTCATGTATTGCATTACATCGTTTCTGTTTTATTCTATTGTTAAACTCATGTATTGCATTACATCGTTTCTGTTTTATTCTATTGTTAAACTCATGTATTGCATTACATCGTTTCTGTTTTATTCTATTGTTAAACTCATGTATTGCATTACATCGTTTCTGTTTTATTCTATTGTTAAACTCATGTATTGCATTACATCGTTTCTGTTTTATTCTATTGTTAAACTCATGTATTGCATTACATCGTTTCTGTTTTATTCTATTGTTAAACTCATGTATTGCATTACATCGTTTCTGTTTTATTCTATTGTTAAACTCATGTATTGCATTACATCGTTTCTGTTTTATTCTATTGTTAAACTCATGTATTGCATTACATCGTTTCTGTTTTATTCTATTGTTAAACTCATGTATTGCATTACATCGTTTCTGTTTTATTCTATTGTTAAACTCATGTATTGCATTACATCGTTTCTGTTTTATTCTATTGTTAAACTCATGTATTGCATTACATCGTTTCTGTTTTATTCTATTGTTAAACTCATGTATTGCATTACATCGTTTCTGTTTTATTCTATTGTTAAACTCATGTATTGCATTACATCGTTTCTGTTTTATTCTATTGTTAAACTCATGTATTGCATTACATCGTTTCTGTTTTATTCTATTGTTAAACTCATGTATTGCATTACATCGTTTCTGTTTTATTCTATTGTTAAACTCATGTATTGCATTACATCGTTTCTGTTTTATTCTATTGTTAAACTCATGTATTGCATTACATCGTTTCTGTTTTATTCTATTGTTAAACTCATGTATTGCATTACATCGTTTCTGTTTTATTCTATTGTTAAACTCATGTATTGCATTACATCGTTTCTGTTTTATTCTATTGTTAAACTCATGTATTGCATTACATCGTTTCTGTTTTATTCTATTGTTAAACTCATGTATTGCATTACATCGTTTCTGTTTTATTCTATTGTTAAACTCATGTATTGCATTACATCGTTTCTGTTTTATTAAATTGTTAACTCATTAATGTATTGCATTACATCGTTTCTGTTTTATTAAATTGTTAACTCATTAATGTATTGCATTACATCGTTTCTGTTTTATTCTATTGTTAAACTCATGTATTGCATTACATCGTTTCTGTTTTATTCTATTGTTAAACTCATGTATTGCATTACATCGTTTCTGTTTTATTCTATTGTTAAACTCATGTATTGCATTACATCGTTTCTGTTTTATTCTATTGTTAAACTCATGTATTGCATTACATCGTTTCTGTTTTATTCTATTGTTAAACTCATGTATTGCATTACATCGTTTCTGTTTTATTCTATTGTTAAACTCATGTATTGCATTACATCGTTTCTGTTTTATTCTATTGTTAAACTCATGTATTGCATTACATCGTTTCTGTTTTATTCTATTGTTAAACTCATGTATTGCATTACATCGTTTCTGTTTTATTCTATTGTTAAACTCATGTATTGCATTACATCGTTTCTGTTTTATTCTATTGTTAAACTCATGTATTGCATTACATCGTTTCTGTTTTATTCTATTGTTAAACTCATGTATTGCATTACATCGTTTCTGTTTTATTCTATTGTTAAACTCATGTATTGCATTACATCGTTTCTGTTTTATTCTATTGTTCACTCTCAACCGGACTCTCACATAAACTCACACACCATTCTCTTTCTTTTCTAACAAAGAATGTGTTTGTGCTATCTACAGCCTGCACTGAATAAAAAGGGAAAAATCTCTCTCAAGATAGGTGAATTTTACACTTCATTAGAGAAGAAGGAAAAAAGAAGTTGAATAAAAAACGCACCTTGGCGCTGCTCGTTGTTGGTCCCTTGTCTAACTCAGTCTCAGCAGCTCTTAACCAAGAAGGTAACTTCTCAAAACATTGATCAGCCGTGGAGACACTTGAACCGGCCTTGGCAATAGCAGCTACTTCTTGCAAACACTTCTCGTTGCAGAGGAGACATCTTGGAAGCGTCTGATTCACCTGTGCTGACACCACTCAACGGTAATTTGTAATCTTATGTAGACGAAAATAACCCTCTGAACGAAACAAACACTACAAGAAAACATGAGGTTAACTACCAACATTTATGACCACAATAGTGTAGTCGTAAATTACATTCGGAGTTACGTCTAATGTACGACTAAGGTAGAGCCAGTCGTACATTAGACGTAATTTACCTTCAAAATATTTTAGTCGTACATTCAAAATATTTTAGTCGTACATTGGTAGTAAAGTTACGACTAAGGTACGACTACATGTAATTGTAGTCGTACATTAGTCGTAATATTACTACCAATGTACGACTAGTATTTACACTTTTCACACTTACGAATATGGAAGTCGGCGAACAACAATGAACTATGGAGTTTGTGTGAAAGGTGAAACAAATTTCTATGGAATAATACAAGAGATCATCGAAGTGGAGTTTCCCGGCCTAGTGAAGCTGAAATGTGTTCTCTTCAAATGTGACTGGTTTGACCCCACTGTCAATAGAGGTGTTCGGTATAACAAAATTTAGAGTTGTTGATATAAATGCTACACGGAGGTACAACAAATTTGAACCCTACATATTGGCATCTCAAGCAGACCAAATTTGTTTTATTCCATACCCGAGGATCAGAAAACCTGGAATTGCTTGGTTAACCGCTATAAAAGTTACACCTCGGGGCCGAGTATTGACTGATGAACAACTACCATTACAAGAAGATGCCGTAAATGAAGTAGAAGTACCTAAGCAAGCTACAGATGATATCTTGCTTGTTGATCCGCATAACCAGGGATATGAAGAACTTTCAGACGATGCAATAGACGAAGCCAACGAAGATGAATTTGAAGAAAATGATGAGGTGGATGGCGTTTCTGATGACGAGTGATCTAGTTTGATTATTGTACATTGTTTCTGTTTTATTCTATTGTTAAACTCATGTATTGCATTACATCGTTTCTGTTTTATTAAATTGTTAACTCATTAATGTATTGCATTACAACGTTTCTGAGGTTTGGGTTTTGGAGTTTCGAAGTGTATATAACAATGAGGTCTGGGGTTTGGGATTTAGGGTATAAATACATCTATTGTTAAACTTATCATCATGTTTGCTCAATTGGGGTTTAGAAGTGTATATAACTTATGAGGTTTAGGGTTTAGGGTTTGGGGTTTGGGTTTGGGGTTTAGGGTATAAACACAATTAGTCCCTATCTGGTCATAATATTACTACTCATTTACGACTAAGTTTGTAAGGAGTCCCTCTTTGGCTGTAATTTACATCTAACTTACCATTACTCGGTCCCTCATTAGTCGTAATGTTACTTCTAATTTACGACCAATGTGTTTGAATAGTCCCTCTTTGGTTGTAATGTTACTTCTAATTTACGACCAAGGTGCTTGATTAGTACCTAATTAGTCGTAATACTTGGTCCCTCATTGGTTGTAATATTACTTCTAATTTACTACCAAGGTGCTTGAATAGTCCCTCTTTGGTTGTAATGTTACTTCTAAGTTACGACCAAGGTGCTTGAATAGTCCCTAATTAGTCGTAATACGTTTCGAAATTTCCTATAAATACTCACCACTTTGCTTTGCAAATCAAAGAATTATTTTATAAATCTTTGAGATAGATAATACAAATATATCTCCCACAGAGATTTATCAAACGTCTGCGGATTTCTGAAGAAACTATATACAATTTCTTCGGTTGAATCCGCAGGGTCTGATAGATCTATTGGGAGATATATTTGTATTAATCTAATGTTTTTTTATAAATTTGGCAATTTGTAAAGAGAGATTTCTTAGAGGGTTGTGGATTTCTCACAAGAAACTTTTAGAAATTAAGTTTTCTTCAAGTTTTTTGGGATGAATCCAAAATCCTCTCAGAAATCTCTTTCACAATTTTTCGTTTTAAAAGGTAGTCCCTAGTTAGTCGTAATGTATTATGTCCCTCATTCGTCGTAATTTAACTTCTAACTTACGACCAATGGTCCCTATTTGGTCGTAAAACTCAAAAATATTTTGGTCCCAAGTTGGTCGTAACATGTTTTGGTCCCACATTGGTCGTAGAATCGTACTTCCATTGTACGACCAATTGTCCCTCATTGGTAGTACAATTACGACCAATGTACGACCAACCCCAAAGTCTATATATACTCGACCTCATAGAAGCCATTTGGATGCTCAGCCCCTTCTCTCTAACAACGACTCCGCTTCTCTCTCTAGGTAAGTTTTTTTTTTAAGTTTTAGTTTTAGGTGGTTAGTTAAGTGATTAGATTAGGTTTGAAATTAGTTAAGGATGGAAGTAGATTAGAATGGAGTTAGATTATAATGGAATTAGAATAGGTTTAGATTATTTTATATAATAATTTTTTTATGTTTTAGTAACCATCCATTTTTTTTTCAGATTGACGATATTGCTATGACTAGCGGTAGAAAGAGACTTAGAAACCTTGCGTCTAGAAACTCTTACGGGAGTACTTTTCTCGGTCAGTCGGATCCACCAGCTTCTACTGGATGATATCATCCAGCGAGACAATGTCCCCGAGAGCCAAATTCCTTCTGATGCTCCGTATGTGCCTCCACGGCATATGACCCTGCTGCATACTATCCTCAGCAGCAGGCAGATTTAGAGCGACAGGCGGACAACACAGTTCCGATTTCTTTGACGACATAAACCTTAATGTTTAGTTTCTTTTTTATTTTAATTAATTTGTATTTTGAATATTTCGGTATTATGGATATATTATTAATGTTATGGATTACTTGATTTTTCTTTTAAATTTATCAAATTTTCAAATATCAAATTAAACTATTCAAAATATTATGATTTTAATTAAAATACAAATTCGTAAATAAATATATCAGACGTAAATAGGTCCCAAATTTATGACTAATGAACATCAAAAGTCGATGTAATGTGGTTGTTAATTTACGTCTAATTTACCTCTTCGTTAGAAGTTAAATAGTCGTAATATTACGACCAATTAGAACAACTGTCAATGTAATGTGGTTGTTAATTTACGCCTAATTTACCTCTTCGTTAGAAGTTAAATAGTCGTAATATTACGACCACCAGATTCTAATGCTTTACGACCACATTAATACTAACACGGTTACGTCTAATGTACGACCAACCATGGTAGTCGTAACTTTACGACTACTTTACGTCTAATACATTTAGTCGTAATTTACGACCAATTTACCTCGAACTATGAATTACGACCAGCGGATAACAACCAATCGTGTTTGAAAGTTAATTGGTCGTAATAGGTGAATTAGGACCACTTTACTACTAAAACTGTAGTAGTTAAAGACCTACTTTCTTGTAGTGATAATATCCCATCAAGCTGATAACCAACAGATTAGTACTAAATTTATCTGGAACTTAATTATATTGGATATGTTAAAATATTTCAGATTATGAAACAATAAACTACTATGGTAATGCTAAATTGTAAAAAGCACACCTGGATTTTTGAAGTCTTGAGGATGTGATGGGAAGAACATGAAGGTCCCAATCCTCATCGATCCTGGAAAACCGATTAAGAAGCTTCATGTAAGTCTCGTTTCTCGATACGTATCCGATGAACCACAGTTTCTTGCTCTGGCGTTTCAGAAAATCCTAGAGCTTCAACACTAACTTCACCAATGCATCACCAGAATAAGAAGTGTCACCGTTCAAGAAGACCTTAACCTCTCCCAGGTTAAGCATCACCTCCCCCGATTCAGAGTCGTTTACTAACTCCTCGAGCTTTGCGAGAATCTCCTCGTTAGTCCTTGATCCAACTTCACCAAGCTCCTTCTCTACGCTGATTACGCTTAACCCTTTGATCTCCGGAGGAAGAAACCTTGCCTTCCCGCTTTTGATCGCGTCGGCGAAGGTTTCGAGAGCTTCGTTAGCACAGTTACCGACGAGGATATGGTTCCTCCTCTCTTTCCGACACAACACTTGTCCGATTCTCCTAGAATTCTCGTCGCTCTCCCACCGAATGGGAACTCGCGGTTCGGATCTGCGTTTGGAAGGTTACATAAGAACAGAGGCGGACAACAAGCTCCTCGCGAGAATTGCATCACCGGAAGGTGAAGCACAGCGAGAGAGACAGAATCGACGATGAATAAACGGATCAAGCATCATCTCCGTTGGAGATTTTTCCTTTCGTGTAAAAGGAACAAATCAATACGTATGAATCACGTATGAGATTTTTACCAATTCTACATCCTCTTAATCAAAGAACAGTTCTGTGTAATTAGATTATTTTTTATTTATTTATTTTTCCTTTGGAGTTTTAGAGCCTCTTCCTAAATCCACTGATGGAGGTGGTCTAAAGACAGAGACCATATTAAAACTCTGTTTAGATATTCTAATAGTTGATACCGGTTTTGAGGCCAAGGCCCTACACTTTATGCAGCATAACATAAGCTTAAGTCACACTGTTGTCCAGGAAAAAAAGAAAAAGAATTACATCGCCTATACATACAATATATTCTTTTTTTTGTAACTTTACATACAATATATTATCATTACATCATTAATAAAAATATGACGAAAACGTTGTGGAAGCATCAAAATAATTGAAAATCATGTCACCCGACGACTTGAATTTCCAATGTAAACTGATGGAGTAGAGCAGAGCGGAAGAGTACGACTGAAAAGTATGGAACTACGTATAGTTTACGAAAAAATTAATTATCCGTTTATAAAAATAGTGATAGTCAACTTTTTTGTTTCCATATCGTAATCAATAGCCCCACAGATACAACGTACTTTTCTAATAAGATTGTTTTGAATATCCTCTGACACATGAATATTATCTTACAACAATTTGACGTACAAATATGCTATTAATAATATAAGTTAATAAAGAAACACATAGATTTCAACTAAAGTTTGTCCCATTACTCTGATAATTTAAAAACGTTACATTCAATTAGATCAATGCATTCATGTGAATGGAAAGGCTGTCACGAGTAACTAAAAGTTTATTCAGGTATCATATAACCTCAGATTCTGGATAGAGATTGAAAATTTCGTACCATGCACTTTTAAATTTTCAAAGTTTTAAAATAATAACATTAGAATAATAAGATTTTTTATTATTAATTTTCAATTTATTAAATTGAACTAGTCATAAATTAATAATTTTGATTTTCATGATTATTATTAAGTTCTTTATTTAAAACTCTTATCTTACTTACTCTATTTATTTTTTTATTGGCGAGATGTCTAATAGAGTTTCACAAATGTGGATGCTCTAGAAGATATTTTACTATTAGGTAGTTTGAAACAGATTTTGAATGTAATTTCAAAAACAAAAAAAAAATCTGATCAAAAATCTTATCTGATTTTAATGACAAAAAAAAAGTTGGCATTTAATAACAAAAAAAAAATATATCTTATCTAAAATAAAAATAGTAGCGGTCTTCTCTGTATATTGACCCAGTTTTGCGGGCGTCTACTCACTTAATGCCTCAAAAATCAATCAAAATAAAAAAAATATCTGTCTTTTTGAAAAAGAGACGAGAGAATCGAAAAATAGACTTAATCGAGTCAAGATTGTAGTTCTACTGCAAAAAGTGAAGAGTGTGTTTATTTCATTACATGACTTTTTGTGTAATAATTATTTACATTGGAGCGTTATTCTTCATCTAACGTTATAAAAACTATAAAAAGACACGAGATTTATGGAAGAAGATTAGATCAAGAAGAATAGCAAGTGGGTAAGAACGAGAACAGCTGTTCTTCTTCATCTTCATTCTCACCTCAAAGTCAGCCTCGGACAGTTAGTTCTCATCCTATAAATTTCAACTCTTCTTCTCCATTTTCATAATCATATCGTTTCTTGTCTCTTCTTGATTTTTCAGATCTACCAAGAAACAAACTTAAACACCAAGAAGAAGAAGAAAGACCAAGAATCTGTTCTGTTTGTTTCCACTGTGTGAAACAGAAAAGTCAACACAAACTCTACACGACGTCGTTTTAGCAAATCGGAGAAATGGCCGGAGGGTTCGTCAGTCAAACGCCGGGAGTACGGAACTATAATTACAAACTCACACCGAAAGTGTTTGTAACATGTTTCATCGGTGCTTTTGGTGGTCTCATCTTCGGATACGATCTCGGAATCTCAGGTTTCTATTTTTTTTCAGATTCAAGTCTTGTTCTTGGAGATATCCAATTTATGGGTTTTTTTGTTGCTTGTAGGAGGGGTAACCCAAATGGAGCCGTTCCTGGAAGAGTTTTTCCCTTACGTGCACAAGAAGATGAAGAACGCACACGAGAACGAGTACTGTCGTTTTGATAGTCAGCTTCTCACTCTCTTCACTTCGTCTCTCTACCTAGCTGCTTTGATCTCTTCCTTGTTCGCCTCCACCATAACCCGTGTCTTCGGAAGGAAATGGTCCATGTTTCTCGGTGGTCTCACCTTCTTCATCGGCTCTGCTTTCAACGGCTTCGCTCAAAACATCGCCATGCTTCTCATCGGCCGTATCTTACTCGGTTTCGGAGTCGGATTCGCCAATCAAGTAAGTTCTAATTAAAAACGTAACCTAACTTGATGAAGAAGCAACAAAGACGGCTTTTATTAATCAGTTCTGTTTTGGTTTCAGTCTGTTCCGGTTTACCTGTCGGAAATGGCTCCTCCGAATCTAAGAGGAGCGTTCAACAATGGGTTTCAAGTGGCGATTATATTCGGTATCGTTGTTGCAACGATCATCAACTACTTCACCGCACAGATGAAAGGCAACATCGGTTGGAGAATCTCGCTAGGGTTGGCTTGTGTCCCTGCAATGATGATCATGATCGGAGCTCTAGTCCTTCCCGACACACCCAACTCTCTCATAGAGCGTGGCTTCACCGAAGATGCCAAGAAAATGCTTCAATCCATCCGAGGAATCAGTGAAGTCGACGAAGAGTTTCAAGATCTCATTGATGCGAGTGAGGAGTCTAAGCAAGTGAAACATCCGTGGAAAAACATCATGCTTCCTCGTTACAGACCACAGTTGATCATGACTTGCTTCATTCCTTTCTTCCAACAGCTTACCGGAATCAATGTCATCACGTTTTACGCTCCGGTTCTGTTTCAGACACTCGGGTTCGGTAGCAAAGCCTCGCTCTTGTCGGCTATGGTAACGGGAATCATCGAGCTCTTGTGTACCTTTGTCTCTGTTTTCACAGTGGATAGGTTTGGAAGAAGAGTCTTGTTCCTCCAGGGAGGTATCCAGATGCTTATCTCTCAGGTAACACAAAGCCCTAAGCCTACTATTTTTTTCCTTGACAAACACGTAATCTCTTGAAAATCATCATGTGTTGTAGATTGCTATTGGCGTCATGATTGGAGTCAAGTTTGGAACGGTTGGAACAGGGAACATAGGGAAAACAGATGCTAATCTGATCGTGGCGCTGATCTGCATCTATGTAGCGGGTTTCGCCTGGTCATGGGGGCCGTTGGGATGGTTGGTACCTAGTGAGATATCTCCACTAGAGATCCGATCAGCAGCTCAAGCCATAAACGTAGCGGTCAACATGTTCTTCACATTCCTTGTAGCTCAGCTCTTCCTGACAATGCTCTGCCACATGAAGTTCGGACTATTCTTCTTCTTTGCGGTGTTTGTCTTCATAATGACTATATTTATCTACTTGATGTTGCCTGAGACGAAGAATGTGCCCATTGAAGAGATGAACAGAGTTTGGAAGGCACATTGGTTCTGGGGAAGGTTTATTCCTGATGAAGCTGTTGGTGTTAGTGCTGCTGAGATGCAGCAAAAGTCTGTATGATGTTTGAAAAATGTTTTATCTGGGCAAAAAGACTTGTGAGAAAATTATAAAAGAGCAATGTCAAAACTATGTTTATTCCTTAAAGAAAGCTGCTCTGCTTTTTAATGCATAGACTTAGTTTATTCTTTTCTTATTCAGTGTCTGTGTTGTAATCGTAATTTGGACCCAAAGAAAGGTAAGAGAACAAAGATATGTATATTCAAAAAAATGAAATCAGTTTGTCTTATGTTTTGTACTCTTACTTAACATTTCTGTGAATCTTTATTTGAAAAATGAGTTATAATGCTAAGAAACAAGTAATAGGCATAAGTAGAATCAAGAATAGTTTTGTATTTGAGAAAAGGAGTTACTATATAACAAGTTTCTACTGTTTTTGAAAGAGATCATGCATTTGTTTCATGACAGGTTTCAGTTTCTGGTATTATTGTCCAAAGTAAAATTAAATAAAAACTCCACAGAAAGGAAAATTTCTGATCTGAAAATGCAAAACCAAACAAGAAGACAGGTCTGTAAAAGAAACATTCTAACAAACAGTCAAAACCTATCCATGATATTATTTGGTAATGGGGTCTAGCATTGATAAACTCTTGTTTCCAACTAATTGCTTCCCTCATCCGAAGATGAATAAAGATGAGGTACGTAGATAACTTGTTACACAACACAACACGCAATACCTAATATATTCCCTAGTTATAGAAGTTACTCGACATTATCTATTAAAACCACAAAAGTGAATCAATTTTCTACGTTTAGTATTTAAATTTTGTTCACTTTTTATTTTTATTTTTCTAGTTTTACTGATTATGTTTTTTTCTACTATCATGTGGTATGGTATACCAGTTAAACTCTAAATATATTTATCTCTCAATCAGTTTTGTTAGTAATTTTTTTAAAAAGTTATGAGATTCAATATTCAATAGATTCTATTAATGTTTTCTATTAATTACATGGGCCGTTCGTATTCTAAAGCCCAACCTAAGGACGGAGTTGGAGTCGGCCACATACCAAAGAATATTCTCTCGCTCTCTCTCTCCGTGACGGTTCTCTTCTTCCTCTCTCTCTCATCTCGCGCTCCGACGAAATTTCGCATATTCCGTCATGTCTTCCGGCGGAAACTCAACTTCCTCCACCGCCCCCGCGGTCGAAAAGATGTTCTTTTGCTACCAGTGCAACCGCACAGTCACAATCTCAATCTCCTCCGCCGCCGATCCTTTCTGCCCTCTTTGCTCCGGCGGCTTTCTCGAAGAATACGACGAACCCGTCCCCAATCCACCCCCAAACCTCAACCCTAGCGGCGGTTTCTTCCCCATGGCCGATCCTTTCTCCACCTTCCTCCCTCTCCTATTCGGCTCCTCCTCCGCTCCTCCTTCCTCCACCTTCTTCGGCCCCTCACGCTCTTCCCAGAACCAGCCTCAAGGTAACGCCTTTGACCCCGTTTCGTTCCTCCAGAACCATCTCCAGCATCTGCAGTCCAGCGGCACGCAGGTCCAGTTCGTGATCGAGGATCATCCTCTGGATCCGTCTAACCGGATCCCGGGGCATCTCGGGGACTACTTCTTCGGCCCTGGTCTCGAGCAGCTGATCCAGCAGCTCGCGGAGAACGACCCTAACCGCTACGGGACTCCTCCGGCTTCGAAATCGGCTGTCGATGGGTTGCCGACTGTGAAGGTGAGTAAGGATACTACGTTGAAGGATGAGATGAACCAGTGTGCTGTTTGTATGGATGAGTTCGAGGATGGTGGGGATGTGAAGCAGATGCCTTGCAAGCACGTGTTCCATCAGGATTGTTTGATGCCTTGGCTTCAGTTGCATAACTCTTGTCCCGTTTGTCGGTATGAGTTGCCTACGGATGACCCTGATTATGAGCGCAGGGGTCAAGGGCAAGGAGGAGGTCAGACGAATGGGGATGGTCAGCAGACGACGCCGAGGAGGTTTAGTATACAGCTTCCTAGTTGGCCGTTCGGAAGACAGGAGGGCTCAGGGTCAGGAGCACATGGAAGTGGTGGTGGTGGTGGTGGGTCAAATCTTGAGACCAGGCAGGAAGATTTGGATTGAGGTTTGTATCTTGTTCTTGTCTTTTGTGCGGCAAGACTACTTGGCTTGATTAGGTTTATTATTTGGAGAATCTCAAAGGTAAATAGGTTGTGTGGCTGCAAGAACATTGTGAATGTGTGGCTTTCTACAGTTAAGTTATACTCTGGCCATTGCATCGATGCCATACATTTTAGCTTGAATTAGAATTTCATAGGCAAAAGTAGGTCCTCGATTGCTCTTACTGCTCTCTCTCTCTCTCTCTCTCTCTCTCTCTCTCTCTCTCTCTCTCTCTCTCTCTCTCTCTCTCTCTCTCTCTCTCTCTCTCTCTCTCTCTCTGTTAGCAATATATATCCTTGCTTATTAGATATCTTTGGGTTTCCGAGCTAATGCTCCCCCTGACCTTGGGTGTTTAGATCATATAAAGGAACCGTTTTGACTCCGAGTTAATATCACTTTACATATGTTTAAGCAACTTGGTGATTAGCACTTCTGTTTTCTGTGCAAGTATGTAAAAATGGTGCTTTGTAGTTGTAAATTGGAAGTGGATAGGAGTGACTTCTGAGGGGTCTCTCTGTGACTGTCTTAGCATGATGATTAGGAATTTTTTTCTGCTGGATAATGTAACAAATTCTCTTTCTTTCGATGCAAAAATAGTGTAGAATAAATCAATTGTAGATCCTAGTGGTTATAGGGAATGCAGAAGAGTATCATGAACTGCATATCTAGTTTAGATAAGAAGAGTCCAAGGCTAGCAAATATATTGGACTCAAGAGACTTATAGGTCATCGAGAGATTAGTTAGAAAACGTTGGTTGTAAGGTTTGTACGAGCTGTTAAAAAGCATTAGAGTTGTTACTTGAGTGACGGATTCTGGCTAAATCCATTACCATTAGTGTAATTGCTGATACTTTATATCATACTTCAGGTTTGGACCTTTATAGTTGGAGTTTCGTAAACCACTTTACAACTACATTTTTGGGATCCGGGATGTTTACATTGTAGTGCGTTGAAGATAATGAAACTAATTTGTCCTAAAATTTACATGCTGTTATTTGTGGTGCAGCATGGCCAGAGTGATTGCTTGAAATTGGATTGGGAGAAGGATGTGCACAAGTTCTCACCAAGCAGTTTCATTAGGAAAAAAGTGACATTGATGTTTTGCAATATTTTGTACATTTACAAAAAAGTATGTCGGTGTTCTTTTGAGATCATATAATAACTAATATGAGTTTTAAAATCGCAATATTTCATAGAAATGTGTTCTTTTGGTTATTTTCTCATAAAAATTGTTCTACGGATTGGGGGGTCTATGAAAATGAAATCTAGATCCAAAATGTGAAGTGGCAGACAAATTTGATTGATAAATATCAACAAAAGGAGATATATCTAACAAACAGTCCCTTGTGCTGTGTGTTTTGTGACCTTTTTATAAAATGACTTTACAGCTTTTTGTTTCCAAAACTATCTTAAATGGCATGTAATGTTATAATGCGAGAAGCCACTGAATGTGATTTTCAAAAAAGCACACTTCGTCACATGCAATATGTTACACGACAAGCACTTACAAAATTGAAGGAAATATATGGATTATGTTTTATAGATGATGAGTACTCCGGCTGAAGCATTTGGATTCTGTGGTTCCAGTAGAAGTCTTTTACCTTTATATATTGAGATGAAACTCATGAAAGTATTATTTTGGGTAGTGTCATGTAAAAGATATGATCCAAATCAAGATCAACTGCTCAAATTTGATGAATATGACTAGACACTCCGTTGACTAGCCGATTTTCATCTCAGAGATTGCTGCATTTCAGCTTTTACAAGATAATTTTGAGAGTTTGAATTTGATCCATATTATCAGAAGAAGAAAAATGTTCTCGAGGACTCATTAGCAAAAGAGGGTAGAACTAAAAACATAAACTTTTCTATATAAATCGAGTTATTTTTGGAAAAGAATTTTTACTGCTCAAAACTTGATTTTAACATATGAACAGTTAACAAAAAAGCAAGTAGACTTTTGGGGTTAAATATAAGGTTCTAATTACTATATGAAGGAAAACCGGTACCAACCCGGATTAATTTTTGGTTAACCTGTCAACAATTGGTTATGGATGTGGATGGGCATAACTATTGATGGAAAATTTGATGATAACTTTTTATCTTCTACCTCCCTCTAAATTATGCTGATGGGATTGTGGGATTATGATTGATAGTCCCCATTTAATGATTAAAGATTCTTTGTGAGAAGCGGTACGTAGTATCCAAAACGGTATTGTCTTTTGCTGTTGTTGTTGTAGTAACTAGCAAGTTACTATAGAGTGTGTTTTTGCATGGTGTTGACATGAGTAGTGCACTCGGAAGAGTGTGAAAATGACCGTTATTAGACACCTTTGCATGCATGTCCTAAAAATATGCTACCGCTTTTATTTGTGGTTCAGTGTGTGTGTATGTGTCCTATGATCTGAAGATGGTTATTAAAGTCATTACTGGCTAAAGTCATTGCTCGGAACTATGAGAAGAAAAAATTACGGAGAAGGTTACCATGTGTCGTTGTTATGAGTGAAGGCACACCTTCCTGCCCCCAAGTTTACATAATTCGAATATGCGATAGAATGATTATTAATTTTAGACCAAAAAGAAGAATAATTATTTAAGTCTGATCCCAAACATTATTTTATAACTCTCAAGTTATATGTCTAATCCTACACTTGCATGTAACAAGTAAGAAACCCAATCTTGATCCGGACATGAGATCTAAACATCGATAAAGATGGGAAACGACGGAAACGTAGAAAGTGGCAAACAAAACTGATAAAATATCTAAAAGAAGAGATATCAGATAAACAATCCCTTGTGATGTGTTTGCAGTCTTTTTGACTTTCTGATCAGTTGAATTCTCAGCTTTTTATATTTTTTTGTGTATGAGAAACTGGAAATGAGTTTAGGGTTAATTACTCATAATAGCAACTTTGCATTCGCGATTT
Source organism: Brassica carinata (assembly GCA_016771965.1). Taxonomy (NCBI): domain Eukaryota; kingdom Viridiplantae; phylum Streptophyta; class Magnoliopsida; order Brassicales; family Brassicaceae; genus Brassica; species Brassica carinata. Next base: position 5,383,373 of record CM028692.1, read on the forward strand.
CCCACGGCTATTTTCTTTTAGGTGACATTATATTTTGGTCGACATAATAAATTTTGATTTCGAAAGGTATAATTGATCACATAGTCGGAACATGTTGATGATTCATATATTCGAAAAGTATGAGGTGTGGATTATTTTGTATAATTGATTTCAAACATGTGTCTTTAATTTCGAAACATACTTATGGTATATCAAAAGATATGCATGCACTTGTAAGATAAGAAAACTTTTTTTTTTGTTGGTAATGTGAAGTAGATGGTGGTGTCACAAATAAAATCGTCATTAGCTTCGATAATGAACCTCTAATTCCATTAAGAACCCACCATATACCAAATTGTTAAAACTTCCTCTAATTCCATTAAGAACCCACCATATACCAAATTGTTAAAACTTTAAAGCCAATGACGATTTGAGTTGTGTACATACATACTCCATTAATATATTTGCTGTGTGTTAATAACGTTTACCATAAACAACTCGTAAGTGTGACCTTTCGAAAGGATGTTTGTACCTTTCTTTAAAATTGAATATAAAAAAATTATTTCCACTTATCAATTAATTTTTGGTCGACTTAATCGTAGAATTTTTTTTTCTATTTTGCAGACCAATTCTATTTTGCAGACAAACTTTTGTTCAAAGAAGGTGATAGAAACATCTGGGTGATTACAATCTGTTAATATATTGCACCTTAATTAGATTGTTGATTATTCAATGGTCGAGATAGCAACATTGTAGAGTTGGATTTATTCATTTGATTTACACATATGTAAAGTGATATTAATTTTTTTTTGATAAAAAAAAAATTAAAGTGATATTAATTATAAAATATCAAATGAAAAAAAAAAACAGAGCAGATTCTAGATTGAAAACTAAAGTTCGCTAGAGCAAATCGAATGCTTCTCAAATTTTGAAACATGGAGCCGCTAATTGAGAAAATTAAATACCTGTAACTGTAAAATTTGAAATAGCAGTTAATTAGAAAAACAGAGTAAGGGCAGAGTCGTCATTTTCAGACCACGTGAGGTGCTCAAAAATTCAGTTGGTGGTGAAAAACATTCAAAATTGTCGAACCTAAAAAAAAAAAAATTTAATAACTGTAATCCTTTTGGTTGGGTTCGAAGATAAAGAAAAGAAAAGAAAATAAAGGCTCAAAAAGAAACAGCAGTTTCCTTTTTATAATTGTGAAGCAGAGAAAAAGCTCTGCTGCCTGCATCTTCTTCACTCGCACTTTTTCAAGCAAAGCAGTCTCTCACCATTGTTACTTGGGGATTTATATTCTCCACACCTTTTCCACTCCCAGGGTATTTTGGTCTCTACTCTCACATTTTTACTCTCGTTGTCCGAAGTTCACTGAATCAGAACATTCCTCTGTGTCTGAAAGATCCATCTCTAAGAAAATTCAATCTTCTCTGTGAATCTGAAGTTTTCTCCTTTCCTGTTGAGCATCTAAATTTTGCAAGGTATTTGAAAATTTGAAGAGCCTTGGAGTTTTATAATTGGGTTTTAAATCGAACAAATTTGAAAGTTTCTGCATTTCTTTCTTCTTTTTCTGTGTATTCTTGCTTTACTAGAGATAAAGGTTGTATCTTTCTACTGATTAGTTTGTGTCCAGTGAGTCTTTGTTCCTAAAGATTTGAGCTAACTTAGTTTTTTTTTTTTTTTTGCCAACCAGATAAAATTTTGATTTGTTGAAAGTTTCTTTCTTGGTCTTAGTTATTATCCTCAGCAAGAAAGCTTTGAAATGTCAACAAGAGAAGCCCTTAGATTTTTATTGAATGAATGTGTGATTCTGGATAAATCTGAATCGTTGAAAGTTTCTTTGTTTCTTTAATAATTTTCTTCTCAAGATTTGTCTCCTTTTTTTTTTTTATTATGAAAGATCAAATTTTGGTGAATGTATGCATGAGATGTTTAGATAAGACTCCAGTCTATCCAAGAGTCTGGCCTAACATTTGATTGATGAACTTCAAAAACAGTGACTGAAGCTCGAGAGAAAGAAAGCAGTTCGGTCTATGTCCTAGAGTATGGTCCCCGCCATTATGTTTAATCAAAAAACTAGATAGGTCTTTTGAGTGGGGTTTCTTCTTCAAAAGCTTGATTGAAACCATGAATGGGATTGTCTTCTTTTTTATTGAATACTTTTCATTATGAGCTGATTAGCTTCCTTCTTTCTTTCCTGCAGCAACAATGTCCCAAAAGGTGACTCCATCCATGCAGTCGCTTAAATCTTTGCCGGCAGACTACAGATTTGATGGTGAAAACTCTTCTGGCGCGAGTATTCCAAGAAAAGGCGGCTTAAGGAATGGTGCTAGTCAAGCAGATACTGCAGCTGGGGATAGTGAGGATTCACCATATAGCGGGCACGGTGTGTCCTTTGAAGAGCAGTCTTTAACTGATGATGTTGATCCTGGTGCTGCTACAATGCCCTTGCCTCAGAGTGATGAGCGCAGGTGGAGTGATACTAGTGCATATGCTCGGAAGAAGGTGGGTTTCCAGATAAGCTACCAAACCTTATATGTATGGAATGAAATTTTGATAGTTTACTACTTTAGATACTTCAATCTTGGATTCAACTTCCAAATGGTAACTGGGAGCTTGGGAAGATATTGTCAACTTCAGGAGAGGAGTCTGTTGTTTCTTTGCCTGAAGGAAAAGTAAGTGACCTTTTGTATTCCTAAGATAGGCATGAGTTAATATATTTCAAGTGTTTGATTCCGCACTGATTTTACAGGTTATGAAAGTCATATCAGAGACTCTAGTACCTGCAAATCCTGATATTCTTGATGGAGTGGATGATCTAATGCAACTAAGTTACTTAAATGAGCCATCAGTGTTGTACAATCTCAACTATAGGTACAACCAAGACATGATATATGTAAGTCTTTCCCCTGAATCTGTTATCATATATGTTTCCAGCATTTCACTATTGTTTTTTTTTCTAACCTTTTTTCCTTTTATGGTGCTAGACAAAAGCAGGGCCAGTTTTGGTGGCTGTGAATCCTTTCAAGGAGGTTCCTTTATACGGGAATCGCTACATCGAAGCATACAGGAAGAAATCAAATGATAGTCCTCATGTGTATGCCATTGCTGATACAGCAATTCGTGAAATGATACGCGGTGGGATCATGCTTCTTTGTTTGCTAGTTGTTGAACCTTAACGTTGCAATTCTTATGAGCCTTAAAAGCATTTCAGTTCTCACACCGTTTTATCTTTTCGTATCCAGATGAAGTTAACCAATCTATCATTATCAGGTTAGTAAGATGTCCTCTTTTAAGTGGATTTGTTGAATGAAGTAGTGCTTCCAGTCTGTGTATATTGCGGTGTATACTTATCACAAGATTCTCTTTCTCATACAGCGGTGAGAGTGGAGCAGGGAAAACTGAGACAGCTAAGATAGCTATGCAATACTTGGCTGCTCTTGGAGGTGGAAGCGGGATCGAGTATGAGATACTTAAGACTAATCCCATCTTGGAAGCATTTGGAAATGCTAAAACATTGAGAAATGATAACTCTAGTCGTTTTGTAAGCCCTTTATCATTGTGCTTTTTGTACATTTTGATTCTCTATAGTATGTCTGACAATCCTGTTTCGATATTATAATTTACAGGGGAAGCTGATAGAGATTCATTTTAGTGAAAGCGGAAAGATATCGGGTGCTCAAGTTCAAACCTGTAAGTGTAAACAATCACACTGCTTCACGTTGTTTGTTCATTTTCCTATACAAAGCTAACTTAACTTCATTCTTTTGCATGTTCTTCAAAATTTTGCAGTTTTACTAGAGAAGGTAGCTTCTTTTAAGATGATGTTCCCTACTTGGTATCGTTCCTTTCTGAAATGGTTCATTGACATTTTTTTCTTTATTCGCTGACACATTTTAACAGTCTAGAGTAGTCCAATGTGCTGAAGGGGAAAGGTCATACCATATATTTTACCAACTTTGTGCTGGGGCTTCATCTTCACTTAGAGGTATGGTTAAGTAAAAATGAACACTTTAACAGTTATAAATGAGACTTTTAAAACCTTCTGACCTATCAGTTGTTGAATTATTTTTTCTCCATTCATTTATACACAGAGAAGCTAAATCTGACAAGCACCTGCAGTACAAATATTTAGGACAGAGTAATTGTTATTCAATCAATGGAGTTGACGATGCTGAACGTTTTCATGCTGTTAAGGTAATTCACTCTTTCACTAAGTTGCTTTCTTATTCCTCTTCTCTACTCATTTCAGACTTTTATATCTCTGTTTGGCTTGATTTAAACACTCTTTGCTGTTACAGGAAGCTCTGGACATTGTTCATGTGAGTAAAGAAGATCAAGAAAGTGTGTTTGCAATGCTTGCTGCAGTATTATGGTTGGGGAATGTTTCCTTCATTATTATTGACAATGAAAACCATGTTGAGCCTGTAGCAGATGAAAGTAAGCATGTTCAGTCCCTAACTAGTGACGCCTACTTTTTTGAGTAAATGTTTTCTCTTTTCTTGTGTCTATGAACGTTGAATTTGCATTGCACTACGACTTCTTATGTTGTTGCTTTACTGATGTCTTTTGTATATTTCTGGCATTTTTACAAGCGTCATCTCTGAAGTTATCTCTTTAATTCTCTTGGGTCTTAGTGTTGGAAGTATCTTGCGTTTGTTGCTTAATTCGTACGTATCATCTCATCTGGCAGGAGACTTACCCACGTGTTGTAATTGTTATTTCAGGTTTGTCAACTGTTGCTAAATTAATTGGGTGCAACATCAATGAGCTTAAGCTAAGTTTATCGAAACGTAACATGAGAGTTGGAAAAGATACCATTGTGCAGAAGCTAACACTACCGCAGGTACATTTTAACGAGATCTACTAGCATTTTTTGTGTATAATCAAAGTTGAAGTAGGTTTCTAGGGTCAATATAGAGAGGCAACAGGTTGAATTTTTTTGCATCCTTTACTGCATATTGCGTTATTAGTATCCATGCGTCTACTACACAATTAATGGGAAACAATGCTTTCAATCTTCTTTGGCATCAAATCTCAGAGTCACAGTTATTCCCATTTTTTATTTTTTTAGTTATTGGCATATTGCTCTGAAGATAATGAATCTTTTTCTTTTCTTTGCTCAGTTTAAGTAATTCTTGCGTTTCTTTTACTATACATTTTTTTCTCTGCTGATTTGCTTTCAGGCCATTGATGCAAGAGATGCTTTAGCAAAATCGATATTTTCGTGCCTGTTTGACTGGCTAGTTGAACAGATCAACAAGTCTCTTGCAGTGGGGAAGAGGCGAACTGGCAGATCCATCAGCATTCTTGATATCTATGGCTTCGAATCATTTGATGTAGGCTTCTTTTCCGTCCTTCAAATAAAGTTGCAGTTGCAATATGACATCATTAGACCTTAAGTTTGCAGTTACATCTTTAAATAATGACAACTATTATAATTTATTCGGTAAATGAATGTTGATTGCTCCTGAGTATCTACGTGCGTTTATGTATGCACTTTTGTTTTCTGTGTCTTACTGATTTGCGGAACAACTTTACTTTCTTCTGCAGAAAAATAGCTTTGAGCAGTTCTGTATAAATTATGCAAATGAGAGATTGCAGCAACACTTTAACCGTCATCTATTCAAGCTGGAGCAAGAGGTAAAGTATCCCCTTCCCACTAAGTAGTCCTTTCACGTAGCACTAAAATATAAAAGCTCAGTTTTCTCCAGTAGAAGGTGTTAAAAAATTTCTTTCTATTGTTTCAGGAATATATCCAGGATGGTATTGACTGGACAAGGGTTGATTTTGAGGACAACCAAGATTGTCTTAGTCTCTTTGAAAAGGTAGATAATAAGAAGCCAGGAAGCCAGATGGACACCATAATCATATAACAGAATTCAAATTTTAATACACTATAAAACCATAGTTTATTTGGGGAAATGCTTACAGCATCCTATGTCTCAATGTCTGTGCAGAAACCATTGGGGCTGCTTTCTCTTTTGGACGAGGAGTCAACATTTCCGAATGGCACAGATTTGACACTTGCAAACAAGCTAAAACAGCATCTACACTCTAATTCGTGTTTCAGAGGAGATCGAGAGAAGCTTTTCACAGTTGTGCATTATGCAGGAGAGGTAAATAGCTCTTGAAACCTCAGTGCAGGGCATTCTAGAAAATGAAAACTCGATAGCAAGTCTTGGTCGTGATTTCTTGTTTTGTTTCGAATCAGGTTACATATGAAACGACCGGATTTCTAGAGAAGAACAGAGACTTGTTGCATTTGGATTCTATTCAACTTCTGTCCTCTTGTTCCTGCCACCTTCCTCAAGCGTTTGCTTCTAGCATGCTGATCCAATCTGAAAAACCTGTAGTCGGTCCTTTGTACAAAGCAGGTGGTGCTGATTCCCAGCGGTTGAGCGTAGCTACCAAATTTAAGGTAGGTTGTTTTGTCCTCAAATTCAAAGCTGATGCTACTCTAGCTTTGTTTACCTGCTTTACTTTAAAGCTCATTATCTTCAAAGCTTGTTGGGGTCTGTGTCCAGATTACCAGTTTTGGCCTCTCTCATTTGCTTCTTTCTTATCCTCTATGATATTTGATTATTAATTATCTACCTGGATCGTTTTTTGTCCAGGGTCAACTATTCCAATTGATGCAACGTTTAGGGAACACTACCCCACATTTCATTCGTTGCATCAAGCCGAATAACGTTCAGTCTCCAGGGTTGTATGAGCAAGGACTTGTCTTACAGCAGCTAAGATGTTGTGGGGTCCTTGAAGTGGTTCGAATATCACGGTCTGGATTTCCTACAAGAGTGTCTCATCAGAAATTTGCCAGAAGGTGACAACGTCATTCATCATTTAGCAGTTATGCAAGGGACCTCGCATGCTTTTCTTCTTAAGTTGTAACCACTGTTTGTTTTTAAATGATCACACTACAGGTATGGTTTCCTTCTGGTGGAGAACATTGCTGATAAAGACCCTCTAAGTGTCTCAGTTGCGATCCTCCATCAGTTTAATATCTTGCCAGAGATGTATCAAGTTGGCTACACGAAATTGTTTTTCAGAACCGGCCAGGTATAATAGTTAGTCGGCTTGATGTCAAAGACTTTATTTCAGAAAGAAGCATGAGTAGTAGTCTCATGTGCATTGCAGATTGGGGTTCTTGAAGATACAAGGAACCGTACACTCCATGGCATTTTACGTGTCCAAAGCTCTTTTAGAGGATACCAAGCACGTTGTCACCTGAAGGAGCTTAAGATGGGAATATCTATTCTTCAGTCATGTATAACTCTCGTCTCAGTTCATTACCTTGGTTTTGCATCTTAGCCTCATTGTAATGGAGATGTCCCACCTCTTTTTCAACAGTTGTTCGTGGAGATAAAGTAAGAAAAGAGTTTGCCGAGTTACTAAGGAGGCATAGGGCTGCTGTTACTATACAATGCCAAGTTAAAAGCAAGATTGCTAGGCAACAGTATAAGGGCATAACCGATGCGTCTGTTGTGATACAATCAGGTAAACGCTTTTGTTGTACTTTTTAGATGTTGTAGGTCTTCTCATGAAGGACAATCTCAAGATGATTTTCATCTTTGACACTGAGTTACTGTAATATTCTTGCAGCAATTCGTGGTTATTTGGTTAGAAGATGCTCAGGAGATCTTAGATGGCTAAAATCTGTAGGCACTCAGGTACTAGTAAGACTATATTCGCACTCATATCCTCTCACAGTATCTATTTGTTTTTAGTAATCTCATTGTTGTGATCTATTTTTGCTTTGGGAACAAATCAACTGCGCAGCCAAACGAGTCAGGCGAGGTGCTAGTGAAGGCATCTGTACTCTCCGAGCTTCAACGCAGGGTACTTAAATCTGAAGCTGCTCTGCGTGAGAAAGAAGAGGAGAACGACATTCTTCAACAGAGGCTTCAACAGTACGAGAACCGGTGGTCAGAGTACGAGACGAAGATGAAATCAATGGAAGAAATCTGGCAGAAGCAAATGCGGTCATTGCAATCTAGTCTCTCCATAGCAAAGAAAAGCCTAGCGGTCGAGGACTCAGCTAGAAACTCGGACGCATCGGTCAATGCAAGCGACGCAACGGATTGGGATTCAAGCAGTAATCAGTTCAAGAGCCAGACGAGCAACGGAGGAAGGCCGAGACAACAGCAACAACAACCTATGAGTGCAGGTCTTAGTGTGATTGGACGGTTGGCGGAGGAGTTCGAGCAGAGAGCTCAAGTGTTTGGTGATGATGCGAAGTTCTTGGTGGAAGTGAAGTCTGGACAGGTGGAAGCAAACTTGAACCCGGAGAGAGAGCTGAGGAGGTTGAAACAGATGTTTGAGACGTGGAAGAAGGATTATGGAGGGAGGTTGAGGGAAACGAAGATGATACTGAGCAAGCTTGGGAGTGAAGAGAGTAGTGGTTCGATGGAGAAGGTGAAGAGGAAGTGGTGGGGAAGGAGGAATAGCACCAGGTATTGATTGATCTTGATTCTTGATGTGAGGTCAAGACTATCATTCTTACAGGCAAACTTTGGTCGTTTGCTGTTAAGGATTTGGCGGTTTTTTTTTTTTGCTTTTCTGGTAATGAAAGTAGTTAATGATATTCGCTATACGATGTGAAGGATTCTATGATCACATAACTTATAACTTAATTTTGTAAATTACTTCTTTTTAATTTTAATATAATATCCAAAGCTAAGTTTGTGCTTTTTCTTTTGGATTAAGCAATGGGTAAAAGAACTTCTTGCACACTTGGACATGTAGTAAACAAAAGATGAACTTAATTAATTTTAAAGGTCGACATTGTAAAAAAACATTGTGTATTCTGGATTTATGGGAGGGTTAAACTAATTTTTTGCAGTGCATAGATAATTTTTTCTTTAGATATTTAAATGGACTCCAAAAATAGATTCATATATGCATAGCAACACGATAGAATGTAATGAGATGTATTTAATTCAAATTGTTTAGTAATTCAAAACTCGTTTGCCACTAGGGTACCATAGTTTTAAAAATCGACGTAGATGTAATTTTAAGTTAGTTGTGAAAAAAAAAAGTAATTGTAAGTTGTATTGCATACATTTAGTTTGAATATTTCGTTATTTTCCACCAGTTTGGAGAATAATGTTTTCTCCTTGATGGAAAATAGTAATTCAAAATCTATACATAATATTAGAATAAAAATATGAGAATTCAATTCTTTTTGTGTAATGTCAGCAAAGTAATGTCTATTCGGTTTTGGCATTTTAGTTGAATGATTGATTCAGGATTTGACAGAAAATAAAATAAAAACTATTAACAATAGGACGCTTAATATAATGCATATCAGCATATAATTCAGAAAGAAAGTGAGTTTGCCGAAGATTAGGACGAATCCAAACACTTTGGTCCGATGATTAGGAATAAAAATCAAATTTCACAACACTTCCAAAAAAGAAGGAAGAGACTGTAATGGTGGGGACAACTTGGCGTAGTGTAAAACCAAGATTCTCCCATACCTATTTTTTTATTGGATATCCAAATCGAATATTCTTTTACATAAAAATTGACAAGAAATTATTATAATTGTTTTTTAAATATGACCCCCTAAAAAGGATTCTTCACCCATAATTATACCCTGCCTTCTTTACACCGTCTAATTCTCAGCCACATGATAACTCGTTTATAATTTTTTAAAAAAATATTGGCGTCACAAAACAGTGTCTTCCACATCCAGGTGGTGGGGATGGTATGATTCATACGTTAATGGAACATTTTTCGGGTTAGATAAAAGTTTACTTAAAGGAAATGTCATTTAGTTCATAACTTCATATCGATAAGGACATGTTAAAGAATACAGAAGGTACTTTTCCAACTCATATCCATACACTGTATTTGACAAAGTAAGTAAATAATAAAGAAATTTCTTAAGATATCACTAAAAAAATTTTATTACAAAGTATACAAAAATGAAAATGACTAAAATATTTTATTAAAGAGTTAAAATGACATTTATATTCATAGAATTAATTAATCTATTCTTGGGTCTTAGATTTGATGAGTATAATTCTGGGGTGGAAGTGGAGTTTTAGGTTTTTTTCTAAAAATGTAATATCTAAAATTTAAAATAATAATTTTAAAAATAGTTTCAAAATTTTAGATTTCGAAATAAGTTTTGAAAAATTAGATTGAAAAGCCTATTTTTATAAAAAAATATTTTAGTTTATTTAAGTATGTATTTCTATTTATATATATCTATAAAGAAGTGGTAAAAGGATTTTTTATCTTTTTTAGGGGAGTGTATTCAATTGGAAGTTTTAGGTGATTTGTATTAAAATGACAAATTCACTCTTATTCAAACATGAATTTTAAAAATTCATTTAAAATCCAGTGTTATTGAACTTGACATTTTGTAAAGTACTTTGAAATCCACTGTTATTGAACTTATTTTAAGTTGTGGAATTTTAAAATTTTCATGTGATTTTAGGGTGTTTGGATGGAATTTCTTAGTTAAAAAAATTAAAACTCAAATCTCATTTTAGATGATATTATAGAGTGATTTAACAAAAATCACCTAAATCTTTGCAACTTATTGAAATTATCTAAAACCTCATTAAAAATCAAATCAGCTCAAATGTTAGATTGAATACACCCCCCCTTAATGTAACTTTTTGGTGATTTTTCTTATTCTAATATATTTTGGACAAAAAAACCTATTTTACTGTCTTTTATTAAAGTTGCTCTAAATAATATTATACTTGTAAATTTAAATTCAAAAATAATACATTCGAGATGTTCTTACATATACTATTAAACAATTTTGTTGACAAATTTCATTGCACTCTTTTACCCTAATTTTACTAGTTATCAAATCCAAAAAGTTTATGCAAAACTTATGATAAAAGTAAGTAAGATACAAATAAATAATTGTCAAAAGGTAACCAATAGATTGTTCTAAGATAACTTAACTAGTTTTATAATTAAATTTGTTATAAAGGAAAAAAAACCAGCTCATGTAGACTTACCAATTAGACCTTGCCGATGGTGTTTTACGGATGGTTCATGGAAAGCACAAGATACCTTTTTGGACAGGAATGGTATAGCATTCTAGAAGGTTTTGATGGTTTAATGGGGGCTAGGAATACAAGGGCTAGTCAGTCACCATTACACACAGAGATAGAGGCTTTCATATGGGCAATGGAGTGTATGAGGAATCTACGACAGTATCATGTTACATTTGCAATAGATTGTTCTCAATTGGTAAAAATGGTTTCGGAACCAGAAGAATTGCTGGCTTTTGCAAGTTATCTAGAAGACATTAAAATCCTCAAGAGAAGTTTTCACAGTTCGGAGATTATTCATATATCAAGGACGCATAACAAAAAGGCGGACAGTCTAACACGTAGTGTCAGGCAACAACCGTCTTTTACTGTCTATATGGATACATAACACCTAGTTTGGTTTCGAGAGCCATATAGTGCAGTAATGTCGACGATAAAAAAAAAACAATAAATTGTTTTTTTTTTTGTTCTCTCTGGTTCGGTTCTGTATATATAAATCAGAGATTATCAAATCGTCACAACCTCATCATCGTTGCCCTAAACACAAGGCCAAATTAAAAAAAAAAAAAAAAAAAAAAAGATTCATCTCTCTCTCTTTTCCCTCTTCTCCGATACGGTGAGTTTTCTTCTTCTCTCTAATTCACAACAATTACTCATTTTCGTTTCTTTCCGCTCTCATCAGCTTCTTCAGTTTTACATTGATTAATCCTAATTGAATTCGGTTTTTTTTTTTAATCACACAATGAGTTTTTGGTTTGCGTCGATTTATCATTGTCCTGCTCGGCGGCTCTTCTTCTGTAGAATGCTATGGTGGTTGGTCGCAATCACCACGTCGTGTTCCTTGCGATTAATTCGGGATTTCTCGTGGTTGGTGGGTCCTTTTCAAAAACTGGGGGAAACTAGCAATTTGACTCCCTTGTTTACTTTTTTTTTTAGCGGGGATTATTATGATTTATCTTTGAATGTTCGTAGTTCTTTTTCTGGAGCCGTGAGAAGATGTCTTTTCATCTAAAAATCATAGCTTTATTTTCATTGTTGGAGGTGGGATCCTCATGATGTTAGACAACATCAAAGTTTTTTTCTTTCTTTTCCTTTTGTGTCAACATCATAGTAAATCTTTTCTTTGAGCTGTTTAATTTAAAGAATACATGTGATTGACTTGAAACGATTTCTTGTATAGGAGCCGCGTGTCAAGAGAGATTTGACTCTGACCAAGCAATTACTACATTGTGGTCGGGCTGTCATAACTTGACAGCCCGAGTTCGTCAAAAGAAGCTTCCTGGTGAGTTTTTACATCATCTCCCAACAATCTTGTAGTCTAACCCGCGTTTTCAACATGTGTTTTGTGTGTGTATACTTATATTTACACTACTATCTCTCTTCTTATATAACAGGACTCCTTTCCATTGGATTTGAGACTTGTGTGCTATATTTGGATTTAGACGCTGACCAACATGGGTTCTTTGTCCGGGAGTATTCAACGGCCACTTGTTGCTGCCGCTGCTGTTATCGCCGCTTCTGTCTCTGCTGATGTCTCTGACAAATTCTCTTCTCTTAGATCACTACTTCGAGGTTCTGAATCAGAGCCTATTGCTGCTTCAGTGTCTGGTTCTGTTCAGGACGAAAAGTCATTATGGGTTTCTCATATCTCAGCCTCCAAGCTCGCTGATCTGTCCTTCATGTCCAGGATTCGTCTTCCTGTACCAAATGTTGATCTCCTAGCTCCTATCCCCAGCTGTAATCTTGCTCCTTCTGTTACTTCATTACCTGCTCTTCGTAGCGCTTATCAGTCTGCGGAGTTGGCTAAGGCATCAAAACCAGCAGCATTCACAACCGGGGCACCTCTTGTGGTTCCTGATGTTTCGTACAAATGGCATTTGCCTGAGACCGATGCAGTTGATCTGTCTGGCTCCTCGAGCTGTGCCTTGGAGAAGAACAGGACGGTTGTGGTTTTGCTTGGATGGCTTGGATCGAAGCAGAAGCATATGAAGAAATATGCGGAATGGTATACCTCAAGGGGTTACCATGTCATTACGTTTACTCTCCCCATGAATGAGATTATGAGCTACCAAGTTGGAGGAAAAGCAGAGAAGAACATCGAGTCGCTGGTTAACCACTTGGCTGATTGGTTAGATGAAGAGCAGCAACAGAAGAATCTCGTCTTTCACACCTTCAGCAACACCGGATGGTTAACGTAAGTTCTACATCTCTGGTGTTTTTACATGTAGCGGTTTCACATTTCACTCAGCGAATTTTCCGTATTTACAGATATGGAGCCATTTTGGAAAAGTTTCAGAAGCAAGATTCTTCATTGATGGGAAGGGTTAAAGGTTGCATAGTAGACTCAGCTCCTGTTGCTGCTGCTGATCCTACTGTAAGCGATGGTTCTTGCATTCATATCTTGTTTTATATATGGTCATGTAGCCATAGAATCATATTAGTTCTGGTTTGTTAAACTTACTGGATATTAATTTGGCTTTGTAACAACAGGTATGGGCATCAGGTTTCTCAGCAGCGTTCTTGAAGAAAAACAGTGTAGCCACTAAAGGATCCGCAAGCTCATCATGTGAGTCAAATATGGGAGCACGTATAAACTTCTCCGAGCCTAAACCCGCTGCAACGGAAACAGTTTTGCTATTGATTCTCGAAAAGTTCTTCGGGGTGATTCTTAATCTTCCCAAAGTTAACAGGTAAAAAACTTTCTCACAAACACAAAAAGGCGCCTTTCATCACGAAAATTCAATGTTTCACCTTTAACCAACTCGCGCAATCATATTATTACAGGAGACTAGCTGATGTTCTAGAAACTTTATCATCATCACAACCAAGATGTCCACAGTTGTACATATACAGCTCTGCGGATAGAGTTATACCCGCGGGGCAAGTTGAATCATTCATTGTAGAGCAGAGGAAAGCAGGACATGAGGTCCGTGCCTGCAACTTCGTATCATCACCTCATGTAGACCATTTTAGGAGTAACCCAGAGCTTTATACGGCTGAGCTCGACCATTTTATGGACAACTTTGTCCTTGCTTGCTGCAACCATTCTTCATAGCGATTTCCACACAAGTGTTGTTGTTGTTGCTAACTTTTATTCTTTGGGTCATTTTTATACAGAGATAAGCGATGTTTACTACTTGATGATTCTTTTGGTTTGGATTGGTGTATAGATTGAATTATTACAGTTAACAGATTGTTTCTTCTCTTGTAAATGATTGGATTATTGTACATTTAGGAGGATGGAGATTCAAGAGAGTGACCTTGTGCTGTTTTTATTGTTATTTGTACATTGACAGTCCTGAGGATCTGTAATTGAGAGATTTGAAGTAAAACCTAACCAAAAACACTGAATTTGTATTTAGTCGGTAACTGTAAAAAATCTGTATGGATTTTGTAGAGCGGAATTTTGTATATCGGATATTATCCAAACTCAACCCAGACCCGAATAGATAGTCAAAAAATTTAAAATCCAACAAATTTGATTCGATTTGACCAAACCTGATTAAAAATCTGAAATGTTTTTTCAGTGTTCAAGAAATCATCGGTAACAGCCACTTTATAAGAACCAGCTACTAGATAGTAGACCGATTATTCGGGACTTAGACATTAACGAATTATTGACTTATATATATATTTATATTTATATGAGATATTTTAGTTTTGGAGTTTAGTTATAAAATTATTGTGATGAATTATCAAAATTAGATATATAAAACTAAAGAAATTATAGGTACCTAGGTGCCGCCTAGACTAATTTTTAAAACCTTGATTTTATTTTATAAAACCAAACTTGCATTAATCTTAAATATGTTTACACTCCAACAATACAAAGAGGCTATTGACAACCAAACAAACAACAACAACGATAACATAAAAAATAAAATGGCAATACAAATCACAAAATATAACCGTATGAAATCGTATTACAATAACATCATAAGCTTCTTCAAAGACTGCATCTAGAGTAACCCGTAGAACCACACACACTGCACCATACGCAGAGAAGGGCATTCGATGGGAGAAAGATCGTTGCAATACTAACAAAACTTGTTCATCCAATTCAGTCCATATCGGAGGAAATAGTAGGAAAGAAGACTGATTCAAATGAGAGAGAAGCGGGAAATCATAACCTGCCACATCCATATTCATCAGAATAAATATGACAATGAATTTCTCTTCTACCTGCCACCAAGAAGAGAGATACACAAACATAACACCAACATCCAGAATGGAACCCGTAAGAGAACTGCATACTGCAGACGATCGCACCAAGGCGATATAAATGCTACTAGAAGTTGCAAAGGTCGAACCAAATGAAACTAAACCCATCAATATATGACCACCTAAAATCATGAACCTCAATTCCAACATCACTCACACAAATAGCTGTATAAACCATCAGAATTAGACTACAGTGAAATCTCTATAAATTAATAATGTTGAGATTTTGAAATTTATTAATTTATAGAGATATTAATTTACAAAAAAATTTCCTTTTTAGATTTTTTCTATTTTAGAATATTTTTAATTATAAAATAGTTATATATTTAATTTCACCGTATATACATTTATAAAACTTTAGAAATTTGAATTTCATATTATTTTATTATATTACTTAGTTTATATTTTAATGTTTCATATAACTAATATGTGGTTTTTCGATATAATTTTACTAAATATTATTAAAATATATTGAAATGTTAAGAAAAATAGAGATATTTTCATTGTGAATATAAAACTAACAATTTAATGTTTAGTTTGTATTTATATGAAAAGTATATATAGATATATTATTAATTTATGATTTTAATGGGACCATATATTTACATAGAATTTTATAAAAAGTTATTATCTTATTATTTTTTCGATTTGTGTCATATTTTGAACCGGTCCAATTCGGGACCGAAGAAATTTATTAATTTATAGAGATTATTAATTTATCGAGTATTAATTTATTTAGGTTCTACTGTATTAGTAGACAAATCTACATGAATACCTTAAATATTTTATGTTTATTTTGTGAAAATATATGAATTTGAAATGTTATTAACCAAATTTGTAAGAAATCTGAAACAACCCAAATTTTTTGAAAAACCTAAAAAATGAACAAACCTGATCTAAAGATTATTGATTGTGATATGAAATGTGTGTCAGAAACTTAAATAAATAACTTAGATACTCAATTTTATGTTATTCTTATTCAAACGTAAAAATACTTAAATCTAAAACATTATAAACTGAATATGAAATGAATTATGTTATTCTGACTCGACCAGATCATCGTGGCCTAATAGTAAGGACCGGGCTCTGCCTATACCCAGATAGTGAGTTCGAACTTTGGTGGAGAGAACTACCTCACGATGCATCTGGTCACCACACGGATATGATTTCATACTTTAGGACCTATTTGAATACGCGGAAGATGGTCTATCTATGAACTGTACCTCCCATCCAGGGATTAGGTCTTTGTCTTTAATAGACCCGGATTTAACCCTTTTAGTTTAAAAAAAAAGATTAGATAGAGTTAAAATTTACCCAGTTCAAAATATCATTGACTAAATCCAATCCGACATATATAAAACTTAAATGAACTTTTCAAAGCTGAATCTGAACATCTAAAAAAATTCAATTTGAACATCCATGCCTTTTCTTTTTAATGATTCTTGAAATTGTGAAAGGAGGAAAATACTTTATGATTGGCCTCAACAACTAGGCATGCCTTTTTTTTTTTTTGAACATCCCTGCCTAGTTGTTGAGACCAATCATAAAGTATTTTCCTCGTTTCACAATTTCAAGAATCACGAGGGATCACAAACGTAAGTTGTTGAGACGCTGGTTCAATAGCAATTGCGTTTGATTAGAAACCCAAAAACGCGAAAGAGTGATTTGCGTTTGAAGCGGCGGAGATCGATCTGAGGCGATCTTTTATTTTCGCCATTTTTTTTCCTTTTAATTTCTCGAACCTCTCATTCTCTCTTTCATCTCCTCCTCCTCCTCTTACGTAACCCTAGCGAACTCGGTGAATCTCTGCTAGATCTATCTCGATTCCAATTTAATATCGTCACTGAAATCGAACGCAAGCGGTGGGAGGGAATACATAGATAGAGAGTAATGGATTTGGATCAATGGATTTCGAAGGTTAAAGACGGCCAGCATCTCTCCGAGGACGAGCTTCAGCTTCTCTGCGAATACGTACGCCCTCCTTCTTCTTCTTCTCCTTCCTTACTTGCTTAATCTGTATCTTGGTGGGGGAGGAGGTGACTTTGAATCTGGTCTCTTCCCCTTTGTATTGTATCACTTTGGTTATTTGGATTTAGGGGTTTTTTTTCCTTTCTTTAAAGAACCATGAATTCATCAGTAGTTTCCATGAATTGTGTTCTCCTTACTCAGCGATTGATTCCAAGATTAGCATCATGGCTATTACCAGAAGGTGTTTTCTGTTTCTGACATGGTTTGCTTGGCAGGTAAAAGAGATTCTGATTGAGGAGTCGAACGTTCAGCCTGTCAACAGTCCAGTCACCGTCTGTGGTGACATCCATGGCCAGTTTCATGATCTCATGAAGCTTTTTCAGACCGGTGGTCATGTTCCCGACACAAATTACATATTTATGGTACCAAGTTTTCTCTTTTTTAATCCCGATTTGACACATTGGATATGAATAGAATCATGATCTGGTGGTGGGAAAATTTTGCAGGGGGACTTTGTGGATAGAGGTTACAACAGCCTTGAAGTCTTCACTATTCTTTTGCTTCTTAAAGCTAGGTACAAGTCTTTCTTAAATGTTCCAGAGACCCCACCCTGTTATGCTCTTGTGTTTTGGTACTAAGTTCTTGATTAAGCCAGAGGTCTTGACAATTATTACTCTTTCTTTGAAAGAGATAGGCCCTGTAGTACTGTACTCGAACTTGGTTCAGTTGAAGAAGTAACTGCTTCTCAAGCATCTCATGTTTCTCTGTTGTTAGATTTTGTAAAGATACAAAGCAATTAGTTTTACTTGAGAACGCTAAGTGATGTTAAATTCATTGCTATTTTTAAGTATATCTTCTCCCTTTTGGGGCATTAAATTTTTTATTTTTCTTTCTTTTGTATTATAATGTGTAGACATCCAGCCAATATTACACTTCTGCGTGGAAATCATGAAAGTAGGCAGCTAACTCAGGTATTCGATATTCGGTTCCGCTAATATCTATTTTTGTTTTCTTCACGCACTTTCTAGGAAGTAAATAATTTTTTTTATCTTCTCGCCCTCGTTGTTATAGCAGGTTTTTGAAAAGTCCTGATCTTGTACAATTCCATGTCAGATGTAGACATGGATGTTAGCTAAGATGCATATAATGTGAATCGAGTTTTGGTAGTCTTATTTTAGAAGGTGTTTTATATAGTGCCAGTCTTCTTTAAGCCTGGGTTCCTTAGCGCTCTTGATGCATCGTCTTCCTACGTTGTTGTATCTCATAGTTGATACAAGGCTGTTTAAGTAAGAAAGTTGTAGTGATAGTTTTTTGAATTATTTCACTCCTGGCAAACCTTCAGTAAGATTAAAGCTTGCATGGTGATAAGTCGTAAAATTGGTGTTTTACACGTAAACAGTTCCAAGATTTGGATTAAATATCGTTATTGTAGATCTTGGATATTCTTTTGTGACACAAAACCATTCAATTGATGATACCCGTAATAGAATATAAGTGATGGGGTCTGTTTACTTTTATCTAGCACTTTATTTTGTATTGCTTCCAAGTGAATATATATGATTCTGGTTTTACTTTCATATTATTTTTTTATTTTTTTACTTTTGCATGTCATTTATAGGATTAAGGTTCTCATACCAGTTTTATGTTTTTCAGGTTTATGGTTTCTATGACTAATGTCAAAGGAAGTATGGTAACGCAAATGCGTGGCGGTATTGCACAGATGTTTTTGACTATCTTACCCTATCAGCTATTATAGATGGCACAGTAAGTAAATTCTTCAGCAACTTGGCATTGTCAATGAAAATGCATATGTTTGCTGTATCCTATAGATACAAATAATATTTCTTTGTCTAGGTTCTATGTGTTCATGGCGGCCTTTCCCCGGATGTCCGGACAATTGATCAGGTTAAGCTCTTTTTTTAATGCTTTTGGCTTCCACCCGTCAAAATTGTTTCTTGTCCAGCATGTTATTAAAGTTATCCGCTCACTTTAGATCTTATTGTGGGCTCTAGATAAGACTGGTAGATCGAATTGTGAAATTCCCCATGAAGGGCCATTTTGCGATCTTATGTGGAGCGATCCTGAAGACATTGAAACATGGGCTGTTAGTCCACGTGGAGCTGGCTGGCTTTTCGGATCGAGGGTTACCACTGAGGTATGTTTTCCTTATTCAGTAATTTCATCAATACTGTAAATGATGAATGGATTTCACATGTCTGATATTTGGTTTTGGCATTCTTGTGCAGTTTAACCATATCAACAAGCTGGACCTAGTATGCCGTGCACACCAGCTGGTACAAGAAGGTCTTAAGTACATGTTCCAAGATAAAGGCCTTGTAACTGTGAGTATAATGCTTCTTATGACTTAACTTTTTAACGCTAGATAATTGGAAATATTACTATGCTTAATAATGTGTTTTTTCTTCTTCTTCTTCTTATTTGGTATGAAGGTATGGTCTGCGCCTAATTACTGCTACCGCTGTGGGAATGTAGCTTCTATATTGAGTTTCGATGACAACATGGTGAGCCAGCCATCTCTTCAAGTCTTTACGATCGAATAGTCTAGTCTTCTCTAGTAGTCATGCATATCATCCATACTGCCTTCTCTCTCAACAAGAGGGGATTCTGTTATTTCGGTAGATAACACTCATTTCTTTTGGATATTATGCTCTCTACCAGAGCAAGCACACACTTTTTGATTTGGGTATCTGCTTTTTGTAGAAAGAAACTTAGATAAGTAAGCCGTTTGCGTTAGAATATCTGCTTTGCCATAGATTCTCTAACTGCGTTATATTGGATCATTATTGTCAATGGTTTAATGAATGAAATCGGTGGAAATGCTTGTTTTTAACAGGAAAAATCAGTGAAGTACTTCACAGAGACAGAAGAGAACAATCAAATGAGAGGGCCAAGGACTGGAGTTCCATATTTCCTCTGATGATTACGCTTATTATATTTGTGCCTCCTTACATTGCTGTGATGATGATGATGATGAAGCCATTGCTACAATTGGCAATATGTTCAGTCTCAGAAGGTGTTATATTTAGATATATAATATTATCTACTAATGTGTTTTCATTTACTTTCCACTATTTATGTCCTCTACGTAACATTTTTTCCTTGTGAAATTCAAAAGGTGGAACACTTTGGTAATAGCCTGTAGTAGTTTTGAGTCTACACGTGGATTCTCTCTACTTCTTTGTCTTTGTTTTCCCACAATCTTTTCTTCTGTATTGTTCACCTGCACTGTTTCCTCTACTCTTTTGTTGTTGTTGTTGTGAGGATGACATTAATTCTAAAATTACTCCTATTTGAACTTTCAGATATTGCATGCGTACATGTATTTTGTTATTTAAAAATACGAAACGCAGAGAAGTGGGAAGCTGTTGTCGTGTTTGTTGTTGCTTGCTGGGTCATCTAAGGGCATCTCCATTAGCGGTTTTAAAGGGGTTTATGGGTTCGGTTTCATAGGCCCGGAAGGGAAAAAGAAAATAAAAATTGGGCTATTTTCGGTGAACCAGGTCTTGTGAGTGACCCCGTATGAGACGGATTCAACACACGTGTCGCGCCCACGCGAGTTCGAGTTTACGCGGAGAGAGACGAAAGATCATTCATTTTCGTGTCTTTCTCAAATAGCTAGGGTTTCTCTCCGATAGGCGATTGAGAGGCGATTTCACGTGACGACGTTCCGGAGCTTTTCACCATCGAATCGACGAGGAACGATCTTCTCCACGACCTCAGGTCAGTATGAAGTAGATTCTCCTTCTTATTTAAGCGTTTTTGGGATCTCGGGAATTCTTAATCGATCTAGGGTTTTGTACTAGAGTTCGAAATCGACATGGGGGTTTCGATTACTCGTCATGCGGGGTTGTATTTATCGAAGTTAGGGTTGGCTAATCGGAGATTCGAAATTGATTTGGGGATTTAGGGTTACAGTTCAAAATCGATTTGGGGGTTTTGGGGTTACGGTTCAAAATCGATTTTGTGGGTTTCGTTTTATGGTTTTAAATCGTGATGAAGGGTTAATTGTTTCATTTTCATCATATTGATGAGTTTGAGGACTTTGCTAAATGACTTTGCTTTTCTTCTACGATGGATCCCGCAGCAGAGAAGAGACACAAAGAGGAACATTGAGTACAACAACGCTTTACGATATGTGGCGGATTGAGTATGGGATTCCAACAAGGTGTTACTGGTGGGAGAATGATTGGCGAGTACGAAGAAGGAGGAGTATGACACTCTTCCCGGGAAGCGCTTCTTCACTGTATAAACTACGAGGTAAGGCTCGATCATTGTCTTTACTCACAAGATCTCGTAGGTTTCGTTTTGTTTATGATGACTTCGATATGTTTTTATGGTTTCCCAAGGCTGATGGGCTCCATTATCGTCAGCCTTGGGTGACCGTGTCCGTGAGAAGATCGAAAAGCTGAGTAAGCGGTTGGAGGATGCTGAGCAGGTGATCAAGGAGGTGCCTATCCTCAATAAACAGATTGAGTCACTGGAGGTATGTGAACCTTCATTGCATAGCATAGTTCTTTCATTGCTTACATTGGTTTCATTGATCGCTGTTTCATTATAGTTTTATTACTTAGTTTCATTGCTTATTATTAACTCAGTTTCATTTGTGTTTCCATGTGCAGGAACAGGTTAAAATCCTCTCTGGGCAAGTGGATGCTCTCACTGTGCAGGTCAATGACCTGGAGATGGTCTGCTTTGATTGAAAAGCCAAGGTAAGACTCCAGTTCCTATACGTTTCTTGTTTTTTTTACAAAGTAGAACTATTATTGAACTATGACTAAACTACAACCGAGCTATATAGCTATTATTGAACTAGGACTGAACTATAAGCTATAATAACTATTATTGAACTAGGACTGGACTATAACTTAATCAATGAGTTAGAGTTAGTTTAATGAATGCTCTCTGTGATGTTTGGTTTCCGTTTTGAAATGATTTGATGTGTAATGAATGCGGTGTGTGGAATAGTTGTTTAGTTGTTGGGAACTTAAGTATAATCAATGTTTGGTAGTTAGACTTAAAGCAAAAACTAGTTTAAAAACATAACACAAACCATTTATGAAAACACAAACACAAAGACAAACCACTTCTGAAAACATTTCGCAAATCCACTTACGAAACACAAACCACTTCAAAACATTTCGCAAATCCACTTACAGAAACACAAACCACTTCTCAAAACACAAACACAATCCCAAATGGATCCTTCTTCCCTGAACCTATTACCCTCCCAGTGCAGTCAAACAGTTGGCTCGTCTGCTGTTCCTAAACCGCCTGAAAGGAGAAAGTGGACAACACAAGAAGAGATTGTCCTCATCAGTGCCTGGTTGAACACCAGTAAGGATCCCATAGTTAGTAACCAGCAGAAGTTAGGGTCATTTTGGAAAAGAATAGAGGATTATTTTAATTCAAGCGCTCAGCTCACTGGCTTTGCTCCTAGAGAGTGGAGTCAGTGTAAGCAGAGGTGGGGAAGAGTGAACGAGCAGGTTTGCAAGTTCGTGGGCAGCTATGAGGCCGCGTTGAAGGACCAAGCAAGTGGCCAAAACGAGAATGATGTCATGAAGGCTGCTCATGACATCTTCTTAAATGACTATCGGTCCAAGTTCGGGCTTGAACATGAGTGGAGGGAACTTCGATATAATCAGAAATGGAGATCAAACTCTAAAGAAGGTGCAAAGGAGAAAAGGAAGGAAGCTGCAGAGGTGGAACCTGAGTTTGAAGAGGTGAGACCTCCTGGTGCTAAAGCGGCCAAACGCAAGAAGCGTGGGAATGAAGCCTATGATCAATTACAGAGCATGCTAGGGGTGAAAGAGACCATTTCGAAGCAGAGACTCCTTGAGCGTCTCCTTGCCCGAGAGACACTTTCTGATATAGAAGTTTCTCTCAAGAACAAACTTATCTCTGATTTGCTTTGATTGCTTCCTTGGTTGGTTTGTGAAATAGAATTATTAATTACTTGATAGCTTGCTTGATCTGCTTTAACTTGCTTGTTTAACTTAGCTAAAATGTTAACTGGTTTACTAACTTGTTCTCTTTTCTTTTGCAGGTCACGGGTTCTACTGGCTTCACGGGTTCTACTGTCTTCTCTACTGGCTTCACGTGTTTCAAAGGGTTCTACTGTCTTCTCTACTGTCTTCTCTACCAATCAACTATCTCCTCTGTCTTCTCTACTTGTTCACGGCTTGTGTAGACTAGTTGTTTCAGTTTACTTGACAAGGGCAGTATTTTGTTTGTCTCTGCACTTGTCCATTTCATTCACGGGTTATGTAAGACGAACTGTAGGATGTGTCTCAACTTGTTTCCCTCACGGGTTAATGTAAAATGAACTTTATAAATTAAGTATCTCCTTGCTTCTCCATTTCACTTGCAACTTCTCTTGCATCAAATCCTCTCAACTTCTCTCTACAACCATTTCTCTCAACTTCTCTATACAACATATTCTCTGAACTTCTCTTTTAAAAACACTTAATCAACTTCATTGATTATGTAAACCTATCAACTTCTCTTATTTGTTTTTTTTTCTTCTTTTAAAAAACCTATATCTTTTCTAATTTGATTCTATAAACCTATCTCTTTTCTAATTTTTTTCTCTACTTCTTTTATATTTTTCTATTTCTTTTCAAAACACTCAACCAAATTTCGAAGATAATGTCTTCCTCATCGCCGATGCCATAGATGATAAAATAGACGGCTTTTGAAGACATGTTCGACCAACAATTTGATCAAATGTATGACTCAATAGTTCATGGTGCAGCCAAGAAGCAGAAGAAACGAGCTTATATCGAAAGAGAGCGGGAACAAGGACACAATCAACTATGGAACGACTATTTCAGTGAAAATCCTACATACGGGCCGGAATTGTTTAGGCGCCGTTTTCGAATGAACAAGCCATTGTTCCTTTGCATCGTCGATCGTCTAAGTAATGAAGTTCCATACTTTCAACAAAAAAAAAATGCTCACGGAAGGTACGGCTATCTCATGACCGCAAGTGCAATTTCATAATGTGATACGGCATATGGTCAGCGGGAGATACGTGTGACGAATATCTCCGCCTAGCTGAAAGTACTGCACTTTTATGTTTGGATAATTTCACTACTGCGATAATACAATTGTATGGAGACGAGTATCTAAGAAGACCTACACCGGATGATCTTCAACGATTGCTCGATGAAGGAGAGGTACGCGGGTTTCCAGGGATGATAGGCAGCATCGACTGTATGCATTGGGAGTGGAAGAACTGCCCAACGGCTTGGAGGGGACAGTACACACGTGGTTCGGGAAAGCCGACAATTGTCTTAGAAGATGTGGCATCATATGATCTTTGGATATGGCACGCATTTTTCGGACTACCAGGTACTCTCAACGATATTAATGTTCTCGATCGGTCACCAGTTTTCGATGATATTATACACGGTCAAGCTCCTAAAGTTACTTTCAAGGTGAACGGCCACACTTATCGTAAGGCGTACTACCTTAGCGATGGAATTTATCCAAAATGGTCAACATTTATCCAATCCATCACACTTTCTCAAGGTCCTAAAGCAGAGCTATTTGCTGAGCGTCAAGAATCGGTCAGAAAAGATGTCGAACGTGCATTTGGAGTTTTGCAATCAAGGTTTGCAATAGTTAAAAACCCAGGATTACTATGGAACAAGGAAAAACTAGGAAGGATTATGAGAACTTGTATCATATTACACAATATGATAGTAGAGGACGAACGAGACACACACCCTCGACATGATACATCTCACTTCGAATCCGGAGAGTCAAACAAAAATTCCGAGGTTGATGTCTTCTCCTCAACAGAAAGCCTTTCCAGTATCGGTCAAAACCGTCATACTCGCAATGAAATTCGGGATCAACAGATACATAATCGTTTAAAAGCCGATTTAGTTGAAAATTTATGGCAAAAGTTTGGTAATCAAGATGAATAATCTTTGTATGTTCATGTTTTTATTGAATAAAATCTTTTTAAAATTTTTAAAAATATTATTTTTAATATTTTTATTCCTAAAAACTTCATACTCAGGTTCACTAATGGAAGAACAGAGTTTATAGAGGTTCATCACTATTTACGGTTCCACAAAAAAATATTAAAAAAATTGAATAAACCCTAAGAGGGGATTCACTAATGGAGATGCTCTAATAAATCGTTAATTTATAAGTCAAACGGTTACTGTTTAGTCATTCTTTATAGTTTGTAAGTGACTAAAAAGCTAATAAAAAGAGAGTGATATAGAGTCAGAGAGAGGGAAACAATGGGCTCATCATCCTCTCCTGTACTAGAACTAGCCCGGCCTTTTTGCCATTTTTTTTCCTTTTAATTTCTCGAACCTCTCATCCTCTCTTTCATCTCCTCCTCCTCCTCTTACGTAACCCTAGCGAACTCGGTGAATCTCTGCTAGATCTATCTCGATTCCAATTTAATATCGTCACTGAAATCGAACGCAAGCGGTGGGAGGGAATACATAGATAGAGAGTAATGGATTTGGATCAATGGATTTCGAAGGTTAAAGACGGCCAGCATCTCTCCGAGGACGAGCTTCAGCTTCTCTGCGAATACGTACGCCCTCCTTCTTCTTCTTCTCCTTCCTTACTTGCTTAATCTGTATCTTGGTGGGGGAGGAGGTGACTTTGAATCTGGTCTCTTCCCCTTTGTATTGTATCACTTTGGTTATTTGGATTTAGGGGTTTTTTTTCCTTTCTTTAAAGAACCATGAATTCATCAGTAGTTTCCATGAATTGTGTTCTCCTTACTCAGCGATTGATTCCAAGATTAGCATCATGGCTATTACCAGAAGGTGTTTTCTGTTTCTGACATGGTTTGCTTGGCAGGTAAAAGAGATTCTGATTGAGGAGTCGAACGTTCAGCCTGTCAACAGTCCAGTCACCGTCTGTGGTGACATCCATGGCCAGTTTCATGATCTCATGAAGCTTTTTCAGACCGGTGGTCATGTTCCCGACACAAATTACATATTTATGGTACCAAGTTTTCTCTTTTTTAATCCCGATTTGACACATTGGATATGAATAGAATCATGATCTGGTGGTGGGAAAATTTTGCAGGGGGACTTTGTGGATAGAGGTTACAACAGCCTTGAAGTCTTCACTATTCTTTTGCTTCTTAAAGCTAGGTACAAGTCTTTCTTAAATGTTCCAGAGACCCCACCCTGTTATGCTCTTGTGTTTTGGTACTAAGTTCTTGATTAAGCCAGAGGTCTTGACAATTATTACTCTTTCTTTGAAAGAGATAGGCCCTGTAGTACTGTACTCGAACTTGGTTCAGTTGAAGAAGTAACTGCTTCTCAAGCATCTCATGTTTCTCTGTTGTTAGATTTTGTAAAGATACAAAGCAATTAGTTTTACTTGAGAACGCTAAGTGATGTTAAATTCATTGCTATTTTTAAGTATATCTTCTCCCTTTTGGGGCATTAAATTTTTTATTTTTCTTTCTTTTGTATTATAATGTGTAGACATCCAGCCAATATTACACTTCTGCGTGGAAATCATGAAAGTAGGCAGCTAACTCAGGTATTCGATATTCGGTTCCGCTAATATCTATTTTTGTTTTCTTCACGCACTTTCTAGGAAGTAAATAATTTTTTTTATCTTCTCGCCCTCGTTGTTATAGCAGGTTTTTGAAAAGTCCTGATCTTGTACAATTCCATGTCAGATGTAGACATGGATGTTAGCTAAGATGCATATAATGTGAATCGAGTTTTGGTAGTCTTATTTTAGAAGGTGTTTTATATAGTGCCAGTCTTCTTTAAGCCTGGGTTCCTTAGCGCTCTTGATGCATCGTCTTCCCTACGTTGTTGTATCTCATAGTTGATACAAGGCTGTTTAAGTAAGAAAGTTGTAGTGATAGTTTTTTGAATTATTTCACTCCTGGCAAACCTTCAGTAAGATTAAAGCTTGCATGGTGATAAGTCGTAAAATTGGTGTTTTACACGTAAACAGTTCCAAGATTTGGATTAAATATCGTTATTGTAGATCTTGGATATTCTTTTGTGACACAAAACCATTCAATTGATGATACCCGTAATAGAATATAAGTGATGGGGTCTGTTTACTTTTATCTAGCACTTTATTTTGTATTGCTTCCAAGTGAATATATATGATTCTGGTTTTACTTTCATATTATTTTTTTTATTTTTTTTTTACTTTTGCATGTCATTTATAGGATTAAGGTTCTCATACCAGTTTTATGTTTTTCAGGTTTATGGTTTCTATGACGAATGTCAAAGGAAGTATGGTAACGCAAATGCGTGGCGGTATTGCACAGATGTTTTTGACTATCTTACCCTATCAGCTATTATAGATGGCACAGTAAGTAAATTCTTCAGCAACTTGGCATTGTCAATGAAAATGCATATGTTTGCTGTATCCTATAGATACAAATAATATTTCTTTGTCTAGGTTCTATGTGTTCATGGCGGCCTTTCCCCGGATGTCCGGACAATTGATCAGGTTAAGCTCTTTTTTTAATGCTTTTGGCTTCCACCCGTCAAAATTGTTTCTTGTCCAGCATGTTATTAAAGTTATCCGCTCACTTTAGATCTTATTGTGGGCTCTAGATAAGACTGGTAGATCGAAATTGTGAAATTCCCCATGAAGGGCCATTTTGCGATCTTATGTGGAGCGATCCTGAAGACATTGAAACATGGGCTGTTAGTCCACGTGGAGCTGGCTGGCTTTTCGGATCGAGGGTTACCACTGAGGTATGTTTTCCTTATTCAGTAATTTCATCAATACTGTAAATGATGAATGGATTTCACATGTCTGATATTTGGTTTTGGCATTCTTGTGCAGTTTAACCATATCAACAAGCTGGACCTAGTATGCCGTGCACACCAGCTGGTACAAGAAGGTCTTAAGTACATGTTCCAAGATAAAGGCCTTGTAACTGTGAGTATAATGCTTCTTATGACTTAACTTTTTAACGCTAGATAATTGGAAATATTACTATGCTTAATAATGTGTTTTTTCTTCTTCTTCTTCTTATTTGGTATGAAGGTATGGTCTGCGCCTAATTACTGCTACCGCTGTGGGAATGTAGCTTCTATATTGAGTTTCGATGACAACATGGTGAGCCAGCCATCTCTTCAAGTCTTCTGATCGAATAGTCTAGTCTTCTCTAGTAGTCATGCATATCATCCATACTGCCTTCTCTCTCAACAAGAGGGGATTCTGTTATTTCGGTAGATAACACTCATTTCTTTCGGATATTATGCTCTCTACCAGAGCAAGCACACACTTTTTGATTTGGGTATCTGCTTTTTGTAGAAAGAAACTTAGATAAGTAAGCCGTTTGCGTTAGAATATCTGCTTTGCCATAGATTCTCTAACTGCGTTATATTGGATCATTATTGTCAATGGTTTAATGAATGAAATCGGTGGAAATGCTTGTTTTTAACAGGAAAAATCAGTGAAGTACTTCACAGAGACAGAAGAGAACAATCAAATGAGAGGGCCAAGGACTGGAGTTCCATATTTCCTATGATGATTACACGCTATTATATTTGTGCCTCTTGACGTTGCTGTGATGATGATGACGCCATTGCTACCATTGGCAAATATGTTCAGTCTCAAAAGGTGTTATATGTAGATATATAAAATTATCTACTAATGTGTTTTCATTTACTTCCATTATTTATGTCCTCTACGTAACATTTTTTCCTTGTGAAATTCAAAAGGTGGAACACTTTGGTAATAGCCTGTAGTAGTTTTGAGTCTACTCGTGGATTCTCTCTACGTCTTTGTCTTTGTTTTCCCACAATCTTTTCTTCTGTATTGTTCACCTGCACTGTTTCCTCTACTCTTTTGTTGTTGTTGTTGTGAGGATGACATTAATTCTAAAATTACTCCTATTTGAACTTTCAGATATTGCATGCGTACATGTATTTTGTTATTTAAAAATACGAAACGCAGAGAAGTGGGAAGCCGTTGTCGTGTTTGTTGTTGCTTGCTGGGTCATCGAATAAATCGTTAATTTATAAGTCAAACGGTTACTGTTTAGTCATTCTTTATAGTTTTGTAAAGGACTAAAAAGCTAATAAAAAGAGGTTTGATCATCTCCTCCATGATGAAGAGAACGTAACAATAAGACGAGAGTGATATAGAGTCAGAGAGAGAGAAACAATGGGCTCATCATCCTCTCCTGTACTTGAACTAGCCCGGCCTTTTCTCCGAGGAGAGCTAGAGAAGATCAACCCCAAACTCCCCTCGTTGATCGCCGTCCTCAGAACCGTCGGAGCCGGCGAGTGTTGGCACAAACACGGCAGCTTCCTACACCACTTGATCGACGTCTACAAGATCCTCAAGCTATGGAAAGCTCCTGAGTCCGTCTGCCTCTGTGGTCTGTTCCACTCAGCTTACTCTAACTCCTATGTCAACTTAGCAATCTTCGATCCTTCCACTGGCCGTGACGTCGTCCGTGGCCATGTCGGTGAAGACGCTGAGTCACTAATCCATCTCTTCTGCGTGATACCGAGACAAACTCTGATCCACGACGAGCTTCTCTTCAAGTACTCTGATCTCGAACTCGTCGAGCATCTTGAACTCTCTGAGGTTTCACTGAGGAACGCCAAGGAGGAAGGTGTTTTCGACGGAGAGGAAGCGTGGAGGAAGAAGCTGAACGGTTTGGTGCCTGAGAGCGGAGTCGTTGTGAAGCATATCAAGACAGGTGAAGAGATTCTTGTTTCGAGGAGAGTAGTTGGTGTCTTCTTGCTGATGACGATGGCGGATTTCAGCGACCAGTTTTTCGGGTTCCAAGACGAGCTGTTCTGTAACGAAGACGGGAGACTCGAGTTTAGAGGCAACAACGTGACGGCGTTATGGCCAGGGGATGGGAAACCTGGGCTGTGGATGAACTCCAACTCGAGGATGGGTGCGATATATAGTTTGATAGTGAGAGAAGAAGAGATTTTGATGGAGCAGAGGAAAAGAGGTTCTGGTTCTGAGTTTGTGGTGAGGAAGGAGAGAGATGAGGACATCGAGCTCGTGGTGCCTCCTGTTTTCAGCTCCTGCACCAAGGTATAGGGTATTTTTCTTTTATCTAGTTAGCTAATTAACTGGCTCTGTTTCATTACTTCATGTCATGATCATCATATGCTTCTTTAGTTTGAGTAGCTTGCATAGAATTGATACTTCATAAAGAACTACCAAAGAAAAGTAGACTCAGAGTTATCAGTTGCTATCACGAATTAAGTTGAGCTTAATAGTTTCTTGATGGCTACACACACACATATACAAATGATACATGTGTCTCTAGTTAGGTAACTGGTCTCATGCCTAGATCATTGTGTTGTTCTTCTTTATCTAGTTAAGCTAGATTGGTTCTGTTTAATGTCATAATCATCATGCTGCTGTGTTTTGGATTGTGTCTTGTATGATATAGTAGGTTTCATGAAACTTATACTTCCCCAAAGAAATTGATCATCGAAGAAAGAAAGATGAATAGTAAATGCTATCAAAAATTATACATGTATGTAGTTAATTATTTTCATGTATTATGTTTTATTTGATTGTATCTCCTTTGGTTAAGGTGCTTTCACAAAATGGCACTAGAGGAACTGCCTCCTGGTACTTGGTTAGAAACTTGATCATCAAAGAACATATAACTCGGATAGATTTTCCAGTTGTGAATCAAGGGATTAGTTGAGATTTAGAGTTTTAGAGTTTTATTGGTATATGCACATGTTATGGAACAGGTGTTGGATGCAAAAGAGCAGATAGAAGCAAGAGACATGTACTGGGAAGTTTTGAGCAGTGACGCGAGCCAAGAAGGGTACTTGGAGAGAGCAGAGGAGAAGTTGCTTGGGTGTATTGAGAAGAATCCATTTGTGGGAGAGCCACATGTGTTGTTGAGTCAAGTGTATTTGGGAAAGAAGAGATTCGTGGAAGCAGAAAGAGAAGCAGAGAGAGGGCTTGTTCTGCTGTTGCAATGGGGAAGTCCTTGGGACAAGAGGATGTCATGGGAAGGTTGGATTGCTTGGGTTAGAGTTCTTCTCATGAAGTCACAGGATCAGTCTTGGCCCGATGTTTCTTGGGGGATCTTGAACTTGGGTCTTGTCCGCTAAGTAGTATTGTTTTACCAACGACAACTTGCACGTGCTTGTTTACCTAAATAAAGTTTAATAAAGGATTTGATAAATCAATCGATGCATGTAGAACAATCGTCTTGCATTGTAGTTTATGTCAATATTCGACCTTTTGGTAACTTGCAACTTCAAGACTTGAACTATAACAACCAAAAATATAATGGTCTTTCATTATATAAGACGTTCATTCATGCATAGTACTTCCCGTAGTGTGCAACAACACATGAAAAAGTATGGGAATCGGACGCTAGAGAACTCAGATGGGAACCTAATTATTCCAATCAAACTAACGACATTCCACCGTTCAAGAAACTATATGGCAAAATGATTAACACAAACTTTAAAAACATCTTACAAGTAGAAGAATGTTCGAGATGCCGAGAACTAAATTATGCTAGTTGGGTTTCGGCTAAAGTGATTAACACGGTGGATCGTAACAGATGATCAGTCCATTAATTCTTAACATTTTTCTTGACATTTGTCGAAATGTATTTTTAACACGGATCATTTTCAGACTAATTCACTATGTAGCATAATATGCGTATGGATTGATTATATCAGCCAATATAACATATAAAAAATATAAATAAGCACAATGTCAGGACTCATGAGTAAATATTCTGCTGATTAAGTCTGGTAATGGGGACTTCATCGCTGAAGCTGATTACCCTGCATCCTGGCCAATACAACGATATATGCTAGTGACCAAGGTCAAAACGTCCTGACGACATCAGACCGCCTATAAATGTCTCTATCAAGGCCTCTGCATCCATCCTTTGACTATTTTGTAAACGTTCGAATTCACGTATAACATTTGATAAGGCATAGTTGCCATCTGTTATGGAGCCAAAGCGATTCTACATCTCTTCCCGCATGTGACTTATAACTGTCAAATGAGCCGTCGAGAGCCCATTTGGACTTGATCAAATGGACCATTTCAGTTATGGACAGTATAGGGTGGTCCATATTGGACAATTATCCAAAAGATGTCCAAGACCAATAAAGACCATGTTCAATAAATATTTAGTTTAATTTATAAGTTTCATATTCATTATATTCACAATGATTTTTATACTTTTAATTTCATAAAATCTGTTATTTATTTATTTGTACTTATTTAAATTTTATAAAATCTGTAAATTATCATCTTTTTTTTGTAAAACAAGTAATATATCACAATATTAAAGTCTCAAAGAACTCAAACAAAACAAAGTTTCAAACTCACAATATCAAAGTATCAAAAAACTCAAACATAACAAAGTCTCAAACTCACAATATCAAATATCAAAGAACTCAAACATAAGAAAGTCTCAAACTCACAACATCAAAGTCTCAAAGAACTCAAACATAACAAAGTCTCAAACATAAACCCAATCTCATCACCTATTTCTTGAAAGCCACAGAACCAGTTCCTTGCACAGATCAAAGCTTGAAAATTTGTGGGTAAAAGGCAGCTTCTATATTTATTGAGAACACGGCTACCGATGCTCAAAGATGATTTCGACGCCACCGTTGTGATAGGGATACTGAGAACGTCGCAAGCCATTGACGACAACTCCTTAAAGCGGTTTGAGTTGTCTTTCCAGTATGACACAACATCCAAACTTCTAAAGGTGTCTATGTCAACCACTGGCTCATCCAAATATGTGTCTAGTGGTGATTTCCCACTACCACCTGTCTTTTGAGAAAAGTAAGCATAAAAGTCATGTAAACAATAAGTCAACAACAAACAAATGATCAAAGTCTACCAGTATATAGGTCATAAACAAACAAACGTGTCTAAAACAAGTGTACAAGTCTTAAGTTTCAAGTCTGAAAAAAACGTGTCCACAAGTCTTAAATCAATATGTATCTTAAGTCTTAAGTCCACAAGTCATACGTGTCTGAAACAAACATAAAAGTCTTAAATCCACAAGTCAAATAACAAACATACGTGTCTGAAACAAGTACTCAGGTTCACCTATGTTACTCGTCAAAAAAAGGACTCAGGTTCACACTCAAACTCATCTATCAGATTCATCACTGTATGAACAAGAAGTAGCCGATCAAACAACACTCAACAGGAAGTCTAAAACAAGTATAGCGCATCACATTCACATGCAAACCGTGAATGTATAAAATCTGAAACAAACTTGCCTACAAGTACAGAAATATAAGTTGGAACAAAACCAGAAAAGTAGTATAAACTTACATCATATCCTGAAGGGATGCTGTGTCGAGGGGCATGTGAAGTAGATGCTCTAATGATGCTTGTGCCCTTTTTATATGCTCCAAAAAGCTTGACTATCTTGCCACGCAGAAACTCCAAGTTCAATTTGGTAGTGTCTGGATCTAGAATGTTGTAACAATACTCTAGAAAAGCAAACTTCAGTCGAGGATCGAGTACTGCCGCAATTGCTAATATGTCACTGAACTCTTCCCACTATTTGTCGAATTTCTCTTTCATAGCCTTCACCATTTCACAAATGACTTCATCCTCTGAATCTTCATGACCTCTCAACCAACACTTAATCAACCACACTTGCATAAAGTATAAGTTTGCTGTCGGGTAAGATGAACCAGAAATGAGCTTTGTGACTTCAGCAAATGGTTCCAATAGCTTGCAGATCAGTTTTGATCTGTCCCACTCTAGCTCAGATGGAAAGCTCTTGTAGCTTCTATCAACTTCTCTAAGGTTTCTCAAGGCATCCTTAAAATCAATAGCCCTCGATAGCATCAAGTGTGTGGAATTCCAGCGTGTTGTCACATCCAAAATCAGACCCGCCTGGGCCACTTCAGCTCGTATTCCAACTGTTTCGATACAGTTCTGAAACATAATTTCTCTAGACTGAGATCCTTTCACATACTTAACGCTCTCCCTGATCTTATCTAAAGCTCCACTAATAATAGCCAAACCATCTTGCACAATTAAATTTAAAATGTGAGCTGAATACCTCACATGAAAAATTTTCCACTGTACACGAAATCTTTTTGTAGCTTTCTCTTCAAAATACCTTGCATATTATCATTAGCTGATACATTGTACACTGTTAGAGAAAATACCTTTTTCTCTAACCTCCATTCTTTTAGCAGCTCAATCAGCTTAAGGGCTATAGCAACAACAGAGTGGGGAGGCGGAAAGGCACAGAAAGATAAAATCTTTGACTTCAAAACCCAATAAAAATCTATGAAGTGGGCTGTCAAGCACATGTAGTCTTCTATTGTTATGGCTCTCCACAAATCTGTTGTTAAGCAAACTCTACCAGAGATTCCAGCCAAGACTGTCTTAAGCTTCCTTTTCTCCTTCTCATAGATCTTGTAGACATTTGATGCTGCTGTATTACGACACCAAAACTCTATAGAAGGAGTAGCATAAGTAAAGGCTTAGCTGATCTTCTCATACACGACAAAAGAATAAGGAAGATTATGCTGAATTATAGCCACAACAATCATCTCACGGAACACTTCCATATCCAGCTTTTTATAACTACTTCTAAGAGTGTTTCCAGGAGTTTTTGAGCAAGTCCTCATATAAGGATTCATGGTATTAGTTCCATTTTGACGCAGATTCAAGCAATAATACTTTTGACAATAATTGCATGTAATATCAGTTTTGCCATCAGAATGTTTCTTTCCTGCTATGAAAATTGCATGTAAGCTTCTTCTTCTTCGAGATGGTTATGCACCTTTTTGGTTAACGCAACTAACGACTAATATTCAAAGGCTTCTTAAATTGAAAACTGTTGGATCCAGTTTCTTATTTCTAATTGACCGCTATAACTTTGATCTATAAAGCATCGTCTATGTTGTACATATATATTCACATTCTATAACTAAAGTCCAAAACTAGTAAGTTTGTGCAGTAAACTAGGAAAACGACATCACTTGCATGTGTTCTATATTAACTTTTTAATCGAACCAGATGAAATTAAATGGGTCCAGAACCGGTTTAAGATTAATAACCGAATTTGGAAAAAAGGAAAAGCCAAAGCTACAAAACCCTTGAAAGGTAACAAAAACCCAAAAGAGGATCTCTCGCCCCCCAAATCACAAAGCAAACCCTTAACACACTTCTTCTTCCCCTCTCTACTCTCGCCGTAAGGGATTTTCATTAGCGGCGGCGATGGCGGATCTTTTCCCACCTCTCGTGACGTCTCAAATCGACGACAAGCCAAAAGTCGACGAGAAAGTCGATTACTCGAATCTCCCTTGCCCTGTTCCCTATGACGAACTCCACCGTGAAGCTTACAGTTCAGTATTATCATTATCTACTTCTTCCTGATCTAGATTTTGTTTCCTCTTTAAATATCTCGATCTGTGTGGTGATCCGATCTGTGTGCTTCGGAATGAAGCAATCTGGAGATAGAAGATGAGTGTGGCTTTAGTGCGTTTGATTTTGCAAACTATATAATGTGATTGAAATAGTTCAACTAGGCCTGGGCGTTTGAGTATCCATTCAGATTCTGATTAGGATTTCAGATTTTATATAATGTTCGGTTATCGAGTTAGGTTAATTACACTTCTGTTTAACTGATCCTCATTTGACTCTGCTTGCTCATTGTCTCTCAAATGGTTGTCTTAGTGGTAGTAAAAAAAAAAAGAAGATTTTCTCAAATATAACTAGATCACATGAGCTTGTAGGTACATAATGTTTGTGAAACTGTTTTAACTTTTTCAATGTGTTAGTTTAGGGTCTAAATTACTCACGTGATGCTTTCTTTTGATAGTCAAATGGAGATCCTGAATGGCTCCCGTAATGGTTACTTCCTGTGTTGTGAAGCATTTTAGTTTTTGCTTCTATATGGTGTTTTGTAACTGTGGTTTGATTACTCTTTGCAGTGTCTTTAAAGGCAGACACTTTTGAGGGTTTCCGCTTCGACTTTACCAAGGGTTTGAATCAAAAGTTTGGTCTCTGCCACAGGTAATAAGATTATGTTTACAGTTACTCTGGTGAAAGAACACTACAGTTTTTTCTTCTTCTTTGCGCTTCTCTCATTAGGCTTGTATAAACGACTTTTGAAACAGTGTAATGATGGGGCCAACCGAAGTTCCTTCTCAGTCGCCTGACACGACGATCAAAATTCCAACTGCCCATTATGAGTTTGGTGCCAATTATGTTGACCCAAAGGTATGGTAGTCGATTTACCTTCATATCCTTATGGCTATCAACAACATCTGAAAATTTACAAAAGAAGGATATGTTTATGTAGTTGATGCTTGTTGGAAGGGTTATGACTGATGGTAGGGTAAGTGCAAGAGTGAGAGCTGACTTAACTGATAAGTTGATGGTGAAGGCCACTACTCAGGTAAGTTCCTGCTAACGGATGAATGTGGTTTTTGTTCTGTGGTGTACATTCGATCTCTGAAATATTGTATTTAACATCTTTGTTTTCCAGCTGACAAATGAGCCTCATATGTCGCAAGCAATGTTTAACTTTGATTACATGGTGAGGAATTTTTACAGCTTTACATTCATCCTTTTGATTGCTCCTTTGCTAGCGTTTGGTTCATCTGAATTTTTTTTTTGTCTCATGTTTGTGTAGGGATCAGACTACAGAGCCCAACTTCAATTTGGTAACAGTGCTCTAATTGGAGCAACCTATATTCAGGTAAAGTGGATTACTGTTCCTTGTAACAGCTGCAGTTTTGAAGTCAGATAGTTAGGAAAAGGGCTTGCCATCTTTGAAATTGTGCCCTCTTGCAGTTACGTTATTCATCTAGCTATAACGCAGTGATGAAATATGAAGCATAAATCGTTCTAATCAACTCTGTGTGGGGATGCTTAGCTTAGCTTTTATAGCGATAAAAAAGCTGTCTTTTATCTGTCATCAGCCTTTAGATCTGTAATAGTGAAACTTTTTGTTAGGGTACATGTGAGAGACAGAGATATTTGTTTAGTGGTTCGTTATACTCAATTGTATTTTTCATGAAATATTGGACAGAGCGTGACACCACGTCTATCATTGGGTGGGGAAGTTTTCTGGGCTGGTGTGCCTCGGAAGTCGGGTATAGGTTACGCTGCAAGATACGAAACTGATAAGATGGTAATTCGTCTTCTCATTCGTTTCAAGAACAATACTCTTAACCGTTTGTGTCCTTATCATACTAAGAACTTCTCTTTATCAACAGGTCGCCTCTGGGCAAGTTGCTAGCACCGGTCTCATGGTTATGAACTATGTTCAGAAGGTTTCCGATAAGGTAAATGCACTTGTTATCACTGAGCTCATCTTGTAACCCTATAGAGATAGAGATAAAAACATGACACCTTCTTCTCATGATCAGGTCTCACTTGCCACTGATTTTGTGTACAACTACTTTTCAAGAGAAGCTGTAGCTAGTGTTGGGTATGACTACATGCTCAGACAGGTAAAGTCGCCATTTGTTTTCTCTGGATTGTAATGGAGTTGAAAAACAAGGGTAATTGATTCTTGATAATTTTTATGTGTGTTTTGTATCAGGCTCGTGTGCGGGGAAAGATAGATTCCAACGGTGTAGCGTCCGCTCTTCTGGAAGAAAGATTGAGTATGGGACTCAATTTTCTTATATCTGCAGAGGTAAACAGTTCTCCTTGTTCTTTGCACTGAGATTGGAGACAGAAGATTCTCCTTTTACGAACTGTTGATTGGACAGAAGATTCTCCTTTTACTAACTGTTGATTGGTTTCTGTTTAACCCAGCTTGACCATAAGAAGAAGGACTACAAGTTTGGATTCGGTTTAACAGTCGGCTAATAAGCATAACGACGCACGTAATAAGCCCTGGCAGCTTCAAATTGCAGCAGCTGTTGTTAGGGGATTCGGTTCAATTTCATTATATTCTCCCTCCAAGATTTCAGTTTAGGCTTTTTCCGTTGGGAAGTTAAAACAAAAACAAGGGAAATGTTGTGTTGTTTATTTGCGGTTTAGGTTCCTAGAACATTCAATCAAAGGAGGTTTTTTTGTGTTTTTACTTTCTTGCTTGAGGTCTCTCGTATACTATATTTTACTACTACTACTACCGAGAGGTCTATATTCATTTCCTTTCCATTAGAGGAAAAAATAAACTTATTTTCGTTACGTTTGTTTGTGTCCAATTGATTGGAACAGTGAGTCCATGAAAGCTTACGCCAAAAACAATAATACTCAACATTACAGTCGAGATTGTTAAAAATGTTAAAAATAATTTGAGTGAAAAATCATTTGAATATATTAAAAATTGCCATTTGAAGTTTCAGCTAAGTAAAGAAGTGAAAAAAAAATCAAATGGTAAAAAATGTTTATTCTTTATTAAGAAAGAGCTTTAAAAAATTGCAAAACAACCTGGTTTTTGTGGTTCGATTAAGATAATAGTTTTTTGATTTTTTTTCTTTCTAATTTTGAGTTTATGGATAATTAGATTTGCTTGGACATATAAAATTACTTTGTTTTGAGTTTTTACTGGAGTTATATACTACTAGGTGTATGGGCCGAGCAATTGTCTTTTCTCTTTTTAGTTTTTACTCTGTGTGTTCCCATATTCGTGTGTTGAAGATGTAAGACCATGTTTATCGAGAGATCCAATTAGGGTATCTAATTTAATTGGGCAATTAAAAAAATGAAAAATGACAAATATCACTTAAAACGTATCTTAATTAACATGCACAAGTGACAGATCTTATTTACCACGCGTCGGGAGATAATGCATTTGGGAGGAGAAAACGAGAAGAGTCATCTTCTCTCGATCACTTTCAACGTCTCGACGAAGTCTTCTCTTTGTCGGTTTCTCCCGAAGATCCTTCGACGACGAAGGCAATCTACGGCTGCTCTCCGACTCGACGACGAATCAAATCGAGGCTGCTCTCCTTCTTGACGAGGAATCAAATCGATGGCTGCTCTCTAACTCGAAGTCGAATCAAATACTCGGTGGCTCTTTTCCTGTACGAGAAATCAAATAATCGGTGTCCCTCCTCCTCGAGTTCTCTGTCAAATCATCGGTGTCCCTCCTCCTCGAGTTCTCTGTCAAATCATCGGTGTCTCTCTTCGTTGACGACGAATCAAATCATCGGTGTCCTTCCTCCTCGAGTTCTCTGTCAAATCATCGGTGTCTCTCTTCGTCGACGACGAATCATATCATCGGTGTCCCTCCTCCTCGACGACGAATCATATCACAGGTAAAGCACTGGACTTTATTTTTGAATGTTTGAATCGTCTTGTTCGTCTCCGATGTTTTGTCAATTGATTCTGAGTTCTTGATTGCAGATGGAATCGATATTCCATGGAAGAGACAATCAAAACATCTATGCAATCTCAAGGTATTATTTGCCTTTCTTCTATGAAACTTATAGAGACAAAACATCTTTCTTGTATGAATCTTATAGAGACAGAACAATCGCAAGGCATGGCTTCGTTCTTAAAATATATTAGTTATAGAACTTGTATTTATAAGACAGAGCATCTTGCTATATTCAATTCATCACAACAAATTTGGTTGATCAGGTTTGTTCAATTTTTTTGTGGTCTAGGCGTTTTGGAGATGTCTCAGTTGGAACTTGGAAGCAGCTCAGACTCTATATTCTCACGGCGAGAAGATCAAAAGAGGTAATGCATTTCTCTTTTCTCTGTTCAGTTTAGTCAAGTCTTTAGATTTTGGTTAAGAGTGTAGGTACGTTATAAATGATGCTGGTTAGTGTTAGATAATTGTCTTGTTGTTCGGTAATTAATGTTCTTGTTAGAGGTAGATTATGGTTGAAGCTCGGTAATAAATAGATAGGTTGTGATGAATTTTGTAGATATGTGTCATGTCTATATGGTTGCTCATCTCTTCCATCTATTAAATTTCTTTCTTCTCTTCTCTTCTTTATCATCTTCCGTCTTCCCATTCTCATTGCTCATATCTTCCTTCTTCTTATTTTCATTTCTGGATATGGATTATACTCCATATAATCCACACACATCAAGTCTTGTTGACCTTCTCAATAGTCAACAAGACAGTGTGTTCGGTTCAGGAGAAGATGGTGTCCAAATCTCTTCACCTCAATTTCCTCTTTATGGCAGTCAAGATGCAAACATTGGCGACACTCCTACAGAGCGTATCTCTCGAAGAACATGGACGGATACTGATGATTTAGTGCTCATCTTCGCTTGGCTAAACACGAACAAAGATCCCTTAGTGGGAAATGAGAAAAGTTCAATTGCTTTTTGGAAAAGAATTGCCTCTTACTTCGCAGCAAGTCCGAAGATTCCAGTGGGTGAACACATGGAGCCTGGCAACTGAAAACAGAGGTGGCACAAGATGAATGATCTTGTTGGGAAGTTCTGTGGGGCGTTTGGGTCTGCCACCATAGCGAGAAGTAGCGGCCAAAACGACGATGATGTTCTCAAGGTAGCGCATGAGATATTCCTCAACAACTACTCCAAGAAATTTACACTTGAACATGCATGGAAAGAGATTAGATATGATCAGAAATGGTGTGCCCGGTCCAGTTCTAAAACGGAGAGAAGCTCTAACAGGAGGAAATGCGAGGACGGTCAATCCTCAACCTCTCACACCTCTGAGACCAACACGGGTGAAGCTGATCAAGCAAGCAAGCGTCCCCCGGGTGTTATGGCTGCAAAGGGGCATGGAAAGAAGACGAATGCAGAGGGGAAGGCACTGGCTGAGTTTGAGGGTATTATGGACCTAAAGAGGGAGGATATGATTAGGAAAGAAAGACTGAGCAAAATTAAGATACTTGATAGGCTAATGGCAAAACCAGAACCGCTTGGTGAGGGTGAAGAAGCTTTGAAGAACAAGCTCATTACTGAGATGTTGTCTAATTAGGTGAAGTCTAATCTAATTAGCTTGTGTTATCTCATTGAATGTGGTTTAATAAAAGGTCTTGTGTTTTGTTTTCTTGTTTCAGGTTAAAAGACCAAGTGGAGTCACGGATGAGTCATGGAGGAGTTGCTTGTGATCTTGTGTCATGGAGGAGTTGCTTGTGATGTGTCACGGATTGAGTTAAAGTCTTCTATATTTGATGTCTTCGTTGTCTTTGATGTTATGTGTTTGTCTTTGTATTTTATGTGTCACGGA
Source organism: Brassica carinata (assembly GCA_016771965.1). Classification (NCBI taxonomy): domain Eukaryota; kingdom Viridiplantae; phylum Streptophyta; class Magnoliopsida; order Brassicales; family Brassicaceae; genus Brassica; species Brassica carinata. The sequence goes on from CM028692.1 coordinate 5,424,689, forward strand.
CTCGTTGAAGTCGAATGCTCTATTTAAGACTTCTTGTATTCTCATTGTCTATGTACCAAACTTCTTCTTTCATTATCTATTTAGCTTCTCTTGATCAAATCTGCGAGAAAAGAAATATTCAAACACAATTTCTATATTTAGCTTCTCTTGATTAATTTCTATATTTAGCTTCTTTCATTCTCAATCTCTATTAAAAGAAATATTCAAACTCAAAATCATCATTCCCAAACTTCTATATTTTGCTCAAATATATTTTCCCAAACACAAAATCATCATTCTCAATCAACAAAATCATCATTCAGTTCTCTCTTATTTCAAACACAAAATCATCAAAATCAATTTCTATATTTTGCTCAAATAAATGGCATCTGGTTCTCACAACAATTTTGAGGATTCAGAAGATGATGAAATAGTTGATCAATTTATTGATGATTACATTGATCAAACCTTCGAGAATTTAACCGTTCATTATGGTAATCAAGTGACACAAAGGAAAAAAAAGAAAAAAAAATTATATCGAAAGAAATCGTGAAGAAGGCAATCAACGTTTATGGAATGATTACTTCAGTGAGACTCCGACATACCCTGAAAATCTATTCCGACGACGATTTAGAATGAACAAGCCATTGTTCATGCGTATTGTTGATCGACTTTCCAATGAAATTTCGTTCTTTCATCAAACGGAAGATGCTCTCGGAAGGTGAAGTGTCTCTCCACTTCAAAAGTGTACTGCAGCCATTCGTGTCTTGGCATATGGTTATGCGGCTTATGCGGTCGACGAATACCTCCGGCTCGGTTCAACAACAACTCGATTATGTGTGGAAAATTTCGTGGAAGGAATTATAGATTTGTTCGGCGATGAGTACCTAAGAAGACCAACACCGGCTGATCTTCAACGTCTACTTGATCTTGGAGAGTATCGTGGATTTCCGGGGATGATAGGAAGCATAGATTGTATGCATTGGGAGTGGAAAAATTGTCCCACCGCTTGGAAAGGCCAATATTTTCATGGTTCGGATAAACCAACAATCGTTTTAGAGGCGGTTGCTTCATACGATCTTTGGATGGCATGCATTTTTCGGATCTCCAGGTACATTAAATGATATCAATATTCTTCATCGTTCACCTGTTTTTGATGACATAATAAACGGTGAAGCTCCGAGAGTTCGTTTCCCTGTCAATGGAAACAAGTATCGTATGGCTTACTATCTCACCGATGGTATTTATCCGGAATGGGTAACTTTTATCCAATCTATTACTTTACCACAAGGACCGCAAACAGCCTTATTTGCTCAACATCAGGAAGCTGCCCGTAAAGATGTCGAGCGTGCTTTTGGAGTTTTGCAAGCTCGCTTCGCCATTGTTAAAAATCCTGCGAGGTTTTGGGATAAAGCCAAAATTTGGAAGATTATGCGAGCATGTATCATACTCCATAATATGATAGTAGAAAACGAACGAGGTCATTACACTCAATATGATGTTGAAGAATTCCAGCAAGGAGAAGAGAACAGAAGATCACATGTCGATCACATGCCTACAATTATCTTTAACCATATGGGTATTCGGACACAAATTCGTGATAGACAAACGAATGAACAACTAAAAGAAGATTTGGTTGCACATATTTGGAATAAATTTGGAGGTGATGAAGACAATAACTAAGCTCATATACTTCTTTCAAATAGTTCTCGTTTATTTTAATAATCTTTGTTTTCATGTTTTAATTTAAAAATCTATGTTTAAAATCTTATCTTTTATTATGTTTTATGTCATAAAAAAAAATTAGTGTTTAATAAAAATAATTTTTTTTTTTTTTAAGAATCCTAAAATAAAATACTTGCAATGGAGGGGGAAATATTCTCAAGGTTCTTATTTCATGTCTCTCACCAAAATTAACTCCAAAATACAATAAAAATTAAATTTAGATACCGTATCCACTACTCTCCGTAATGGGTATGTGGGTTAAACATGGTCTAATTAGTAAATTGTAAAAAGGACAGTAGATACATATGCTGTCACGTATCCACTACTCTCCGTCCAAAAGAGAACTAGTAGCCGTCGTGACAGATTGTGAGAAACGTAAAAAAAAAACCTATCATTTCAAAAGTGGCTTCTTCTTCATCAATTGAAATTCTAAAATCAGTTGAGATAATTGCGGGAACGGTTGAGATTATTTTTATCTACATTATGTTTAGATAAATGCAAATCAGTTTTGACCGTCTCAACAAAAAAGGATAAAAAAGGAATCGATAAGCAGCCTGATTTGAATCGTTAGTTTTCAGTAGATAAAAAATTCGAGGCTACAGTTACGGTCTAGGGTTCTTCTCCATATATATATTGCTCGATTTATAGAAGAAAATTTTGACTCTGAATTTTGATTATTTGTTATCTTGAAACAACAGATGACTGACCGTGTTATACTGGTTATCCGTCACACAAAGAGACTACCACAGTCTAGATCTTCTTCTTTCACTAATGGGTCAGTGATGATATTCATTCCCCTTTGAGGACTTCATATTCTTACATATATTTATTTTATTTATTTACAGGACTACTGCTGATGTCACCGAGAAGGAGGAGCAGAAAGAAGAAGCTGTGCGACTTGGAGTCGAGCTCTCCCTCTTTATGGCCCAAGCAATGTTCATATTATCCGATGACAGAAGTTCTATGACACACTTCTGTTTTTGGACATTGTTTAAAACGAAGATGGATCGCCGCGGTCCCGTACTAAGACGGCTGTACCGTGTTATACAACATGTGTTTGCAACACATATCAAACCCATGAACAGAGTCTACACTGAAGGTGGAAAATCCAGCCAATCGCAACTCATGGGGAAGTTTCGACAGGATTTTGTTTCTGCCATCAGAGGTTTGGCTGACATTGTTTCCACTCTCGGAATCGGTGGTTGCCTGGTGAAACCGTCTGTTTTCGAAAAATACAACCAAGAGCTGAAGAAGCTAGAGGAGAATTTCAGGTCTGTCAAGAATGTTTCGGAGGCAAATGGGTTTTCTAGGGAAGCGATAGAGTCTGACTTTCTTCATTTGTGGAAGTCTCTCTTTGGAACAACGAGAGAAAGTTCTGAAGCGATGAAACTTGATAAATCTATTAGTAGTGAGCTGATTAGGCCTCTCTTGAACGAAGTGAACAAGGAGATTCGTGCTCGTAGTCTTGCTTCTTTAGTCATCAACAAGCCCTGTAAATGAAAATGATCATATACAAGACGTTTGATGGTTATTTTATTGCATACTTTTTAGAGTTTCTTATAAATTCGGATGGTTCTTTTATCGCATATTGTTATTCCAACTTATTTTAATGAAATCATAACAATCCCTTTGTGGATTAAATAAATGTGTGACAAGTTTTGAGTAGAACAAAGTCGTGGTAGTATGTTTTAAAAATTATGTCAGTTTTATGTTAATTACATCTTCTGCTAAACTCTAAAGCGGATGAGACTACTGCGATGGTAACTGTTATGAAAAGCACTTTTGTGGCATTCACCAAACTGTCACGCCATGACCATGTCACTCCTTTCTCTACTCCAAATGTCGTTAAAATCACTGAGAAGCTTCACTTAGCAAACATTTTAAAGTATAGGGTTTGATGCTGTACTTGATCGACATTTGTTACATGACTTTTTTTTGTGATGGAAAAAAAAAATCTATGAACGATGTTAATTGATTGTTGAATTCTAAGACTAGTAATCAACTTAAAGAGACCAGACAATATTCCGTTTACTGAAGTGTACTAATGAGACGGGAAAGAATGATACAAGTTTGAGCTTTTTGAGAATAGAGACCAAGCAATCAATAATCTAAGAGTTGGTCGTCATTTTCCTTCTCTTATCGTCCCTTTTTTGTTTCTCTTTCTTTCATAGACGACTAGTTCTTCTTCTTTATGGCTTCCTTTTATAGCCATCATTACAATTCTGCACTTGTACTATTATTCATGCCTTCTTTTCCATACGCATGACTAAGTAGAAGTATATAGATATGTGTGATTCACAGAAGGCAGTGCGTCTTTGATTCCTAAGACCAGTAGAGGGACACGTCAGATTGTCTAGAATGAATAGACGCGTATGCATAATGTTCGCTCTGAAACCCCGATCGGACGTCGGTGGGAGGAGCGATCCGTCACAATATTACTACTATCGAGAGGTGTTTTCATTTCATTTCCACTAGAGAAAAAATAAACTTGTTATTCGTTAAGTTTTGTTTGTGTGCATTTGTTTGGATTAAGGAGCCGATAAAAAGATGACTCCAAAATATAATAAAACTCACAGTCGAGATGTTCAAAATATAAAAAATTTGTAGTGAAAAAAAAATCATTTGAATATATTAAAAAATTGCCATTTGAAGTTTCAGCCAAGCAAAGAAGTGAAAATCAATGAAACTGTAAAAAAAAAAAAAAATTATGCAAAACAACCTGGTTTTTGTTTTGTGGTTGGATTAAGATTTACTTGGACATATAGAATTACTTTGTTTTGAGTTTTTACTGGAGTTTTTACCTTTGTGTATCCCATACGAGTGTTGAAAATGTAATTAGTAAAGTGAAAAAGGGATACACATCATCCCAGTCACCGTCCAAAAGAGAAATAGCAGCCGTCGTGAGAGATTCTGAGAAAGGTTAAAGAAAAACCCCCTAATGCACAGTGGCTTCCTTCTTCTCCAACTCGCTGCTTCCTTGGTACTTTCTCTTCTTCTTCTTCCTCTTCTCTTTTTTACTTTTTTAACTTTTTTTTTTTTTAACCTCACCGTTAGGGTTTTACAAAAATCGAAATCCCTGTTTCATTTCCACTGTCCCGCCATTGCTGCTTACTCTGCTTGGTTTCGTTTCCTTAAGCTCTTTTTTTTTTTCTTTTTAAATCTGTTTCAAAGGGTTTAGCTTTATTCGATTAGCTTCGTTGTTGATCGTCAATTCGTTAGCAATGCCAATTCGTCAAACCTTACAATGCACTGATTTCGCTTCAGATTAGTCGATATTTTGATGACATTTACCCGCATTGCAGGCTGATTCGATTTATTAGAGGCTCGAGTGTTGATTTATCTGGGGAGAGTGAAGCCGTAGAAGATCATCTCATGATGGAATCTGCTATTGAGATAAGTTCAGGCAGTAGCAGTAGTAGTAGTGATGAGGAGGTGGGATCAGAGCCCATTAAGGAAGAAGTTAGAACCAGGAAGAATCCCCCTTGGCTTAATGGTATTATACTCTCTTCTGTCTCTATCTATCTCTCTCTCTCTCTCACTGAGGTTGTTAGTAGCTTTATGAAGAGTAATCGAACCACGGTGCTCTTTGTTCTTTTCAGGCAGCAGTAGTTTTCCTCAAAAGGGTTCATCTGCTGCTAATACTCAAACTAAAGCCAGACCTGCAAATCCTACTTCTCGCTATGGTGCCTCCAGTTATGCATCTCGGCCCAGAGACAGCTCTGGAACTACTACAGGGAATGACGGCATTGTTACCTCGAGGACTTCCAGTGGTGTAGTAGATTATGAGAAGAAGCCCCCACCTTCTCAACAACCTCTGAAAAGAACCCTTCCGCCATCTTTTAGTACGGCTCCTATTCCTCCAAGAAGTTCTACTAACAGTATTATAAGTCATGGCAACATGGGTCGCTTTGGTGCGGATTATAGTTGTAGTTCAGCTGTAAGCAACAAGAGTGCCTTTGGTGATCGTCACCGTGGAGCTCATTCCGAGATAGGGATTCATCGTGGCATGAATGGGGTTAGGATCCTTCCTCCATCTATGACGATGCATGGTACATCTTCCTCTCTTTCGCATTATGGTGGCCCAAGTGACCCAATGCACAGGGTTGGCGTTGGTGAAGATAGGAATTCTGAGAACGATGAGAGGTTGATTTACCAGGCTGCGTTACAGGTAACTCAATCTTCTCTTATGTATGGTCTTCAACACTTAGCTGTTCTTTTTTGATTGCATGTCCTGTGTCCCTTGAATCAGCTTTACAGTTTTCTGGCTCCTTTAATCTCTTGGTATGATTGCAATAGTGAATGTGGACCAATGGATAGCTCCAAATATGGCTCATTTCTTTTTGGTTAAATATTTGTCAGAGATTTATAGTGCATTGTATGTTTTATCTGGTTTCTAATTGATGCTGGAGTCATGTTACCATGCTGAATCTACTCAATTTTAGACCGAGTATCCTAGTTATGCAATAAGTTGCTTTATTTTTCTTCATCTGGAAAAAGATATTTTAGTATCATTGACTTTATCAGTAGCATTCATTTTCGATTTTACCCTGGTGCATTGTAAATATGTTGAGAGCTCGGTGTTGTTTCATAATCAACCTGGTATTAGATGGTATATTGAGCGCAACTTTTATTAAAAAAAAAATTATGTTAATCCTGCAGGATTTGAATCAACCCAAGACCGAAATTGATCTACCTCCTGGTATTCTTTCAATTCCTCTTATGAGACATCAGGTATTGTCATGTTTTAATGTTACCATTTATTGGCCGTTGTAATTTGTTTGTGCACTAAATACTGTTGCTTTTCAGAAAATTGCATTGGCATGGATGTTTCAGAAGGAAACAACTAGTTTGCATTGTTCGGGAGGGATATTAGCAGATGATCAGGTCACATATACTTAAACCTCTCTTCAAGTTAATATCTGTGATTTGTTACGTGGATATTCCCCTCAAACTACGTAAGGTCAATTTTGCAGGGACTTGGTAAGACAGTTTCGATGATTGCTCTTATCCTGAAGCAAAAATTTGAGTCACAATTAAAGTCTGAAATCTCAAGTAAGGAAGAAGCTGAAATATTGGACCTAGATGATGATGATGATGAGTTAGAAAATGCAAAGCATGTAAGTAAAAGTCATGCAAAACTAGAGCTCAATTCAAGCAACAGTGAGACCACGGTTCTGTCTATCAAGGAAGAAGCTGGAATATTGGACCTGGATGCTGATGATGAGTCAGAAAACGCAAAGCATGAGAGTGAAAGTCATGCAAAAACAGAGCTCAAGGTTTTAACCAACAGTGAAACCACGGTTCTGAGTGTTGGTGATAGTGATGAGAATGACACTTCAGATACGGAGAAAGTCAAAGATGAAGAACCGAGTACTTCAGTGAGGGAAATCAAAAGAAAGAGACCAGCTGCTGGTACATTAGTTGTTTGTCCAGCGAGTCTTGTGAGGCAATGGGCAAGAGAGCTGGATGAGAAGGTTTCTGATGAATCCAAACTTTCTGTTTTAGTCTACCATGGTGGTAATAGGACCAAAGACCCTATTGAATTAGCAAAATATGATGTGGTTGTCACGACTTACGCCATTGTGACCAATGAAGCTCCCAAACAGTCCTTGTTGGATGAGGACGACGAAGACAATAACGAGAATCATGGCTTCTGCAACAAGAAGAAACGTAAGGGTGCAATGAAGGCCAGTAAGAAGAGTAAGAAAAGAGGTAGAAAAAGCATGGACGGTTCTTCTTTGGACGCTGATTGTGGTACTTTATCAAGAGTTGGGTGGCTCAGAGTGGTACTTGATGAAGCTCAGACAATTAAGAATCATACAACACAAGTGGCAAGAGCTTGTTGCACTCTTCGAGCCAAGAGGAGGTGGTGTTTGTCTGGAACGCCAATTCAAAATACGATTGATGATCTTTACAGCTATTTCAGGTTCCTTAGATATAATCCCTATGCCGTGTACAAGTCATTTTACCATACAATCAAGGTTCCGATTTCCAAAAGTTCTCTTCATGGTTACAAGAAGCTTCAAGTTGTTCTAAAGGCTATAATGCTGCGCCGTACCAAAGGTTTTCCAATCATCTCTCTGTTTTCTTAGATTGTTTCTTAGATGGTTGGTTGAGTGATTTCTGGTGGTCAGGACGTCACAATCTGAGTAATATTATTATATGTTATCTTGACTCTTGTTGGGATGCAGTTGCTGATTTCTGCTAAATATATCCTGTTCTGATATCTAGGAACATTGCTTGATGGAAAGCCCATTATTAATCTACCTCCGAAGAAAATTAGTTTGAACAAGGTGGACTTTTCAGAGGAGGAGCGGTCTTTCTACAAGAAGCTTGAAGCAGATTCACGATCTCAATTCAAGGTGTTCCTTTTCTTCCTCCACGATTTATCAGTTTATACTTGTTTTGGATTTGATGTGTACTTTGTTGGAAAAGAAGAAACGTCTATAAAGCAACTCAATGTGAGCTTGCAGTTTTGCAGGAGCGTTCTTGGAAAATCATGTTCTGATTTTTGTCTGGTGTCTTAAGTCTTTTTCTGACAGTGAAACAACATAAACTCGTATTTGTAGTCTTGTGCCTTATAAGATGATTAATCATATTTTCTGCAGGCTTATGCTGCTGCAGGAACTCTGGGCCAAAACTACGGAAATATTCTTCTGATGCTTTTGCGTCTACGCCAAGCTTGTGACCACCCACAACTTGTTAACGGATATAACTCAGATCCTCTTGGAAAAGAATCAGAAGAAGCAGTGGAAAGACTCCCTAGAGAGGCTCGAATTAACCTGCTCAATCGTTTAGAGTCATCATCCGCCATCTGCAACATATGTGATGTAAGTGATGAGTAATTGAGAGCAAGGAATAAAGCATGTCGTCAGGCTCACTTTTCTCTAATTCTTAGGCCAGTTCTGAAAATATTTACTCTTGTTACCTGTTTATCTGCAGGATCCACCGGAAAACCCTGTTGTTACGCTGTGTGGCCATGTATTTTGCTATCAGTGTGTTTCAGAACATATTACTGGGGATGAGAACGTGTGCCCTGTACGGAGATGCAGAGAAGACATTGGGCGTGATGTTGTTTTCTCTGAATCTTCCCTTAGAAAATGCATCACCAATGATATAGGATGTAGTTCTTCACAGGAAAAATCCGTTTTTCAGAAAAGCGAGTTTAGTTCATCAAAAATCAAAGCTGTCCTAGATATCCTGAAGTCGCTTTCCGAACATGGTCAAATGCCTTCTTCCTCACAGCCACATGACGGTGACGACGATGTTACCATTATAGAGCCAACGACTCTTCACTCATCTTCACCTAGCCAGGGGCCAATAAAGACGATAGTATTTTCTCAGTGGACGGGTATGCTTGACTTGGTTGAGACGAGTTTTATTGAAAATGGGATTGAGTTCAGAAGGTTAGATGGTACAATGAGTCTAGCAGCAAGAGACAGGGCTGTCAAAGAATTCAGCAATGATCCAGATGTGAGTGATATGAATAATATTTTCCAAGATACTTTGACTAGTCATGGAATATCAATCTTGAAGCTCTCTCTATTAACAGGTAGAGGTGATGCTGATGTCGTTAAAAGCTGGAAACCTTGGGTTGAATATGGTAGCTGCATGTCATGTTATTCTTCTGGATCTTTGGTGGAATCCAACAACCGAAGACCAAGCTATTGATCGTGCACATCGTATTGGACAAACTCGGCCAGTTAGTGTAACTCGCATTACTATAAAAGGCACCGTTGAGGATAGAATTTTGCTACTTCAGGTATTCTACGCAATATTTCATTGTCCTTGTAGTTTCCTCTACAGATTAATGATTATCGAAATTCAGAACTTTTTTAACTTCATCAGGAAGAGAAAAGGAAAATTGTTGCATCTGCGTATGGTGAAGATCATGGTGGAAGCTCTGCGACTCGACTGACAGTAGACGAGCTCAAAATTCTTTTTATGGTGTAGACCACTCGTTGTTTTTCTTAGGTTGCATAGTATTTATTATGGGAGATTATGCACAGAGCTTTTTTTGATCAGGAAGAAACCTCTCTACCTGCATATGTAATTTATCTTCAATACTCTGTGCCTCTCTCCTAGGATTTCGTGTTTGGTTTTGTGAGGCTTTGAAGCCTGTCTAGGTTTTTTGTATGTGTTCGGAGTTGCATCGGTTGGAAGTATGCCATATGTATATAACTAATCGTTTCATGGTATGTATAATGAGGAGGAGTTTAACGGTAAATCTTAAGGATCTACTGCTGTATACTTGATACCTTCTGGCAGCTGATCTTTCTTTCTTTCTTTTTTTTTATCATGACAGTTTCTTATGTATTCTTCACTTGCCATTCCAAGCAATCTTTATAGCTTGCAGGTTCTGCGTCTGTTTTTGAACCACTTGTTGTGTGCTTGCTTACCTCTTCAGCAATGTAAATGGGGTGAGGGAACCTCTGTATGTACATAGCTTTTCCTTCACTGTGCTTTGTTTGAAGCAGATGGGGATTGGTTTCCTCTAATCAGGTCTTAGTGATTGACTCGACCATCCTAGGTACGCCGTTGACTTGCTGTTATGTTCCCGTTTGATGGCTACGGATGTCTATGGTTTTGAACATAAATACACCTTGCTGTTTAGACGAAGGTATATGGGATGAGAAAATGGAGAAAACTCTTTTGTCGTATGTGGGAGATGCACTTATAGAATGTCTTGGAACAAATAAATGCAGAACCTAAGACAGTTTAGGACAAAACTCTCTGCATTTTAGGTGGGGGATTAGGGGAGGAACCAATGTTACATATATATAACAAAGTATGAGTGGAAACTGCTAAGAAAGTTAAAGTTTGGTTCTGTGTATGAAGCAGCTTTAAGATTCAAGATGATGAATCATTACTGTGATACACAGTGGTGGAACTTTTTATTGATTAAATGCCCAATGAAGGGGACAACATAGAAGACAATGGGACCTCTTCTATGTATGACTTTTCTCTTTTTTATTTTTTGCCCTTTAAGTCATTTCTCTTTTCCATTTTTCACCAGAGGCTTTTCGGGTTTAGTTTTCACAAGAAGTTGATAATTATGATGGTATGAATGCACGTGCTTCTCGTCGGTTAGTGCTCTCTGCTCATATTCATATCTTGATTTTTTTTTTCCTTTTTTCAAGTTACAGTGTGAATAGAATTGACTCTATTGTCAAATTTTCAAGGTATCCAACGGCATTTAGAAAATAAGTCAGATAATAGAAGAAATATGAAAAAAAATTATTCTGACAATTCGAAAGGTACACTTCTGGGCCTTTTCATCAACTAGATTGGGTCCTGTGTTGTGATTATCATGAAACCCACTTAAAGGACACAAAAAAGTGAAAATTGAAAGTTTTTTTTCTTTCTAAATTTCTAACGAACTTTGGAAAATACCACGGGGAAGTAATGAATTGAAGAGGTGCATCACGATTGTGACTAGAGATTATTAAGTTACTTTAAATGATGCACCTTTCACTCCTTTTTGAATAAAAATTGTCCAGCTTTTGTTGGTCTCTCTGGCTCAGGTACTCATGTACATACTTAAAGACTGGCACCAATATAACTTGCCCTATCAGGCCTGCTTCTTTTAGTCTCTGCCAGATCAAAATTCATCACGAAGATTATGTGGAATTAACCAACACACTTTGAATTTGAAGGGCTTACGAAACTTTCATATCAATCTAATTCTTAGAATTTTATTTGATCAAATTCCCATTACCATTTAACAAAAGTCAAACTTCAGTTAAGTGCTCATGTATCATCATTACTTGAGCTTAGAAAATCTCAAACTGAACATGTGCTGCTTGACTGCTTAGTAAAACGTATTTACTGTAACGTTAACTTTGGTCAATACAAAAGGTTCATTCCCCAATGTCCTCACGCTTCACCACCAAAGTGTTCTGCAATTTTTAACCCTTTTTGCTGTTTAATTACTTTTTGACTTGGTAATCTCACTCTATTATCACAAATCAAACAGTGAGACTCAAATCATTATAGATTCCTCAATCAAAAATCAAAAAGACAATTTTGGTCAAATCATATACATTTCAGTACTCTCTATACTAATTACCACTTATTAAAACTCAAAACCAAAGCTAATAAATAAAAGACAGATACCATATTGAGACAAAAGTTTTTTACTTACTAGCAAACAAAAAAAACGTAAAAATATCTTTTTTATTTTTTTTTTTGGTTAAACGCTAGCAAACATTGGGACCAAACCCAACAAAGCCATTGGCTCCGTCGAAAGATACTTGGATCCCTTCTTGTTGTATGTTCCCTATTATCGACAAACCCGTCGGAGACGCCGCAAACGCGAAACAGTACGTCCCCGAATCATCCACCGGCATCAAGAAGTTCCTCGCCGGTAAAGTCAAAACCGGACCTTCCGTGAAATAGAACGACACGGTCGGAACCCGAACCGAAACAAAACCGGACAGGTCGTAACACGTGTCGAATATCGATACGCCGGAAGCTCGCGGCAAGTTCGCCGTCTGCGACTTGAACCCGTCCCGGAAAGCGGCGTAAGCCGCCGTGGGGAGTCTAGTCACTGCCGTTCCGGTGTCCATAACCACACCGCCGTCACCGGTTTCGGTTAAGTCGAAAACATCGTCCGGTAGAGGGATTCTGACGCCGCCGACTCCGAGGCCCTTGAGCCCAACGTAGTAGAAACTCGGCGCGCGCGGGTTACGGACGAGCGGGACCCACGAGGCGCCAACTGGCAAAGCCTCGCGCCCGAAAACCAACGAACCGGTCGAGTCGGTGCCGCGGCTCACTAGACAATAACCGAACGCACCGCCGGTTTGACCGGTTAACTGACCGACGAAAGACATCGAACCGCCTCCGATACCCAATAAACCGGCTGCTCCCACGAACATCCCTCTGTTCCGGTGTCCGCATCCCATCGCGACGTTTCGAATCACCGTCCTGCCGAACGTCAGCGTTTCGAGAGCTAAACTTCCTTTAGTGTAGGACCCGTCTCCGTACATGACCTCGTAGCGGCACCCGCCGGAGTGGCAGCCGGAGTTCTCGATCCGGTCGCAGACGGAGGAGCCGCAGGAGACTCCGGTGTAGGACCCGGATTTGGCCGGGTCGAAAACCGGGTCGGATTGTTTGTAGCAGAGCTTGCAGGGCTGGCACTGGACCCAGACCATGTCGCTCCCGGAGTCGATCACCATGTACTGATCCCGCGGCGGACTTCCGACGCCGATTCTCACGAAGTACTCGCCGCTCCCTTGGTCCATGCCGGAGACCACGTCGGAGCCGAAGTCGTCGACTTCGTACTTCGAACCGTAAGGTACGGTTTTCCCGGAAATGCGGCGGAGGATGGCGGCGACTCGGTCTGTGTCTCGCCGCAAACGGGCGTGGAGACGGTGGTGGTGGTTACGGTAAGAAACGGAAGGGAATCTATCGCGGTGGAGGAGACGAAGAGTGTATGTAGACTCATCGGTGTTGTTGAAGTCGGGGAGGGTTCCGGTTCCAGTGACGGTGAGCGGTTGTAAAACGTCGATGATTTGAAAATCAGGGAAGGAGATTGAAGAGGAGGAAGAGAGATGGAGATTGAGGAGGAGGAAGAAGAAGAGGGGAAGCAGCATTGTTTACAACGCCGAACACAAAGATCCGTGTGAGAGCGTGAAGAGTGGTGGTTTCTTGGATTTTGGGTTTTAAAATGTCAGAAGATTAGAGTTTTATGTTTGGTGTCTTCTTCTTCTTCCTCTCCCCCAATTTCTTTATTGGAGAGGTGAGATACCACTTGAGACTTGTGATTATGTAATGGTTTGGAAGTGATGGGTCGATATCTCTTATTGCTATTTTTTTCTTAATGCCTACGTGGACTGTTGCGTGACATGTGTGGGGCCCTCTCTTTTTCTCCGTTGATTTTGCACGTCGACGTCGATCCCTGCTTCTATACTTCAGTACCCTCTCTAGTCTTGAGAGTTAAGAGTTTTTCTTCAAGTCCGGTCCATTCTCAAAATTAAAACATACTACGAGGAATATATATTTTTTTTTCTTTTTTAATAATTGTGATACTCTAAATACATGGTATTAGTATGTATTTCATAAATTATCTGTAAAAATATTTCATAAATTATCTATAAAAATATTTCATAAATTAACTTGGAGTATATTGTATTATCTTGTAAGTTCTAAAACATTTTTTACTATTTATTGTGAAAAATACGTCACTCATATTCTTCAATTTTCTAACTATTTTTACCAAAAAAAAAAGTTTGTATTTTACACCTCTAAATACTTTGTATTTGACTCCTTAAAATGACATCAAAACTTTACATATCTGGAATTAGGAGATCTGAATCAAAGATAAGATGCAAGTTAAGATTGGACCTGGAATCATACTTCATAGTGATGATGACATGTGAGAAACTAAACCAGCGGTTAATAGTTCTGACATCTGGATCTGGTTATAGACTGAAGCAGTATTCGTTTGATTCATCCAATTATATACTTTTTAACGATCCGTGACACATATATTTACTTACTCCGCTCTCTGCCATAATCAGAGATGCCAGCAAGCAAAAGCCCATCAATTATTCAAAGAGAGTCCATAAAACAGCTGCAGGTTCATGTCCGTCCGTCTCAAACGGAAGGAAAGACTTGGAAGATGCAGGTGCTACACTGACTGCTAGTGCCATGTTGCACCTTCTTCTTTTTTTAATGAAAAAATATTGTCAGAAGTGGGATTTGAACCCACGCCCTCTTACGAGGACCAGAACTTGAGTCTGGCGCCTTAGACCACTCGGCCATCCTGACTTTGATATTCCATTTTGAAAAGAACTACTACACTTTAGTAGTTTAACATGGCCTGCATACTCATTACCATTTTTTTCCTTTTAAACATCATACTCATTATTTTCTTATTGATGACCATATGAACTACTCATCTGCACCAGAATTCTCGGTATCATGTTAATATGTTATATACGCCTAAAGGAGCAGCCATCCCAACCAGGTAAATATATATATTAAGGTTCAGTCCCCAGTTTATATCATATTGGATTTAGTAAGGTATCAGTTTTTCTTATTGAGTTTATTTACCTTCATATTTGTTTATTATTCATATCAATACGATGTCATTTCTTAATTAATATTTGATATTCAAGTTTAATTATCTACCAAAAAACTAGATTTACAAGCTAAATTATGAAACTTTAATTTTAAGGTATTACGAAAACATAAGCTTCTTTTAATTTAATCTCCATTGTTTTTTTTTTTAATTTTACTTTTGTATGTTGGGTTCAACATATCCAATCTTCATTGATTACGTCTAAAACTTAAGCTCTAGAATGTAAGAACTTCATATGCAAGAATGGCTATTCGTATGTGATGAAAGCCACTAGCTATTTTCACGATCAATGACAAAGTTCGTCGTATGAGCCAAAACTTGATTAAATTGAAAATATTATCTTTCAATTTTAGAATTAACGCCACATTAAAAACATATTTAAGATTGGACATAGTGCAAGAGTAGCTCAAAAGCAAATGTTGGTTGCAACTATACATATGTGGTTTCTTAGATCATCTTTTTGGCATATTTGTATCATCCAATCTTTCTTGAACTCTACCAAAACAATATCTAGTTCATACTTGGAAACCACGAGATAGTTGAAATGCTTTATTGAATAAAGAAGTATATTAGTCATTGTGGAAATTACATTGTCGTGTAGATATGACTTACATTGCAGCATTTCAGAGAAATTTGGCTATAGCACATGACAGTAATAGATAAGAGCACAACCATGATATATACACGTAGTATTAATGATTTAATTGGCTTATATCATCACTACTTGTCTTGGTATCATCATGCTGGAAAGGAAATGATGCTCTCCTCTGATGTTGGTCGCTGTTCTTTTCTACGTTTCTTATTTCATGATATACGCTACGTACCAAATATTGAAGAAATCACAAAATCCCGAAAGCAGTGAAACTGAGGCTGAGGATGAGATCTTCATGCTAAAAAACTTCTTGAAAGAATTTTGCAGAAAGTCGCCTTTTGTGATTATTACTGGTTGAAGATTTTTCAAAGACAACGACAATCTATTGGCTATTCATGTGCCGCTCCTTCCATGTCTTTCTGATTTTAGCAACGGTTTATTTTTGGATAAACGAAGATTTGGATGTATCAAGTGAGCTTTTGGCTGCGTTTTATGAAATCGACCGAACTTCTCTTGAATGGTACAATTGATTCATCTAAAAGACTATTTCAATAAACAAAAAGCATAGCTAAACCGACATATATTTCTCGTGTAAGCTGCACCAAAACATTCCGGTTCCTGTTTGATAAAAAAGAATATCCTCACCCAATAATTCAAGAAACTATTTTTTAAATCCAAGCCAAACAGGAAAACAAAATGCCTACGCTTTTTTAAAAAGTAATGCAATTAACTAGAAAAGAGTTATTAACAGGATAGTACATGCAAAACTATGCTTTCAAAACTAACTTATATAAAATTTCGAAACTCTCTATATATTTGGTTCATGAATGTTTTTTAACAGGTTAAAAAGAATTCATAATTTAAACCATTTGGGAACAGTTTTAAACTTTTCCCATTTTTCTTAATCAAAAGTTTATGAATTTTATAAATTTTTTGTAGTTTATAAAATAGAACATAAAATGCTAAGGTATAAAATAATTAATTTTATAAGATTATATTTTAATTACTTTTAAAAGAAGTCAAGTTTAGTGGGAAAATGTGAGTTTTTTTGGTTTTGGCATTACACGAGGATGGTGTAATCCAATTTGATGTTGCTCCATTAACTTCAGAAGATTTCCCATAGATAACAATATAACGCAAATCTAAGATCTTATTATCTTCTCTAAATGCAATCTAATTCAATAAAAAATTATAAATCATGGAAAGAAAATAATTTACGAAAAGAAGTGGTGTCGTGATTCATACATTTGTGGGCGTGCCCAAAAGTTTTAAAGCTATTGAGATTATAAAAAAATATTGATGGCTGTTGCTATTAGCATGTAATACAAGAACGACAACACCAACTACAAATAATTTGGAAAAAGAGAGGCGATATCTATCTTATGCAACACACGGTCTACTGGATAATTAATTTTTATTAAATGGGAATGTATTAGTTGGGTATTACATAAGACATGCACTACTTATCAATAATTGAGCAATTATTACACCTAAAAGTTTCGCACATTTTATAATCCAGTGATACATGTATATGCATATTTAAATGGGGTTAGTTCCATACAATATGAATGGGAAAATAATTTCAAGAATTCTAGAATATAATGATCCGATCTGGTAACATGTTCATCAATGTGTGTATGCTTAATTAATATAAAAGACTGGTTGAGCTCACGTGTTTCGAACTATATAGTTAGCTATATCTAATAGCCATTGCATAACAACGTGTATAAATCGCGAGAAGTTAAACCTTTGAGATAAGTACATAATCACTTACTATTGTGTGTTCTTTCGCAAAGTGTATTGTCCCAAATAAATTTGTAAGTTCCAAAAGTATTAGTATATATAAGGTTTTAGGTTTAGAAAGATATGCATCTATATCATTTACAAAAAAAAAAAAAAAAAGATATGCATCTATTTCTAAAAATGAAGAAAGTAATCATTCAAAATCAAATTGAGAGGGATGGTTTCACTACCTGTTGTTTTTATTCCGTTCCATTTTACAGTGGATTATTATATTATTCTATTTTATTAGTAGAATATACACGTATAAACAAATTGAATTGGTATACCAATCCAAAAGTAGAACTAAAATAGTAAAATTTAACTAAACTTCAGCGTGCATCAGTATTGGTGAATTTATTAAAGAGTGTTCTGTATATAGATAAAATAAAATAAGTTAAACTTATATTCTAAGATAATTTTACATGTTTTCAAACTATAAACAAACGTAAATATTATAGGGCAATTTTTCATATCAGCCATTTTTAGTTTTTTTTTGTTTATCCCCCAAAAACAAAAGTCTCAAATTAGCCTTCAGTAAGGGATAAAAAAACAATAATATTCTTATTTACAGTTTTACTTAATTATTTATTGAATAAAAATATATTAAAAATCCAAAAATAAAAAATCGAAAATATTGTTTTAACTGTTTTTTCGTTTAACAATGGCTTCACAATGTGTAAGTGTAACTAAACTTTCTAAATGTAACTTGTATGTATATTTAGGATGGTATTCCTAAATATATAGGATATCTTTCAAAATATTAGAAAATATTTTCTAAAGTATATATTTATTAAATTTGATATTTAATTATACAATATTATGAATATTTTCCTAAATTTTAAGAAGATATATTATACATATTCAGAATATTTTGTAAATTTTAGAAAGATGTGATATATTCAATAATATTTTCATAATATGCATATAAGTCAATTTCATGAAAATGTTTCCTAAAATTTGTAAATATATTATATATGCATATTAAAAAAATATCTTAGTAAATATACATACAACTCAAATACAGTATTATAAATATATATTTATGAAGATCTTCCTAAATTCATTCATGAAAGTACTTTTAAATACAATTTTATGAAGATTTTCTAATTTTATGTAATTATTAATATATATTTATAAGTAACTTTTTTAAATTTTAGGTTGATATCAAACGTATTCAATAATATTTTTTTAAATATGCATATAACTCAAATCAGGAAGATATCATACATATTTTTATTTTGTTTAATGAATATAAAATTTATTCATCACAAAAATTTTATCATTAGATGAATCATTATATTTTGACTTACTAACTAGTTGTACGTAGTTTTTTGAGTAGTGAATTGCTTAAGACAGAAAACGGGGAGGAGGGCCTTTAATCTAAATCATCTTTGGTTTTCTTTTTTTTTTTGGTTCCTAAACCAGAATTAGTAACACCCGGATATTCGTGTACCCCATAGGGTTTCTTCGATTTTATCTTAACGATGTAGATTAAACGTTATATCCAATGTATATAGTCGCCAAATCCAAGGAAAATGCTTTGGTTCGGGAAGGTTAGTTTAAAAATCATTCTTTCGATGCGGTTGTTAGGGCATCTCCAACACTACTCTATTTTTCACTCTAAAATAGAGTTTAGAGTAAAAGTGTTCCAATGGTACTCTATTTCTCACTCTATAATAGAGTGAAAAATAGGTTTACTCCAAATATAGAGTAAGTTATTTTTTGTTTGTTCATCACTCTATTTTTTACTCTAAAATAGAGTACCATTGGAGTAAACTCCAACTCTATTATAGAGTCACTCTATTTTAGAGTAAAAAATAGAATAAACCATTGGAGATGGTCTTAGCTATTTGTTCTTTTAAGTGGTTTATTTTACGTTTATCTTTTTTTTTTTTGTCTCTGCATTAAAGTTTTGATGTTGTTGACTACACTGTTATGATGGTTCATCGATCACTGAAGTATATTTAATCAGATTTGTGATCTAGCTGGATGTGGTGCATGTTGCATTGAAACCACTGGAGGGTTATTAATTTACGAGCTAGTATTAGAAAATTGAAGTTAATATCAATTTGGATTCATGCCACGAACATCTTTAATCTGTAAATTTTTTCCAGCAACAGTTAGTAAAATGATAAAAGAAGATGACCAGGATCTTCTGATTGGGTGTTTTGTAAGTAAGATAATAGATTCCCTCGGTTTCTCTCTAGTTGCTCTTCATCTGGAATAACTTGACTTCTTGTTTTTGTTACTGCGTTTTGATATTTGATAGTTTTTTTTTCTTTTTGAACATTTTGATATTTGATAGTTTTATAGAATTTTTTATATTCAGAGCCTAATGAAGTTTGTAACAGAGAACAAACGGACGATTTCCCCTGAGTACGATCTCAAGGCACTCACGTTTTTATGAGACTGTGTTCAAAAAGAAATAATGGTTAGATCTTAAACCTGCACATTTTTCCATTTGAAATAAACTTTAACTGGTGACTACATTAGAAATATTAGGAACAAATAAAAATAAAATAAAAAGGAATGAAATAATAGGAACGAGAGAGAATGATTGTTCCTTCCATTTAATTTGGTTGAGAAACAATTTTGTTCTATTATTCTCTACAGAAAAATGAATAATAATGGTAGAGGCCATTGCTGTCATCGTGCGGTATCCATTGCTATGTACTCAAACGTCCGATTTCTGGCGGTTCTCTTTGATTTCTTATCTCTAATCAATCTTTTGAAGACGGGAGGATATCAACATGAACTGTTCGATATCATATTTGATATCTATCACTTTTTTCACTTCTTTATGTAATTTCCTTTAATTTTATCTCTCGTAACTTCAATTCCGAGGCAGATTTGGTGGTAAAATCTGCGCTCGCCTTGTCTGTAATGAACTTCGCTTTGGGAGCGTAATCCCCGGCTAAAAAAGCAATGTTTGTTTGTCCAAGAAAAAAAGGAATGCAAAGGAAAGTTTATTCCTTATAAATTGTGTAATTTTAGAAGAATGATAAGGAATTAAATATTTCTCCTGATTCTTTTGGTCACCGTTCAGAGTCTTATATTATTGTTGAACTCGTGATTTGTCTTCTGGCCTTCTGGGTTTAGAACAAAGTATGATACTTTGATAATAATTCTTTTTTTCTTCTCCTTCTCTTAATACATAGAAGAAGAAGATATCCTTTACATAAACGATTTCCTTCACTCCTTTACATAAACGATTTCCTTCACTTGCAACTCTATAGCATGAAATACAGAAGAGCGCGTAATGAAATGGAACCATGGAGGAAGCAGCAACTAAAACATATGCTTAGAGAGAGGAAACTACCTCGTTATATATATTGATTTTATTAGTAGAATATACACTGTATAAACAAATTGAATTGGTGTACCAACTCAAAAGTAAAACTAAAATTTAACTAAACTTTGGTGTGCATCAGTATTGGTGAGTTTATCTTAGAGCATTCTATACTATATAAACACAGCTAAAATGAAATAACTTGAAAGTTATATTCGAAGACAATTTTAGAAGTTTTCAAATTATAAATAAATGTAAATATTTTTTTTTTGTGAAATGTTAACTCTATACCAACAAAAAAAAGAATTGTACAATCTTTTGATCCTAAACTAGGGAATCAAAAGACAGAGAAAGATAGATAAGAGTGACGAGCACGCTCTAATTTTGCTAAAGGACAACAGAGAAAAACATGTAAGAAACAAACGAGTGGAGTCCCCTGGTCTTTACTCTAAGGCAGCATTGTCACAGAGTTCCATCTTCTCAGCCCTTCAATATCATCACCATCAGTGTTTCCTTGGTGTAGTGCCCGCAGTTGGTTCTGCAATTCTCGGTGGACAGTACGTGCGATGTAAGCCGTGGAGTTTGGAGGATGGAGATGTCGTCGCCCATTTCTCTCCCTCCAAATCCAATAGATCGAAGCCTGGAATGCCATTTTCACGAGCTGGGCATCCAACTTGGTGAGTCTGTTACTTATGAGCAAGCAATTGTCCTGGTCCAGTCAGGATTAATACGAGACCCCAAGAGCCTACTAAGCAGCATTGTCCAGGCAGTATACGTGTAGGGGCACGCAAAGAAGAGGTGGTCGCGCGTCTCATTTGGTTCACGACAAAACAAACATATCTGAGTGTGACCCCATTGTCTCATTCTGTATCCAGTGTCTAATCTGTTTCTACAGGCAAGCCAAGTGATGAAATCCTGGCACGGAATAGCTTGCGGAAACCATACAATATTGAACCACACCACCTTATCCTTAGTAGAACGCAGTAGATCCCAAGTTAATTTTGAGACAAACTTCTCCTGATATAAATCAGGCCCCTGCTTCCAGAGGGCTCTGTCCTTTCCTTCATCCGGTTTAGGAGGAGGAATCCTGTTTATTTTATCAATAGTGCCACCGTTGACATTAATCGAGAATGCTGCAGTGGAGATGCAACCCTCAATCCAGTGAATAAAGACCTCAGGAAAAATCAGAGCTTTAAGAGTAGTTAGAAGAAAATTTCATTGGACTTTGTCGAAGGCCTTAGTGATATCGATCTTGAGAGCAGCACGAGGGGAAATGGAGTCTTTGTGGTAGTCTTTTACAATCTCTGTGGCAAGAAGAACATTCTCAAGAAGCAACCTTCCTTGGATAAAAGCACTTTGATTTGGCTTGATAAGATCGGGAAGCAGTTTCTTTAGCCTGTTTGCGATGATCTTTGAGATGATTTTATACAAAGTGTTGCAGCAAGCAATAGGGCGATAATCTCTCATGGTTCTTGCGTCAAGCTTCTTCGGGATCAGTGCTAACGCTGTGGCATTCACACCATGGGGCATGAACGCGTATTGGAAGTAAGACTGCACTGCCGCTACAAGATCACATCCCAGGCAGCCACAAAAAACTCTCTAGTGTAACCGTCCGGCCCTGGAGTCTTTTCTGATGGCATTGAGAGGAGAGTTTGTTTGATTTCTTCTGCAGTGATAAAACTGACTAGCACACTCTTGTTTTCCTCAGTTAATTCATTGCCCCCATCGCCTTCATCCTGATCGTTTGGTGACTGGAGAAACTCTTTGAGTTGTAAATATATGTAAATATTATAATCGATACAATCACATTTATGTTCGTTTTAAAAGTTTTTTGTTAGGAAAATAGGCACACTATAAAAATGAAATTTGCTACATAATAAGATAATAAAATAGTATATGAAATAATATTATTTCATATATAACTCAGCTAAGAAGATAATAGTAAATGTCCTTAATTTATTTGTTCATACCAAAACCGTCAGTCATATCATATTTCATTTTGAATGCGTAACTGATGGTACGAATGTATATATACATTATATTCTCTCTTATTGTGACAACCCTGCGTAGATATCAAATTTATGGTGTTTTGGAATTATATTTAATTAATAGTATTTTATAAGTAAAAATGCTTTGGTTCGGGAAGGTTAGTTTAAAAATCATTCTTTCGATGCGGTTGTTAGCTATTTGTTTTTTTTTTTTTGGTAAAATGTTAAATATTATACCATTTTTGAGTTTTTTTACAGAAGTTACAAAGATCACAGGTAGCAGACAAATTTAAAGCAAGCTAAACAACAATGAAATACAAAACGGAAAATGCAACACTTGATGAATCCCGAGATACCAATGAATAAGCTGGACAGAGACTTACACCAAGGGCAGCGGAGACTCATCCGGACACAGAGGTGGAGACAATGGGGACTAGCATCAAAGGAAAACCAGAGACGAGCCGGTCTTTAGCTATTTGTTCTTTTAAGTGGTTTTTTTACGTTTATCTTTTTTTGTCTCTGCATTAAAGTTTTGATGTTGTTGACTACACTGTTATGATGGCTCATCGATCACTGAAGTATATTTAATCAGATTTGTGATCTAGCTGGATGTGGTGCATGTTGCATTGAAACCACTGGAGATAATTGAAGTTAATATCAATTTGGATTCATGCCACGAACATCTTTAATCTGTAAATTTTTTTTTTTTGCTTAAATCTGTAAATTTTTTCCAGCAACAATTAGTAAAATGATAAAAGAAGATGACCAGGATCTTCTGATTGGGTGTTTTGTAAGTAAGAATGTAAGATAATAGATTCTCTCGGTTTCTCTCTAGTTGCTCTTCATCTAGAATAACTTGACATCTTGTTTTTGTTACTGCGTTTTGATATTTGATAGTTTTTTTTTTCTTTTTGAACATTTTGATATTTGATAGTTTTATAGAATTTTTTTAATATTCAGAGCCTAATGAAGTCTGTAACAAAGAGAACAAACGGACGATTTCCCCTGAGTACGATCTCAAGGCACTCACGTTTTTATATTACATTAAGTTTAGTGTTATCCATGAGACTGTGTTCAAAAAAGAAATAATGGTTAGATCTTAAACCAGCACATTTTTCCATTTGAAATAAACTTTAGCTAATTACCACATTAGAAATATTAGGAACAAATAAAAAAATAAAATAAAAAGGAATGAAATAATAGGAACGAGAGGGAATGATTGTTCCTTCCAAAATTTGGTGAGGAAATCTATTATTCTCTACAGAAAAATGAATAATAATGGCAGATGCCATTGCTGTTCATCGTGCGGTATCCATTGCCATGTACTCAAAAGTCTGTTCTCTGGCGGTTTTCTCTGATTTCTTATCTCTAATCAATTTTTTTTTGAAAACGGGAGGGTATTAACCTAAACTGTTCGATATCATGTTTGATATCTATCATTTTTTCACTTCTTTGATGTAATTTTCTTTAATTTTATCTCTCATAACTTCAATTCCGAGGCAAATTTGGTGGCAAAATCTGTGCTCGCCTTGTCTGTAATGAACTTCGCTTTGGGAGCGTAATTCCCGACTAGAAATGCAATGTTTGTTTGTCCAAAAAAAGGAATGCAAAGAAAAATTTATTCCTTATAAATTGTATAATTTTAGAAGAATGATAAATAATTAAATATTTCTCCTCGTTCTTTTGGTCACAATTCAAATATCCTTTACATAAAGGATTTCCTTCACTCCTTTACATAAACGATTTCCTTCACTTGCAACTCTATAGCAGGACATACAGAAGAGCGCGTAAAGGAACCATGGAGGAAGCAGCAACTAAAAACACATGTCTAGAGAGAGAAAGCTACCTCATTATATATATATTATTTTATTAGTAGAATATACACTGTATAAACAAATTGAATTGGTGTACCAACTCAAAAGTAAAACTAAAATTTAACTAAACTTTTGTGTGCATCAGTATTGGTGAGTTTATTTAGAGCATTCTATACTATATAAACACAGCTAAAATGAATAACTTGAAAGTTATATTCGAAGACAATTTTAGAAGTTTTCAAATTATAAACAAATGTAAATATTATAATCGATACCATCACATTTATGTTCGTTTTTAAAATTTTTTGTTAGGAAAATAGGCACACTATAAAAATGAAATTGCTACATAATAAGATAATAAAATAGTATATGAAAATAATTTTACTTCATATATAACTCAGCTAAAAAGATAATAGTAAATGTCCTTAATTTATTTGTTCATACCAAAACCGTCAGTCATATCATATTTCATTTTGGGTGCGTAACTGATGGTACGAATGTATATTTACATTATATTCTCTCTTATTGTGACAACCCTGCGTAGATATCAAACTTATGGTGTTTTGGAATTATATTTAATTAATAGTATTTTATAAGTAAGAAATGGCAGGGATCATTGGGAACTTTTCATAATTTCTAAAGGTTTTAAATTGATAAATCATCTTATGGGCTCCGAAGTATAAGATCAGAGATTGATACTATTTTTAGTAACATAAATTATGCTAAATTTCTAAGAAGAAAATAAATGATATAAAAAGTTCTCTTTTTTTATGAAATCTTCAATTTATTGGTCATCGTAAAAAGAATATATGTTTGCAGTTATTTATGGAACTGCAAAAATTTGATCTGAGAACAGCTAAGAAAACCAAAAACTGTTTAAGGCAAATGAGCCTCAAACCATCGACACATTAGTCCCTGCAGCTTCGGTTTGGTATAGTACTTTGTTGCCATTATGGGATTCCTCATTGTTTTGTCAATGATCCGTCCAAGCTGATCGACAGACTTTGCAGCGCTGTTATGATGCCTGCAGTGCCGTGCCTAGACTTTGTGGGGCTTAAGGCAATTTTTAAAGTTGGGGCCTTAATTTAGATAAAAATTAATCATGTAAATTTTGATTTTGACGAAGTATATTCAACATACCTAAAAAGTTATTTTACATATTTTATATATAAAAATATATAATTTAAATGTGAAGTAATCAGAGTTTAGTACATAAATAAAATTAGATATGAAAATTTTGTATTAGGATTCTTAACATTTTCATCATTACCTAGAAAAGTTCATATCCATGTCAGTTAAAATATATTCTCTCTGTCCTAATATAAATGGAATTTAAGTTTTTTGCACATAGATTAAGAAAAATATATTTTTATATAATTTATCTTGGTAACATAAAAATATCATTAAATAAAACTAGTTTAACCAATAAGAAAAAAGTACAGTATTTTATAATTGGTCACAAAATTCAAATGATATTAAATTTTATCTAGATTAGTGAGAACATCAATTATTTTGGAACAAAAAAAAATTCTTTAAACACCACTTATAATGGGACGGAGTGAGTATAAACTATATATAGCTTGAAAGACTAAAGATATAAATTCATAAAACAACGCAAAATATATTACACCAAATAAATTTAAAAAGATTATGTGATTAGATACATATAGAACATACATAAAAAAATAAATGAACAAATATTTCAAATTTCAAATCTTATGGATATTGAAATAATAAACGTGCAAACATAATTAAATATGTAGGAACTATTGGCAAGAGTAAAATCATAGAACATGTATAAAGTTTTTAACTAGTTGCATTTGAAATAGGGGCCCCAAATTAAGTATGTGAATTAAGGGGCCTGAGGCATTTGCCTTTTTGCTAACACATGGAGCACGGCTCTGGATGCCTGTCATTTCTTTCCCTCCAAATAAAATAGATGTAAGGAGATTGTACTTCCTCATGAGCAGACTCGAAACTGTGATTTCCCAATCCGGGTCAGGATCAACTCCAAGCAAGCTCCCCACCACCTGCAGCCACAGCTTGAGTGTATATGGACACGCGAAAAATAGGTGTTCTCTAGTCTCATCGGGTTCCCCACAGAAGATGCATCCTTGTGGCTGGCCCCATCGACTAGTGCGATGACCTGTAGATAGCCTGTCCCTAAACGCTAACCAGATGATGAAAGCATAGTGAGAGACTCCTTGAGAGAACCACACCAGCTTACTCCATTATAAAAAGCTCTCTTACAAGAACAGTAAAGATGATTACTGGATCAGAAATATTAGAGAATTTGTATTCATACTAAATTCAATTTTTTTTTTTGAGATTTGACTAGATTTTTCAAAATTATTGGTACAAAGTTTAAGAGGATCTAAAAAAAGTTTAAGCGGATTTTTAGGATAAAATATATTTCAACTATTAAAATTTTAAAAACAAGAATAATTTGTATTTCTTAAAATTATTTTTGTATGAAATATGTATAAAATATATAAAACTTTATAAGCTTTCCAAATAATATGTTTTCTTAAAGAATTCTAATTTTTTAATATGAAATAAAAAATAATGAATGATTTACTTTAAACTTTCAAATAAGAATAATATTTATATTAATTAAAAATTTAACTATAGATAATCGTTCACATTCCAAAATTTTACTAATGAAATTGCTATTTTCCAATAAGATGAAATTTTAAAATGAATAGAAATGGTTAATTCTTGAATTTCACAATGTTTTCACAAATATTAAATACAATAAAATATTTTTTGCCAAAAATAGAATAGGTAAATTTGAGAAAAAGAATGAGATTCTCATAATCTCTATAATATTATTTGAGAAGTAAGTTTTCTATGTGTCGCGCTCACGTTAACTCTCACGATGATTGTTTACATTGACATCCTTAATGAATTAAAATGTTATATTTAAACACTATTATTGATTTTTATTTAAATTAATTTTTAATATTTTCCAAATAACATATATAATAAAAACGAAATATTATAAAGTTTAGAAAACGAATTTAAAAATGAAAATATATGTACAAATAATATGATTTCATTAAAAAGAAAAGTTAACAAAATAGTAATATTCCATTATAAAATATTTTTAAATAACATAAAATATACTAATATACTTTCTTTATATTTATATTTTCACAGATAATCTTGATATTAGAAAAAGAAGTATTATTTATTTTAAAACATAATTTTAAACAATACAACAATATATATTTTCATAGTAACAGAAATATTTTTAATATTTTTATCTATTTTTTAAATAATTCGATAAAATAATTAAGTAACATAAACTGATATATATTTTATTGACTAAAATAGTTTATAATTAGTATCTTTTAAATGTTATTTGTATTTTCTTATATTTATTTGACCATAATATATTTCAATTACAGAAAAATATCTATAAATCTTTTTTATTTATATAATAGGATTTCTCAAATATAATCACAATTTTTTACTGTTTATTTTTAAGAGATATTAAAAAATGAAAAAATAAATTTTAACAATAAACATCTTTCACCTCTCCTTGGGGATTAGTTTGGATCTCTCCATGGTCCGGATACCCAGTTAATCAATAAAAACGATAAACATCTTTGATCAAAAACAAAATATTTTAAAATCACACTATACACTTTAATGAGGTAGATATGTTATATTTTGCATTATTAAAATTAAATGCTTTCTTAATATTAAATTTGCTTTTAAATTTTATGTTTTTATGTTTGTGGAACTTAATATAACTATAACCAAAAGGCATAAAATCATTTATAATTTATAAAATATTTTAGTTATTGTAAATATTGATATGTGTTCATGAGCTTCAGCAATATCAATTACTTATTATGTAACTTTCTATAGATCATCGTTTTATTTTCTAATATTTTTTTAAACAAAATTTAATAGATATTTGTGATTTAAAATCGATATCTTTATTAAAATTTTGAAGTCTAATAATTTAGTTTTAAATCAAAAATTATTGTATTTTGAGTTTTAAGTAATTAAAATAAAAGTATAAATTCAAGTAATCAGGTATTTTCGATTTAATTAATGGATTTGAGTAAGTAAAAGAAAAAGTCAATTAACTTGCAAGTATCTAAAATTTTGATAAATACTTGGTATGGCAAATACTTGTTTTAAACCGATCATGTACAAATAGCAAATTTAACTATTTGAACAAATCAAGTTAAAAACTAAGTATCCAAAAATAAGCGGGTAGCTGCCTTGTGCCTGTCCCTAATTTCTATTTTATTAGTAGAATGGGTATATGTAGAACTAAAATTTAATTAAACTTTAGTGTGCATCAATATTGGTGAAATAGTGAGTTTATTTAGAGCGTTCTATACTATTATAAACACAGCTAAAATAACTTGAAACTTATATTATAAGAATTTTTTATGTTTCAAACATAAAAATTGTATGTACTACATAAAAATAATTCAATTATTATAATCAATACAATTACATTTATGTTCGTTTTAAAAGATTTTTTTATCAGAAAATAAGCACACTGTGGTAAAATACTACATGGAAATATTATTAGTGCATATACTCCCCCTGTTTCAAATTCAATTTCGTTGTGAATTATTTTTTGTTACAAAAGAAATATCATTTTATGTTTTTAATTCAATTTTACATGAATTTTTCTCTCATGTTCCTAATTAAATTTTAATAATTAAATATGGATAAAACTGAAAATTTAATTATTTTTAATCTGTGTGAAAAACTTTAAACAAAATCAAATGCGAAATGAAGAGAGTATATGTCTAACTTTTTTTTAGTTACAGTCATATCATGTTTTTCTGTTTGGGCACATGAGTAACTGATTTAATAACCTTTAGTAAACTTGTGAGTACCCTTCATAAATATCAAATTTGTTGTATTTTGTAAGTATACTAAATTAACTGTATATTTTTTATAAGTAAAATCTTTTATGGTAGGGATTGGAGGGAATTTGTCATAATTTGTTAAGGTTTTAAATGATAATATATGTACAAATAATATGATTTCATTAAAAGAAAAGTTAACAAAATAGTAATATTCCATTATAAAATATTTTTAAATAACATAAAATATACTAATATACTTTCTTTATATTTATATTTTCACAGATAATCTTGATATTAGAAAAAGAAGTATTATTTATTTTAAAACATAATTTTAAACAATACAACAATATATATTTTCATAGTAACAGAAATATTTTTAATATTTTTATCTATTTTTTAAATAATTCGATAAAATAATTAAGTAACATAAACTGATATATATTTTATTGACTAAAATAGTTTATAATTAGTATCTTTTAAATGTTATTTGTATTTTCTTATATTTATTTGACCATAATATATTTCAATTACAGAAAAATATCTATAAATCTTTTTTATTTATATAATAGGATTTCTCAAATATAATCACAATTTTTTACTGTTTATTTTTAAGAGATATTAAAAAATGAAAAAATAAATTTTAACAATAAACATCTTTCACCTCTCCTTGGGGATTAGTTTGGATCTCTCCATGGGTCTGGGATACCCCAGGTTAATCAATAAAAAACGATAAACATCTTTGATCAAAAAACAAAATATTTTAAAATCACACTATACACTTTAATGAGGTAGATATGTTATATTTTGCATTATTAAAATTAAATGCTTTCTTAATATTAAATTTGCTTTTAAATTTTATGTTTTTATGTTTGTGGAACTTAATATAACTATAACCAAAAGGCATAAAATCATTTATAATTTATAAAAATATTTTAGTTATTGTAAATATTGATATGTGTTCATGAGCTTCCAAAAACGTATCAATTACTTATTATGTAACTTTCTATAGATCATCGTTTTATTTTCTAATATTTTTTTTAAATCAAAATTTAATTTGATTTATATATATATATTATGAAAAATACATGCACATTTAAACGATAAATAAAATTAATTTCACTTGACTTAATTATAATAAAAAATAATTATACCTCAGTTTGAATTTGAAAGAATATATGTAACTTAAGATACTCACAACAAGAGTGACTCGACTAATCTAATTTATATCTAAAATCATAGATTTAACTATAATAAGAAAATATAATTTTATAATAATAATAATAATTTATTTTTGAAATATAAATTATAAGATGACTAAAAACACCTTAACAAGATGACAAAAAAAAACACCTTAACAAATGAAAATAAAATATTGATCAATTGTTTTAATTTAGTTCTTTTGTAAAATTTATATATATGCTTGAGATTGCAGAATATTATCGTTATATTAATTTACGTAATTTGGAACTAAACACTTTAGTTTATTTTTTAATTTCATTCTAAGCACAATATATCTTAAGTTATAAATAATCTTCCTAAAATATATTTACATATCTAAGACAAAAACTGTTGTGAATGCAAA
Source organism: Brassica carinata (assembly GCA_016771965.1). Lineage (NCBI taxonomy): Eukaryota > Viridiplantae > Streptophyta > Magnoliopsida > Brassicales > Brassicaceae > Brassica > Brassica carinata. Next base: position 5,455,368 of record CM028692.1, read on the forward strand.
CAAAGTCCCACATTGGAAGTTTTGACAAATAATGTCTAGTATATAAAGAGATGTCCAACTCTGATTAGTACGAGGTCTTTTGGGAAGGAGCCCAAAACCAAATCCATGTGGGCTTTGCCTTCGGGCCCAAAGTGGACAATATCGTACTAATCGGTCTAGGTAGAGTTGGACATGGGCTTGAAGAAGACCAACAATTGGTATCAGAGCCAGGTTGACGAATATCTGCAAGAAGACCAAAATACCATTCAAGTTCGAAGAAGCTTCCACTTCGATGGGAAGGGCGGGTCAGAGACCAGTCAAAGATCCTGGAAACTTCGGTTGTGGGAGGAGAATCCTAAAGGTGACTCCGCGATTAAATGGTGCCGGAGACTTGTACCGAAAATATCTCCCTAATGATGATACAAAGATTATGTGGATATTTCTAATGGTGCTGCAAGGATTAGGTGGTGATGTTCTAATGGTACAGTAAGGATTAGGTGAATAAATCCTAATGGTGTAACAAGGGTTAGGTGAAGAGTCCTGTTGGTGATTACGGCGGTATAAGATGTGTACCAGATTTCGCTGGAGGTTGGAAACCAAGGGTTTATGTGGTACTTGGTTTGAGAGGAGGTTTGTTGTGAATGCAAACGAAGTCCACATTGGAAGTTTAGACAAATAATGTTTAGTATATAAATAGATGTCCAACTTTGATTAGTACGAGGCTTTTTGGGAACGAGCCCAAAACCAAATCCATGCTGGCTTTGCCTTCGGATTCAAAGTGGACAATATCGTACTAATTGGTCTAGGTAGAGTTGGACATGGGTTTGACGAAGACCAACAAAAACCAACCTAATGCAAATAAGAAAATTAATCAAAATTTTAATATATTTTGAATAAAAAATTTTATAATTGAATTTAGAGAAATAGATGCAACCTAATATATCCAAATGATAACTAAACCAATTGTAAAAACAACAAAAACGATTAGATATAACATATCTAAAATTATATGTTTAATTAAAGTAATATAAATTATTAATATAAATTATGCTTAAAACTATAAATTATTAAAAGTAAATAGCAATCAATTATTATAATATATATTTTCTTTATAAATATTTATACCTGTGCATGAGTATAGAAAAATCACCTAGTTATCCAATATGTACCTAACTTATTTTACAAATATTTTTCATTGCCAACGAATATTTTAACTGTTTTAGATTTGAAAATAATATTAAAATCAATATGATCAATGGGGATAAGTTATTTTAAACACAAATTTAGCTAGTCGACCTTAATGTATTAGTTACACAAAAGTCCAAATAAAATGCATGATCAACAAAAGCAGTCACATATGCTATGCTGAGAGAGGACAAAAAAAAATGCTATGCTGAGGTACTAGTAAAGAAGCTAAATGGCTTCAAGAACAATGTCCTATAATTGCTTCCATTTGTTCTAGACCTTAATACTCTCACAAGAAAATATGATGTCGCGGACTAAAAATAACTTGTGTTTGTCAGTGTCTTTAAGTCTGGGTTCTGGACTACTAATTGCTTTAGCAGAAGAGACTAAATCTTACAAGGCTTCTAAGGTAAGGGGGATATTGTCAGAGAATCTCTCGCCTTCTTAACGCATTACCGACTCCTTTACAAAGGAACGGCCGGCCGAGCTGCAAAAACCGTAAGACTAAGCATTAGTGGAACTCTGAAAGATTGAAATGCGTAAAGAGTGGGTTGGTTACTCACGTATATTCCAGGTGGATGTTCATGAACCTCCGGTTCTCCTTACTTTGAGAAAGAGTGACGGAACCTTCAATGACTTGGTCTTGCTCTACGTCTATTGGGTCATAGAAATATACAATCGTCTGTCCAAGAAAAGTTATTCAAATGATCACAGCGTGTAAGCTACTTTTTCCATTAACATAACCACGTTTTATACTGTATAGTATGTATTGATCTTAACCAATTATAGATGATTCAATAAAAAGTAAAACTGACAGAGAGTTGAAGAAATTGGGAAGTATATGCAAAAAAACATGGTCTTACTTGCTGCCAATGCGTTGGAGGAGCCTCAGGAGAGGTGGACAGCACGAGTGCATCACTTGGATTACTCCGCTTCTTCTGATTTCCTTCTGTAGAAGGACTTATTGCTGAGGAACCATTAGCAACGCTTGTTGCACTAGTATTCTTGGCAGGTTCGCTGAATTCAACGTCAAACCAAAATGCAAAACCATGCATAGGAGCTACAACAAGAAAAGGTAAAAGCCTCAGCACGGAGAGGAAGCAAAGACTTACTTTTCTCTAAAATGAACACAAACGCACGGATAGTTGATATAGGGAGAGTGATATACCTCTCATCATTGACTTGAATTTATATCTTGCAGTAACAGAGTCTAGCTCTTGGATTTTGATTGTTTGACAGTCTATATGTTTAACCTGCATTTTAAATGCTCTATGTAAAATATAGCGGGTAGTCTGGTCTATGATCATTTACTTGGTAACAATATGGATAGCTTTTCACGCAGTAGCGCAGTTAGTATAGCAGAGAGCTCAAAGAGACTTCAAGTAACAGGCACTCAGAGAACAAGAAAATACCACTTCTGGCCATGTAAGAACGGTCTCGCCTGATATGGACTCCACGCTAGGTTCTTCAAATGCACACTGTTTAGCTAACTGCATCATTGCAGACACTGCAAGGTGCAAACCGCAACAAACATCATCACTGAAACTTTACTGCGAGGTACTTTTCTATCACTTTATATAACTTGACTATACAAGTACACCCCAACGTGAAGATGAGTGAGAAGCAGACATTCAATTGAAACTTAAGATTAAGTCATAAATGCTATCACATTGGCCTAGTTTATCAATCTACTCTGTCTAGGAAATGACCTTTCCGTCCATAATGAAGGATATGGCAAGCTCATATCATGTAATGCATACGAGCTTATCAAAACAGCACATTCACATAAAATTATGAAAATCGTATCTCAGTTTTAACTAGAATAGCAATCAAATTTAACGTTGAAGTTGATATAATACTTACTATCAATTCCATAAACGTTGCGCCAAAAATCAATGCTGTGACTGTATCTGTCAGGGTGTGAAATAGGTGCCATGTACAACTGTCAACAGAAAGTAAATAACAACATATCAAATGTTGCCTTGTTTCACAAAAGTCATCACCGCATTCTGTGATATAATATTTGAAGAGGTGATAATCATACTGTTGCATGTGATGGGAGAATTAAACCTCCAGGCTTCAACCAGCGATCTCTAGCTGTAATAACACTCCCCAGCATGCTCTACATCACATCAACAAGCATTTTACGAGAAATGAGAAGCCAGGTAGAGTTTAAGATATTTAATAATTCGGTAGGTTATCATTTCGACGTCAACATAAAATTTAAATATACAAGATAAGGAAATAACCTCATACAAAAGCATGTACCCCATCCATTCTGAGATTATAACATCAACCTCCTCGTCGATTTCAACATCCTAAAAAAGGTTACAGGAAAAGCAGAATCACTACAGAATGAGATTTTGCATACAAACTTGGACGTTTGTTGCACCCAACCAATCTATCGCAATAGCGGTGTAAAGGTATAAATTATCCTAAATTCTCCATCTCATTCATTTACTTTCGAATTTTTCTATATAAGGACTTTATCTTATTGCAACTGATATAGACATCAACCTAAAGCAGGTCTGACATATCAGAACAAACTTTAATCATAGAAAAGAATTTACCTCCACTCTTCCATGCAAAACAATGACCTTGTCAGATAAACCGTTGGCTTTCACAACTTCCTTTGCCTGGTGGTATTAGGATAAAAAACAAAGATAAAACACCAAAAGCATTTCAACTCTGATGAAAACCATATGCAGAGCTAAAACACCAGACTCAGTGATAAATGCAAAACATGAAGCAACGAATAGAGTTAGATTGGGTCAGCTTAACTCTTGAAATTTCAAGACTATAGGACATACTATCATCACACTCTAAACATACTCCCACCAAAACAACATACAACACATTGCATTGCATCCAAGAACTCCTTTTCTATTCCAAGTTCAAATTTAAACATATGACAACAGGTTTTGTTTAAATGACAAAATCCCTACTATTTCAGCTGGAAATTTTTCAAGCTATTAACATTTGATGATAAGAAATGGTCAATCTCGTCACCTGGACTGCAATATCACTTGCATCTACAGCATATACCTGCAAGAAAGTTAACTTTTGTAAGAGACACATCAACAGTAATGGTTTACCCCAGAGGTCTATGGAATATATAGAGACAACAGACACAGAGATACAAACTTAGTAAATCATATATAGACGTTCTTTAAAATGCTAAATAGCGAAGTTGTGTCAACACAGAACACATACCCGTTTTGCACCCGCTTGAGCACAGAAGATTGAAAGGATGCCTGTTCCACAGCCAACGTCCACTACAACCTGTTACAAGCAATCGTTGGTTTTCAAAAAGAAAAAAAAAAAGAAACTAAACTACCACATAATAGAAAACACTTATATTTTTCTAAAGAAAGTGTTCACGTCAAAGGAATCGAATCCTGACACAGGCGAAGCAAAACCTAAACAATAATCCCAGTCTGGACCTTCGTCAATATCATCCACAACGACAAAAACTACAGGAGCGAGAGAGTATTACCTTCCCTTGGATGAAGCTCTGATGCTGCATTATAGCTTCCCTATAAGTCTCCGTCCTTGACCGGTCCTGTATCAACCCATTAACATCCAACAAAGAAGTTAGAAACCACGAGGAACAACAGAATAATGAAACTTATTTTTGAAGAAGAAAATACAAACGAACCTAATTTGATACATCTGAACAATGAAGTTTTCTTTTTGAAGAACAGAGAAAAATCGAACTTGGTAAAAACCCAACAAGAAACTATATATATCAAATCAAATGGTTATCAAAACATCAGGTGGATCGGGTTCGAAGATGGACTTAGATACACCATTGCTCAAGAGAACAAGAGGGTAACTTCCCCCCCCCACACCGAAAATAATTAAATTTCAATTTCAAGCTCTCATCTCAAACCAGAGTACGGATTAGCAAGAAGAAGAAGAAGAGGAGGGTACCTTGATCATCTCTTCGTGAATCCCGACGTGAGCGTAGGAATGGAAATAGGCAACATCGAAGTCGGTACAAGGCGGAGGAGAGTCCTGAGTCTCCTCCAGTGACTTCTGCTCAAGCCCATTCGTGAGACCGCCTCTAGGGTCACGAGCTCCGCCGCGATTGCGCCTCTTGGCTCGGCCGAAAGAGCTGAGACCAGGGGCTTGATTCTCTACCCGTTCAATCTCGCCGCCGTGGAAACCGTTGCTGTAATCGCCGCCAGATTGCATAGTTTCAGTTAAACCCAGAGAGACAAACACCAGAGAGAGGACCTTCTCTGACTCTTGACGACGACTCTTGTAATGTAAAAACAAAGGAGCCTCCTTTTTTATTTTATTTAAAATCGTTTTTAATACTGTTATATAGTTTTCAGCATTTAACCCTATTTTGTAAGAATGAAACTTATTATCCGAGATTCGGATTCGATCCAAAATCCGATCCGGATCCGCTCCGAAAATCCGGATATCCGGAGGGACCGAATCCGCATCCGGATAGTAAAATGTTGGATCCGTCAAAATTGGATGCGGATATCTAAAATTTTTAGTTCGGATATCCGGATCCATAATTTTTGTAAATAATTATTTTAAAAATAATAATATCTATATATAAAACTAATTTTATTTATTATATTTTTCATTTTTATAATAGTATATATAAATTTTATATAAAATTTGTAATAACATACATAAAATAATTAAATACATTATATATATACATATATATATATTTTTTAAATTATTGTTAATATTTTATATAATTTAATATTATTTATTTATTTATTTTAAGGTTCTAAAACCGGATATCCATCGGATATTACAATTTTTAAAAGGATATCCGACAGCCGGATACCCGACAACCCCGAATCCGGATAAAGATAGTAAAATCATGGATCCGCCGGATAAGGATCCGGATCCGGATATCTTGAAATACTCCGGATATCCGATCCGTTCCACCCCTACTATTTTGGGGTCCTTTCACTGATATAAATCCAAAAGAAAAACATTTTTTATTTGTTGATTCATGTATTTCTAAGACTTGTAAATCTGCTACAGTTGTGTTCTATGTTGATTTTATTCTTCCGGTTTTGTTATCTGAACCGATAGAGTCCTTATCTTAGAGTAGCAATTGTGTAACATCCCGAGTTGTGATATTTGGAAAGGCTTAAGAGAATTGATTTGGTTACCTATGTCACCAAAGTTAACTTATGTTGAGAAACATGTTAAATCTAACAAACACAAAGGAATAAGATGAAAAGAGACTAAAGATTCAATCTTTCTTCAAGATCCAAATGTGTTTTTGAGAGAAAACAAGATATCTCCCAACTTTGAGATAACAAGAGTATTTATAGGATCCTTATAAACCTAGTGGGCTTTCCTAAGAAACATAGGAAACCCCATAAAAGCACTTGAAATCGACAAGATTAATGAGGCGGAGCGGGTAGGGAAACGCGGACGAACCCCACGGTAGGCAACCCGCGCTGATCTGTCGATAGCTTCTTCCTCGTGCGAGCGGGTTGTTGAACCTGTGGCCTCGACCCCGCGCTGGACGACACAGCGGGTTTGTGACCCGCGCTGTGGTCTACCCGCCGTGTGAAGCTCGACCAAAGGAGAGAACTGCGAGCGGGTGGTCAAACACATGGTGGTCTACCCGCCGTGTGAAGCTCGACCAAAGGAGAGAACTGCGGCGGGTGGTCAAACACATGGTGGTCTACCCGCTGTGCTCTGATTATTTTTTTAAAACTTACAGCCAAATCCATATTTTGTTTTAGTTTACGGCTTTGGAAAGCAAATTCTCTACGGCTCAGTTTTATGAACTTTCCAAAAGAAAAAATGAATATTTCATTTAACTTTTATTCAAAAAATAAGATAAAAACTAACGAAACCTAAGCTAAACACTAAAACTAAAAGTCCTAGTTGTAAACATATATGACTTATTATTGGGTTCATCCCCTGGGGTGAACTTCTGGGTTCACCAATCAATAGGATTGTGTTATTTCATATTCGATATCTTTTAAAAAAGGAAACAAAATATTGTCAAATTATATTATTTTAAAATTAAAAGGTAAAAAAAAATAGTAGTAATTACAAAATTTAACGTCAGCAAAACATTAAACCCTAAATCCTAATCCCTAAACTCTAAATCTTAAACCCTAAACCCTTGGGTAAACCCTAAACTATAGGATAAATCTTAAACTCTATGATAAATCTTAAACTCTAAATCAAAATCACTAAACACTAAAACACTCAAGGGTTTAGGGTTTAGGATTTATGGTTTAGAGTTTTAGGGTTTAGTATTTTTATTTAGAGTTTAGGATTTATCCAAGAGTTTAGGGTTTACCCAAGGGTTTAGGGTTTACCCAAGGGTTTAGAGTTTACCCAAGGGTTTAGGTTTACCCAAGGGTTTAGGATTTAGGGTTTAGGGATTAGGATTTAGGGTTTAGTGTTTTGTTGACGACGCTAAAAATATTTTTTAATTCTTTTTTTCTGTAGCTGCTATATTTTTTACTTTTTAATTTAAAACATAATATAACTTGATAATATTTTGTTTCCTTTTAAAAGATATCGAATTTGAAATAATGAAATCATATTGGCTGGTGAACCTTGAACCTTAGGGGTGAACCAAGAATAACTTAACATATATATACTACCTAATGAAAAGAGCCAAAAAATCCAGAGAACAAGAAGAATATTAAAAGTTTTTTTACTTTTTTAAATGGTTTTTAGAATTCTTTATTTTATTTATTCAGCAAAATTATTATTATTATAACTTTTATTTTGTTTCTATTAGTATGTTGTTTAATATATATATATATAATACTAATCTACGACTAATGTATATCAATCGTGCTTTAAAAAGAAAACCTACTAAGATCTTACAACCAAAGTTTTCTGGCAAAAAATCTACTTCACTTGTTCTACAGCAAAAAGTTAAAGCTACAGTCTTTACCAATAAGACCGAAAACATTTTTCATGATTTGGTTTTGAGAGAAATTTGATCATGTCAAAGAAAAGAAAAAGAGAGAGAAAGTGTAAGAGTGTGATTGGGAGTGTTTCAGAAGAGCGGATAGAGTTTTTCTTTAGCCCAATATCTTTCAAAACCATAATCTCTCGCATGGTTTCTAGATTTTTTTTTTTTTTACTTTTTCTTTATAGCTGTAGAAAACAAAATTGTAAGAGCACTTATATTTTAGCTTTAGACAATTTACAAGTAAATCAGTAAGCATTTTCAAATCTACAACTAAAGTCTTACTGTTAAAATATCTACCTGCGCAGAATAAAAATCTACGGCGTTGAAAGTATTTCTAACTTATAACACTATTATAGTGTCAAAATTACATTTATACTATTTTAGTGTGATTTCAACGCTAACAAATTTTTCATCTCCAACCTAACTCTAAAACACTAGTTTAGTGTGTGATTTTCACACTTAAACCTCTCCAATTCAACACTAAAAGTTATACAATTTAGTGTATAATTATAATATTACACTAAAATAATTTAAATTTTAATGTTGGATGGATAGATTACACTAAAATAGTGTGAAAGTTACATCAAAATAGTGTTTTGGAGTTCAGTTGGAATGACTCAAGTCAACAACAACAAAATATTAAAACTACTCATTCCAATTAAACCTTAAAGACTAAGTGGTCAACCCTATACTACAAATCACAAAAATTCATATAAACAATTATTCAACCAACAGTTTTATTTATCTTATAAAAATTCATGTATCATGGTTCTACTTTCATCACTCTAAACCATTATAAGAAGTTCAACATTTAAAAAATCTATCGTATCATGCTGATTTTTTTTTTCACAAAGTAATCTACAAATTATACACTCATCAAACTACTGAATTATGAAATTTTACCTTCTATGTTTAAATATTTTTTCCTATTTTATATTAAGAAAAAATCTCTTTTTCCCTTTTGGAATTTTGAAGAGAGCGGCTCTTTGGTGCATTTGAAATGAAATTCATCTACTTATATGTAACGGCTCCGTTAGAAAAAAATTGAATGTATTATGTGGATTGTTGTTAAGTTCTCTTTATATTGATAACTAGTTTGAATCAATTGATATTGTCATGTTTTTAAAACATCAATGATGCCTCTGCATTACAAAAGGTCAAAAAATATATTATGTTTATCGTAAGAAGCGTTTTCAAGCTCGATGAACTAGTTAGTGCAAATTTAGATCTCTAACTCAAATCTCAATTGGAATGTCAATGAAATGGATTGATATGGAATATTTTATTCCTTTAATTCTATCAAAAATAAAATTTATTTTGAATTAAAATGGAAGAATCATTTTATCAATTTTAATATATATATATATATATATATATATATATAAAGAAAATGTTCCATTCAAATTTGATGAGAAATGAGTGAAATAAATTTATTTTATTTTTCTTATTTCACATTCATAAAGTTGGTTCCAAAGTTGCTAATTAACATGATTATGACATATGTCAATAAAAATCTATGATTTTGATATGTGTTAAAAATTTTAAATATATAATTATAATTATCTAAAATAAATTACCCAACACTCATTAGTTTTTATGAATCGTAACCAAAACAGAAATGTAAAACTTATTTGATAGTAATTTTTATTTTTAAATTATTTTATGAACACCATGATATTAAAATGATTTAATTAACAAAATACTTTAAAAATAGTAATGATATTAAAATGAATTTTAAAAATAGCAATTTAATTTTTTATTTTATTTAATAGTATTTAGAAAACACAAAGAAAATCTAGTGGGCTTGGGTTCGGAACATGAAGCCCAATAAGTAGAAGACAAAGGCGAATCAAGTGGATTTTTAAAAATAGAAAGAGAGTTGGGGATACAGTTGTTCCTTCTTCCATCAAAGGCAAGAAAATGTTGATGAGATTATCTTCTCCTTTCGCACCCAAATTCAATCCTCCCGCGAAGACCACGATCCGGCCACGAGATACAAATACGCGGATCAAGGATCTATCTGCGATCACCAATCATCACCCAAACCTGTAGAAAAGTCAACATTCTGATTACAGACATTGCAAATTGCGCTTGATTTTGGGATGGGGAGGGTTGTGGTGATTTTGACGACAGCCGCGGCGGTTGTGGCTTGTTCAGTGGCGACGGTGATGGTGAGGAGGAGGGTGAAACGTCGGAGGAAGTGGAGGAAGGTGGTGGGGCTATTGAAGGAATTGGAGGAATCGTTTGAGACGCCGTTGGAGAGGTTGAGGCAGATGGTGGATGCTATAGCTGTTGAGATGCAAGCTGGTTTGGTCTCTGAAGGAGGGTCTAAGCTTAAAATGCTCCTCACTTTCGTCGATGATCTTCCTAATGGGTGAGAGATATTCTTACATGTGTCAATGCTTGTTGATTTGGTGACATGTTAGAGAGCAATGTGTGGACCTTGAAATAAAAAGTATTTATTTTGATAAAATGGCTTGTTAGTTTTGTGGAGTTGAAGTTTTTTTAGTTGCTTAATTGTCATAATGTAAGTATCTTTATGTAATGTATGAACCCCTTTTTTATCTCAGGAGTGAGAGAGGAACTTATTACGCACTTCATCTTGGAGGCTCTTACTTTAGGATTATAAGAGTTCATTTGGGTGGCCAAAGGTCGTCTCTTGAAGTTCAAGATATCGAAAGACACAGCATACCGACCTCTTTGTTGAATAGCACCAGCGAGGTAACTATGCTTGCCCCCAAGATTGCTCTTTTCCTAGCTCGGTTTATAAAAATCCAACAGAGTAGTATACTACTTGTTTATTTTTTATTCACAGGTTCTCTTCGACTTTCTCGCATCATCTTTGCAGAGGTTTATTGAGAAAGAAGGACACGAGTCTATTTCTTCACAAGATGTGAAAAGGGAACTTGCGTTTACTTTTTCTTTCCCAGTTAAGCAAACCTCCCTCTCTTCAGGAGTTCTCATCAAATGGACCAAAGGTTTTGCAATTAGTGAAATGGTTAGTTCAAATTTTCTGCAACCTCTTTTTACTTGTCTGCCTTCTAAAGGTTACTTCTAAGGCTTCATTGTATCATCTCAATCGGTGAAGAAATTAATATAATTGTTGGATCAAGTCAAGCATATAACCTTCACTCTGTTCTGTATGTTAATTTGCTGACGTATAATGTGATCCATCTTCTTGCATTTTGAGTTCGGTTGGGGTAAATATAATCGCTGATGCTGCGTCAAGCGTTAGCGCATCTAAAGTTAACTATTTTCTTATGTTTCTTGACACATTGATCATATTACTTTAGGCTGGGGAAGATATTGCTGAATGTCTACAAGGAGCGGTGGACAGGAGAGGGCTGGATATACACGTCGCAGCTCTTGTAAGTGCTTTGTTACTGCAATAGACTCATATCCTTGGGGGAACTGCTCCTTCATCCATTACAAATCCTTTGAAATTTCTCCTTTCTGTTTCATATTCCGTTTACAAAATTCTTGTTAACGGAAGAAGCATGGGGATTGGTTCTAATATTAGTTTCACTGTTTACGCAGGTGAATGATACAGTTGGGGCCCTGTCCTATGGACATTATCATGACCCAGACACGATTGCCGCTGTTGTATTTGGAACAGGTAGTAATGCTTGTTACCTCGAACGCACTGATGCAATAATCAAGTGTCAGAATCCGCGCACAACTTCTGGAAGCATGGTATTCATTCTAAGAAACCTGCATTTTAGATTCCTCTGGGTTTAGTGTAAAATATTATCATGTAATGCTTTGCTCTTTATGTGTTAGGTGGTGAACATGGAGTGGGAAACTTTTGGTCATCTCGTCTTCCAAGAACTTCATATGACATTGAGTTGGATGCAGAGAGTTTGAATTCAAATGACATGGTAATGTGTTGCTAACTTCTCTTTTCCTCTTTTCGTTTTATCATGCTTTAAGGCTTATCATCAGGTAACTAATGAGCAGTAAAGATGAACTGGTGGGTGTTTTTAATATAGGGATTTGAGAAGATGATAGGAGGGATGTATCTGGGCGACATTGTCCGCAGAGTAATTCTTCGTATGTCACAAGAGTCTGACATCTTTGGACCCATCTCATCCATTTTATCGGCCTTTTGTTCTAAGGTACATTTCCTTTTGTATCTTCTTCTGTATCTGAAGGTTTTACGAATTGCCAGAGCTAGAAAGCTTACGTAATGGCAGCCAATAGTTGTATTTTATGAGTTTATCTACACATGTTTTAAATCAAATACTTGTTCCAATCACAGAACAAATTCAGTCTCAGCAATGCACGAAGATGACACACCCGAGTTACATGAAGTAGCAACAATCTTGAAACATTTAGGGTAAATGATGTTTTGCCCTATAAATGAATGATTACCTACAATCCCATGACTTAAACACCATCTCCTTTGTTCATAACAACAGGTATCGAAGGTACCACTGAAGGTGAGGAAACTTGTAGTGAAGATATGCGATGTAGTGACACGCAGAGCTGCTAGGCTAGCAGCAGCAGGAATCTCAGGAATCTTGAAGAAACTGGGGAGAGATGGGAGCGTAGGAGAAGGAAGAAGAAGAAGTAGCGATAAGCAGATGATGAGAAGGACAGTGGTGGCAGTAGAAGGTGGTCTCTATTCGAATTATAGGATGTTCAGAGAATACATGGACGAAGCTTTGAGAGATATATTGGGAGAAGACGTGGCTCGACAAGTAGTGATTAAGGCCATGGAAGATGGCTCGAGCATCGGCTCTGCATTGTTGCTGGCTTCATCTCATAGCGTTCGAACCATATCGAACATATGAATAGTTGCGTAGTAGTTTAAGAATGTATAGTTAATCGATTGTTTCAGACGCATGTAGGTAAATATTTTAGTCTCTTCTGCTCATAATTATATGACACTAACTATTTAATGGAAAACTAGATTTTGACCTTAGGTCGGGTATATTTTTTGTTTTAATTTGTTTGATAATTTAATTTTTAATATTAGAGTTTTAATCATATTTATGTTTAATATTAATTTAATTTAATATAATTTTTGGTAACTATATTAAATATGACAAGTTGCATAACTATATACTTGTGACATATGCATTTAAGAAATTATTTTTAAACTTTATTCTTAAAGTTTGCAGTATATTATATTTTCTTAGTAGATACCTAACATAATTAGTCAAGAATATTCAGACAAAAACATGGGCTCGTAATCAACCTGAAAATCAAAGTCTCATACTCTATTAGGCGTGGTCTATATACTCGAGCGATTCTTAAAGTAATATATTCAAAAATCAATATCAAACCCAATCAGACGAAAACTGAACAATTTTTTGAAAAATGTTAAAAATAATAATTTTTAATATATTTTGTAAATGATTAATATGGTCTTCACTAACTTTGAGTAAAATCACATTTAATTAAAAAAAAATTGAATAACCTATCTAAAACCCGTTGTACTAAATGAGTTTATATGAATATTTATTTCTATTAAAAGTTTACTTAAACCTGTTAAACTCTATTTTAACATCATGTGATTTGCTAATTGATAAATTTAATGTCTGTCTAAAATATTTCAAATTTGAATAAATTAATGTCTGGTTGAATAAGTTTCAATTTCTTGGGCTGAGAAGTTATGTCGTTGTAGTGTGATAATTTTTTTTGAAAAAAATATATTAAAGTTTATTATAGTTAGATATTATACGGTAATAATCGGTGAAAATAGTATATATTTTCTTTCGGAATATTAGGGCTGAAACTAAGTGTTTTATTTTATATTTCTTAACAAATATAGTGTCTATAATTTAGTAATTACAATTTTTACTTCTTAACCGAGATTATGAGGAACAATTAACATATCATTATAGAAAGATATGTCAATGATGTAACTGTAAGGATATTCTCAACGTAGGAAGTGTACAAAAAGTTCATGCAGTTATAACAATATGGATCGATGCAGTTATTAACATATCACTACAAATAAAAATATATTCTATTTATTCAGTTCAATACAGTTATATTTTAAACCGAACTCTACTATTATCAATTGGACCTGTTCCTAATTTAATAGTATTGATTTTAACACTATAGTATCAAAAGACAACGAATTAAGATATTGTTCAGAAAACGATAAATCCGAAAAGACATAGATTAATTGAAGTAAAAAAACGAAAAAACATAAACTGATGTTTCAGAGGAAATGTCGTTGTTACAACTCGAAAAAGAAGCCGACAGAGAAACGCACACTAAAGATATGACGAACAAAGAGAAGCTTGAGGTTTGGTTACTCATCGCCTTGGCCATCTTCCTTCACCAGTTTGATCATGTCATCAATTCGCAGAATGGTAATGGCTGCCTCTGTCGCAAACTGGCCACACAACAAAGCTCATTTAAAGTTTAAAGACACAACTCGATTTTATGAGAATCTGTTTGATGTGAAAAACTAAGTCAAAATGCTTTACCTGGATGATTTTCACTTTGCTCATCGCTGGTTCGATCACTCCAGCTTCCAAATTGTTACGGATGGTTCCGTTAACAAGGTCAAGTCCCATGCTGCATTTGCGTTTAAAGATAAAGCCAAATGAGCTAACACTTTCAAGCAAGACCTCAAGGGGAGAAGACACAAACAGCAGTATTGCATTATTACCTTGAATAGTGCTTCTTATCAGCCTTGCTTTGTGCGGTGTGGTGGTATGCTCTTAGTTTAGCTACCAGCTCCGTTGCATCCTTGGCAGCGTTTACTGCAAGTACCTGTAAATAGGATGATAACGTTGGATAACAGAAACAGATGAAAACATTGCTTATTTTAATAAAATTGATGAAATGGGATTGTATGTCGCACCTTCGGTATAATCAGTAGCGCATCTGCAAATTCAGCAATTGCCAATTGTTCACGAGAGCCCAAGGTTGTAGCAAGGTGCTCCAAATACACAGACAATGCTGATTCAACTGCACCTCCACCTGCAACCACCTGTTTTGATCTGAAGCAGAGTAGAGTGTTGCGTAAACCAAAAATGTGATAATCATTACTAAATGCAAGGAAGGTCTCTCTAACAGGTAGCAAGAGGATATTACCGTGTTGGATTCGAGGGTCCTCTTCACAATACATAAAGAATCGTGAAGCGCTCTCTCCATCTCATCAAGCATGTAGTCATTCGCACCTCTCAAGATCACGGAAACCTAATAGACAAAAACTTGTCAAGTCATGACAAAACTAGACTAAACTCTCATAGCAATCAATAACTTCTGGGAATAACTTACATAAAATAATTAAATACATTATATATATACATATATATATATTTTTAAATTATTGTTAAAAAAAGTATTTTTTCAAGATTTGGGTCTGAGAGATAAACTTCACGATGACAAAAAATGTTTTGTATGATTCACTAACTTACGTTAACACTTGACATCAATACAAGAAAGTCATCTAATAAGCAAAGGGATTGCACACCTAAGTAAACGGATTTCCAAGAGTTTAATCTCTATTTGTAAAACACATGTAACTTAAGTGTTTGGTAGGCTAATGATTATGTAACAGAACGAAATTTTTTGCCTTGTGCTTTAAATTTCAAAACAATTTTGAAACGAAACTTACTTTTTATTATTATATTTGATTTCGAATTTTGAGAAAGATTATATGTCAAATGGAAATTATAAGTATTAAATTCATGTACTTCTATACTTCTAGATCTGCCCTTTATCAATTAAAAAAAAGAGCTTAATTTTAAGGGAAATTAGGATGTCTACCCATGTTTTATCTGATATTTAAGGCATTACCAAGAGACCACTTTACAGACACTGTTATTAATTTCGCAAGACACTAATGTTCCTATACCTTTGTTTACAGCGTGGGAAGACAAAATCTTTTTAAAAGATACGAAAAGATTGATCACATGATTTGTTAATTGTAAATTCAAAATTAGATATTCTAAACATGTTTTTTTTCTTCAATCGTATCTTTACCAATCCAAAAAATCTCTCAATGTCCCACCTTTTTTATCTCTCCCCTCTCAAAAATACCACAGTCCTATGACAAACCATAGATTCTCTATTTTCAGACATCAAATGGAAGACGACGAACACCGAGCTCCACCACTTTCCATTCTAGATAGAATTTTCGCCATCAGTGAAGAACCAGTCGGAGTGAGGGTAACGCCCTATCACAAACTGTATGCTATTAAACAAATACTAAACGAAGAAGTAGACACCATTAGATCTTCCCCGTTTGGCAAACTTGTTAAGATAGCTGAAAAGCTCTTTTTCTCATGACGATTAGGTTGATTCATCATTTTCAGGCGGTGATACCAAATAAAGCACGGCAAAGACCACCACTCCCCATACAGAGATTTTTCACGCTAGAGAATAACCAGTCGGAGTGAGGGTAACGCCTATCACAAACTGTATGCTATTAAACAAATACTAAGCGAAGAAGTAGACACCATTAGATCTTCCCCGTTTGGCAAACTTGTTAAGATAGCTGAAAAGCTCTTTTTCTCATGACGATTAGGTTGATTCATCATTTTCAGGCCGGTGATACCAAATAAAGCACGGCAAAGACCACCACTCCCCATACCCGAGAGATTTTTCACGGCTAGAGAATAACCAGTCGGAGTGAGGGTAATGGCTTATCACAAACCCTATGCAATCCGACAATACTAAACTGCTACAACTGTGTATATAGTAAAACTTATCTGTCTAAGTTTTAATGTAAACTGCTACTACTGAACATAACTTTTTACTCTTATTAGTAATCCTATGTGTTAGTTACCATGTCAATTTTACTATTAGACACTTGTTATGTATATTGTTCATATGTAGATTGTCAAATATCCCTGAGTTTTTATTGCTAAATTGTTATCCGTGTTGGCAAATAAAATGTTGTCCATCGTTATATATGTATGGCTAAGTTATAATTCAAATTGCCATCATTTCTAGGAATGATATATTTGAATCCCTTGTAACCGACTATATATGTTTTACACAGTCTAAGATTTAATATATATGTCCTTCGTATATTTTAGCCGTCTACTACTTCAACTAATAAAAATGATAAGCTGTAACCTTTGGTTCGATTAGATATGTATGACTAAGCTAAAATGCAAATAACCGTCATTTTCCAAAGTAATACATTTGAATCATATATAACTGGCTAAACTCCTCTGTACACAAGATAAGATTTAATATATACATCCATGCTATATTGTAGCCGTCTAATTATCATATTATCATAGCATTTCTTTGATATATCGTATTAGAAGTTTTTAACTTATTGTTACTATCATTACAATAAAATACTCGAAGAATTTAACATTTTCAATACGAATCAGTTGGAACTTCTCAAGCTCATTTCTAAATCTGTTTTGCAAGATTAATTCACTCCATGTCACTGAATAAAATATAAGATAACTAAGTATGATATTTGAGCTAGTTTACATTGCTGATAAGCTAGTTCTACTTTGAATTTTTAATGTGTATGGCTAAGCTAAAATGTTAATAACCTTTTTTAAGTTTAATTATTTGAATCATTTATAACCGGCTAAACTTCTCTATGCACAAGCTAAGATTTAATATATACATCCATGATATATTGTAGCCGTCTAATTATCATATTATCATATTATCATAGTATAGCTCTTTGTTATATAGTATTAGAAGTCTTTAACATATTGTGATAGTTGAACAGTCTTTGAATGTAGAAATGAATCACATGGAGGCTGGTGAAGTAGCTGGCTAAACGAATAACAACCATATACACGACCAGACAGCCAGCTAATTTTGAGACGGTACCATTGAAAAAGTGACCCGAGAAATCTTTGAACGATAGATGATGAACTCCGGTAGAAAGAACTCATAATCTTGTTCAGGACTGTGATGATGAATGGTTGGATGTGCTTAATTGATTATGTAGAAGAAGAAAATGGAAAAAGAAGCAGAGAAATTCATGATCTTCTTCGATTGTTCGCAACCCGTGAACTCTTGAAGAAAAAAAAGAGAAACTTATGAACTCATGAATTATTCAGAATTCATGATTTTTTTGATTTTTTTTATTCATTCGGGAAATGTAAGAAAGAAAACAGAGAAATAAGATGAAGAAAGAAAACTTGTATATTAAATAAAGTTTTTCATTAGACAAGTTTTGTTGGATTCCTTTAGCTGGATTCTTTTTTGTCAGATACTGGATGAAGAAGATTTCACTGCATGAGAACAAAATCCATTCTCTCTAAACGAGGAAAATTTTGAAATCTAATCTAAAATATTTTCTAAATCTTATTGTACTTAATAGGATATCTGAAGATACTAATTATATTTGCCCTGTACTCTCTGAAACAGAAACATCGCTATAATGAAAAGGTAATCTAGACAATTTTATCGCACCATGTCACTGAATTCTCTGCTACTTTTTTGACACTTAATTAATTTCACTATTTTCGTTAGTTTCTTAGAGCATCAGCATCAAGGGGTTCATGAAGAAGTTCACACATTTCCCAAAAAAAAAAACTATAATAATCAACAATAGTGAACTCGTTTCACAACAGCTCTCCCGGATGAATCCGGATCATCACTGTTCAGCGGGCCCCATGCCACGTGGCGGCCCGCTAATGGTCCGTCTATTTTTTTTTTTTTTTTTTAAAACAAAAAAACAAAAAAAAAAAAAAAAATTGAGATTATGAATCCCACCCTTGGGTTCACTGATGCTCATGGTCTTAGTTTCTGATATACAACACACGAACAAAATCTAGTGGGCTTGGGTAATGAATATGAAGCCCAATAAGAGGAATAGCAAAGACGAGTCAAATGGAAATTTTTAAAATAGAAAGAGAGAGTTGGATGATGATGATGATACAGTTGTTTCTTCCATCAAAGGCAAGAAAATGTTGTGGGATTATCTTCTCCATTTGCATCCAAACTCAAATCCAATCCTTCCGCGTATTAGAATATGTGGTTAACATATTGGTTCGGTTTCCTTTTGCCTAACCAATGGTTCAACTTCATATTACTAAACCGGTTGTATATATATGTATTGAAAACAGATTGTAAACGTTAACTTGAGTAAATACATTTTTCAATCTTCATCTCTTTCACCTGAAGCTCAAGTTCTAATATGGTATCAGAGCCAGGAAACTCACGTTTCCTGCTTCGTTTCTCTGAGAGAATCTCTCATTTTCTTTTTCTTCTTCGAATCCGCGTTTGAACGGTGTACTTCTCACTCGTTCTCATGAGTTTATCGATCTCGATTCTCATCTTTGTGGATTTATTGCTTCGGGAGGTTTTCGCAATTTTTCTTTTCCTTTCCACGTTCGTCGACATCTGGATTTCCTTCCATTCAAGCTGCTGATTGAAGATTTGTTTGGGATCTTGATTCGATTGGAATTTCTGTTCGTGTGGATCGATCGGAATCTTGAAGTTTATTGTTCGATTCGGTTACGATGGGCTCTGTTGCTGACGAAACTCACCCGCCGACTCCATCTCTTCTTGATCCAAACTCGAATCCTCTCTATGTTCATACGGCTGATCATGCTGGTATCTCTCGTTTAGAAACTAGCTGGCTTAGGAACTTTTCGACTTGGTAGATCGATGTTAATGGCTTTAGGGGCTAGAAATAAAGCTGTGTTTGTGAATGGTGGATATCCGAACTCACGAGGATCATCCTGATTATGCATCTTGGTCTCGTTGTAACAACATTGTTTGTACTTGGATTGTGAATGCTGTGGAGAAGAAGATCGCCAAGAGCATTATGTACTTGGATACAGCTCGGCAGATGTGGTTGGATATACACGATCAGTTCAAACAGAGTGATGGACCAAGAACTGCAGAGATCAAACAACAAATCTATGCTGAGATACAAGGCTCACAAACTGTGAGTGATTACTATCTGAGTTGAAGCAACTCTGGGAGGAATTAAAGAATCATGAAGGGCCTTGTACCTGTTGTTGTGGTCGTCTTGATTGTATTAGTTTGAAGAAGATTGTTGATCGTGAAGAACAAGATCACATCTTGAAGTTTCTTACTGGCCTTAATGATACGTTCACAGCGACACGAGGTCAGATACTGATGATGGAGCCTCGACCAAATATATCTAAGGTGTTTAACCTGGTATCTCAAGAGAGAGGCAGCGGTCGATGAAAAGTGCGAGTGCCGTTGCTGTAATGTCTCTCGATAGTTCCGATGATAATCTTGTGGCTGCTTATGGAGGAGGATATAACAAGAATAGACAGCGTCCCATTTGCTCTCACGTGGAATTGCTGGACACACTGTTAACAGGTGTTACAACTCCATGGGTATCCTCAAGGATACAAGCCTTCCTCATCTAGACCACCACTCAGTCTCAAGCTCCGTGGTCACAAAAGTCTAATCAGCGGTGGCCTCCTCGTAAAGACAACGTTGCGAATATGGTTCTTCAGGATACTGGTGGTATAACTATGCACACTCAGCAGGTGTTCACTTGGGGCGGTCACACCAGAACAAGTGCATCAACTTCTTAATGTCTTGAGCCTTCAACATGCTCCATCTACAGACAATTTTTCACAAATTTCTGGTAGTACTTTCAATCTTTCTGATGGAACAGCTTCAACCTCTAAACCACAACCTAACCTTCTAGCCCATGTTTCTTGAATCACCTCCCTCGGGTAACACACCCACTTCTCATTTTATTTCTGCGGAATGAAGAACGGCCTTACTGTTTTAGCATCTTCCTGGATAGTTGATACTGGTGCTAGTTGCCATGTTTGCTCTGATTTGAAAATGTTTCTTCACACGACTACTATTAGTGATACTTCGTGACTCTTCCTGATAGTTGATACTGGTGCTAGTTGCCATGTTTGCTCTGATTTGAAAATGTTTCTTCACACGACTACTATTAGTGATACTTCGTGACTCTTCCTGATAGTTGATACTGGTGCTAGTTGCCATGTTTGCTCTGATTTGAAAATGTTTCTTCACACGACTACTATTAGTGATACTTCGTGACTCTTCCTGATAGTTGATACTGGTGCTAGTTGCCATGTTTGCTCTGATTTGAAAATGTTTCTTCACACGACTACTATTAGTGATACTTCGTGACTCTTCCTGATAGTTGATACTGGTGCTAGTTGCCATGTTTGCTCTGATTTGAAAATGTTTCTTCACACGACTACTATTAGTGATACTTCGTGACTCTTCCTGATAGTTGATACTGGTGCTAGTTGCCATGTTTGTATTAGTTTGAAGAAGATTGTTGATCGTGAAGAACAAGATCACATCTTGAAGTTTCTTACTGGCCTTAATGATACGTTCACAGCGACACGAGGTCAGATACTGATGATGGAGCCTCGACCAAATATATCTAAGGTGTTTAACCTGGTATCTCAAGAGGAGAGGCAGCGGTCGATGAAAAGTGCGAGTGCCGTTGCCTGTAATGTCTCTCAGATAGTTCCAGATGATAATCTTGTGGCTGCTTATGGAGGAGGATATAACAAGAATAGACAGCGTCCCATTTGCTCTCACTGTGGAATTGCTGGACACACTGTTAACAGGTGTTACAAACTCCATGGGTATCCTCAAGGATACAAGCCTTCCTCATCTAGACCACCGACTCAGTCTCAAGCTCCAGGGTCACAAAAGTCTAATCAGCAGTGGCCTCCTCGTAAAGACAACGTTGCGAATATGGTTCTTCAGGATACTGGTGGTATAACTATGCACACTCAGCAGGGTGTTCACTTGGGGACGGTCACACCAGAACAAGTGCATCAACTTCTTAATGTCTTGAGCCTTCAACATGCTCCATCTACAGACAATTTTTCACAAATTTCTGGTAGTACTTTCAATCTTTCTGATGGAACAGCTTCAACCTCTAAACCACAACCTAACCTTCTAGCCCATGTTTCTTCTGAATCACCTCCCTCAGGTAACACACCCACTTCTCATTTTATTTCTGCGGGAATGAAGAACGGCCTTACTGTTTTAGCATCTTCCTGGATAGTTGATACTGGTGCTAGTTGCCATGTTTGCTCTGATTTGAAAATGTTTCTTCACACGACTACTATTAGTGATACTTCTGTGACTCTTCCTGATAGTACTCGTATTAGTGTTACTACTTCTGGCACCATCAAAATATCATCTCGTCTTGTTTTGCATGATGTGCTTTACATTCCTCATTTTAAGTTCAATCTTCTGAGCATTAGTGCATTGACTAGGGAAAGTGATATGTCTGTTCTTTTCACATCATCTGCGTCTATATTTTTCCTGATAATCCCTTTCTTGCTCTCCGGAGCATACTCAGGATTACATGATTGGGAAGGGTAACCTCCACAACAATCTATATGTCCTGGATGCTCCTGCTTTCTCTGCTCCTACTCGGTCTGCATCATCTCATTCTTTGCTTGCTGCTCATTGGAACACTGTTGATCATGAAGTCTCTCTTGTTTCCTCCGACATTTGGCATCAACGTCTTGGTCACCCATCGCATCAAAAGATTCAAGCTCTTTCAAAACTTTTACAGATTCCTTTTGTTAAAAATGATCATTCAAGTTTATGTAAAGTTTGCCCTTTGGCTAAACAGAAAAGAATTTCATTTCCTTCAAATCCTCATCTTTCCAAAGAACCTTTTGACTTGATTCATCTTGATATTTGGGGTCCTTTTCAAAGCCCGACCCATGATGGTTACAAATACTTCTTCACCATAGTAGATGATTGTACTCGAGTGACTTGGATTTACTTGTTAAAAGATAAAGGCTCAGTTTCTACTGTTTTCCTGAGTTTTACAGTTTGTCAAAGTTCAATATAACTCAGGAATTAAGGCTATTCGTTCTGATAATGCACCTGAGTTGGCTTTCACATCTTTACTTCGAACTCATGGCATTATGCATTTCTTTTCGTGTCCTTACACACCTCAACAAAACTCGGTAGTCGAACGTAAACACCAGCACATTCTTAATGTTGCTCGGGCACTTTTGTTTCAGTCTAAGGTGCCTTTAGAATATTGGGGAGAGTGTATCCAAACTGCGGTTTATCTCATTAATCGAACACCTTCTCCTCTTCTCCAATATAAAAGCCCTTATGAACTTTTAACCAAGCAACAACCATCTTATGAGCATTTGCGTGTCTTTGGTAGCTTGTGCTTTGCTTCTACATTGCTGAAAGATAGGGATAAGTTCAGTCCTCGGGCCATTCCTTGTGTGTTTTTAGGCTATCCGCATGGTTTTAAAGGTTACACACTTCTTCATCTTGATACGCGCACAATTTCAGTTTCTAGAAATGTGGTTTTTCATGAAAATGTGTTTCCTTTTACACAAATGAAAACTACAGATGATTTTACAAAGTTTTTTGATCAAGATGTTTTACCCTTACCGGTTCCAGATTCTCTGTTTCCTGCTTTCTTTGACTTGGGTGCTGATATCAGTGATTCTGATCTTTTCTCTGATACTTCTTCTGATATTCCTGCACCATCTTCTACTGTGTTACCTGATCCTTCTCAAACCCAAACTTCTACATCTTCTTTACCTCAAACCCGTTCTAAACGACGGACAAAAACCCCTGCTTATCTTGATCAGTATCATTGTTTTTTACTCAATAAACTGCCTAGTCTGCCTGTTCATTCTATTCATACCACTTCCTATCCTATCTCTTCTTATCTATCTTATGATAAGTTTGACGATGATCATCGCAACTTCCTCCTCAACATATCCACTACCAAACTTCCCAAAACCTATAAAGAAGCTGTTCTGTCTGAAGATTTTAAGAACTCGATGAAATCTGAAATGACTTCGTTGGAAGATAGTGGCACTTGGTCTGTGTGTGAACTACCTCTGGGGAAACAATCTGTTGGCTGTAAATGGATTCATACAATTAAGTATAATCCTGATGGAACTGTTGAGCGTCATAAGTCCCGTGTGGTTGCTAAAGGCTATACACAACTGGAAGGCCTGGATTACTTGGATACTTTCTCGCCGGTTGCCAAGATTGGTACTCTCCGGCTTCTTCTCAAGTTGGCAGCTGCTAAACACTGGTCGATTACTCAACTCGATGTCAGTAATGCTTTCTTAAATGGAGACCTCGATGAAGAGATCTATATGCAACTTCCACAAGGATACGAAGAGATCACTGGCAAGAGCGTACCTCCAAACTCTGTTTGTCGCCTGCATAAATCTATCTACGGTCTTAAGCAAGCCTCACGGCAATGGAATCACAAGCTGTCTCATGTGATTACTAAAGCTGGCTTCAAACAGACACACTCGGATCATTCTTTGTTTGTCAGATATGTTGACAAAATCTATTTGGCGGTTCTTGTATATGTTGATGACATATTGATTGTGGGGAATGATGACTCAGCTGTTGAAGCTTTCAAGAAGGTTCTTCAGTCTGCCTTCAAGCTACGTGATCTTGGCCAAGTGAAGTATTTTCTAGGCTTTGAAATAGCTCGCAATGCGTCTGGTATTTCATTAAACCAGCATAAATATGCATTGGAGCTGCTAAGAAGCAGGTCTCTTGGGGTGTAAACCTCTTTCAGCACCTATGGAACCCAATCTTAAGCTTTCCTTGTCCACTGGTACTGCTTTACCCGATGCAACGGTATTTCGAAGATTGGTGGGTCGTCTCCTTTATCTTACACACACGAGACCGATATCACATATGCGTTCATAAACTCGGTCGGTTTATGTCAGCTCCACCGATGCTCATCTTCAAGCCGCCATCGGTGCTTCGATATTTGAAGAATGATCCGGTCAAGGTTTATTCTATTCTTCCTCTGCTTCTCGAAGTTCACAGCTTATTCGATGCGGTGGGCTACGGTCCCGATTCTCGTCAATCTACTACTGGATATTGTGTCTTCCTTGGTGATTCGTTAGTATCCTGGCGTTCAAAGAAGCAGCGACAGTCTCGTAGCAGTTCGGGCGAGTACGAGCGATGGCTGATGCTACCGTGAATTGATTTGGTTGGCGGCGTTACTCACTGAACTTCACTTTCCTCCGACGTCACCAGCAACACTGTTTTGTGATAATCAGTCTGCCTTGTATATTGCGTCGAATCCGGTTTACCATGAGCGCACAAAACACATTGAAATCGATTGTCATGTGGTTCGTGAGAAGCTGCAGAGTGGGTTCCTGAAAACACTACATGTGAAATCTGAGTTGCAGCTTGCGGATGTACTTACCAAGGCGGTTCAACCTGGTCTTTTCAAAAGCTTAATACTCAAGATGGGAATCCATAGTTTATGTCTTCCATCTTGAGGGAGGGTATTAGAATATGTGGTTAACATATTGGTTCGGTTTCCTTTGCCTAACCAATGGTTCAACTTCATATTACTAAACCGGTTGTATATATATGTATTGAAAACAGATTGTAAACGTTAACTTGAGTAAATACATTTTTCAATCTTCATCTCTTTCACCTGAAGCTCAAGTTCTAATACCGCGGAAGAAGACGATCCGTCTAAGAGGATAAATACACGCAGATCAAACCTCTCTCTCTCTTGAGATCAGCAATCATCACCCAGACCTGAAGAAAAATTCAGATTACAGACATTGCAAATTGCATTCCGTCGTACGGACGAAACGCTTGATTTGTTGTGAGTTATACTGTGTTTTGGGATGGGGAAGGTAATGGTGATGTTGACGGCAGCCGCGGCGGTCGTGGCTTGTTCTGTAGCGGCGGTGATGGTGAGGAGGAGGGTGAAACGTCGGAGGAAGTGGAGGAAGGTGGTGGGGTTGTTGAAGGATCTGGAGGAATCGTTTGAGACGCCGTTAGGGAGGCTGAGGCAGATGGTGGATGCTATAGCTGTGGAGATGCAAGCTGGTTTGGTCTCTGAAGGAGGGTCTAAGCTTAAAATGCTCCTCACGTTCGTCGATGCTCTTCCCAATGGGTTAGATACTTTTACATTTACCAATGCTTGTTGGTTTGGTGACATGATAGAGAGCAATGTGTTGACACGATAAATGACATAAAAGGATCGATTTTGATAAAACGGTTTGTTCGTTTTGTGGAGTTGATTCTCACAATGTAATGTAATGTGCAAACTCCTTTTGCTTGTTGATTAGAGTTCTTTAAAGATATTCCTTTTAGTTTTATGGGATTTGGTGACATTTTAGAGCAATGTGTGGAAGATAAAGGCTATACACAATGGAAGGCCTGGATTACTTGGATACTTTCTGCGGTTGCCAAGATTGGTACTCTCCGGCTTCTTCTCAAGTTGGCAGCTGCTAAACACTGGTCGATTACTCAACTCGATGTCAGTAATGCTTTCTTAAATGGAGACCTCGATGAAGAGATCTATATGCAACTTCCACAAGGATACGAAGAGATCATGGCAAGGCGTACCTCCAAACTCTGTTTGTCGCCTGCATAAATCTATCTACGGTCTTAAGCAAGCCTCACGGCAATGGAATCACAAGCTGTCTCATGTGATTACTAAAGCTGGCTTCAAACGGACACCTCGGATCATTCTTTGTTTGTCGGATATGTTGACAAAATCTATTTGGCGGTTCTTGTATATGTTGATGACATATTGATTGTGGGGAATGATGACTCAGCTGTTGAAGCTTTCAAGAAGGTTCTTCAGTCGCCTTCAAGCTACGTGATCTTGGCCAAGTGAAGTATTTTCTAGGCTTTGAAATAGCTCGCTTAATCGTCTGGTATTTCATTAAACCAGCATAAATATGCATTGGAGCTGCTAGAAGAAGCAGGTCTCTTGGGGTGTAAACCTCTTTCAGCACCTATGGAACCCAATCTTAAGCTTTCCTTGTCCACTGGTACTGCTTTACGATGCAACGGTATTTCGAAGATTGGTGGGTCGTCTCCTTTATCTTACACACGAGACCGATATCACATATGCGGTTCATAAACTCGGTCGGTTTATGTCAGCTCCACCGATGCTCATCTTCAAGCCGCTCATCGGGTGCCGATATTTGAAGAATGATCCGGTCAAGGTTTATTCTATTCTTCCTCTGCTTCTCGAAGTTCACAGCTTATTCGATGCGGTGGGCTCGTGTCACGATTCTCGTCAATCTACTACTGGATATTGTGTCTTCCTTGGTGATTCGTTAGTATCCTGGCGTTGAAAAGCAGCGACAGTCTCGTAGCAGTTCGAAGCGATGCAGGCGATGGCTGATGCTACTGTGAATTGATTTGGTTGGCGGCGTTACTCACTGAACTTCACTTTCCTCCGGCGTCACCAGCAACACTGTTTTGTGATAATCAGTCTGCCTTGTATATTGCGTCGAATCCGGTTTACCATGGCGCACAAAACACATTGAAATCGATTGTCATGTGGTTCGTGAGAAGGCTGCGAGTGGGTTCACGAAAACACTACATGTGAAATCTGAGTTGCAGCTTGCGGATGTACTTACCAAGGCGGTTCAACCTGGTCTTTTCAAAGCTTAATACTCAAGATGGGAATCCATAGTTTATGTCTTCCATCTTGAGGGAGGGTATTAGAATATGTGGTTAACATATTGGTTCGGTTTCCTTTTGCCTAACCAATGGTTCAACTTCATATTACTAAACCGGTTGTATATATATGTATTGAAAACAGATTGTAAACGTTAACTTGAGTAAATACATTTTTCAATCTTCATCTCTTTCACCTGAAGCTCAAGTTCTAATACCGCGGAAGAAGACGATCCGTCTAAGAGGATAAATACACGCAGATCAAACCTCTCTCTCTCTTGAGATCAGCAATCATCACCCAGACCTGAAGAAAAATTCAGATTACAGACATTGCAAATTGCATTCCGTCGTACGGACGAAACGCTTGATTTGTTGTGAGTTATACTGTGTTTTGGGATGGGGAAGGTAATGGTGATGTTGACGGCAGCCGCGGCGGTCGTGGCTTGTTCTGTAGCGGCGGTGATGGTGAGGAGGAGGGTGAAACGTCGGAGGAAGTGGAGGAAGGTGGTGGGGTTGTTGAAGGATCTGGAGGAATCGTTTGAGACGCCGTTAGGAGGCTGAGGCAGATGGTGGATGCTATAGCTGTGGAGATGCAAGCTGGTTTGGTCTCTGAAGGAGGGTCTAAGCTTAAAATGCTCCTCACGTTCGTCGATGCTCTTCCCAATGGGTTAGATACTTTTTACATTTACCAATGCTTGTTGGTTTGGTGACATGATAGAGAGCAATGTGTTGACACGATAAATGACATAAAAGGATCGATTTTGATAAAACGGTTTGTTCGTTTTGTGGAGTTGATTCTCACAATGTAATGTAATGTGCAAACTCCTTTTGCTTGTTGATTAGAGTTCTTTAAAGATATTCCTTTTTAGTTTTTATGGGATTTGGTGACATTTTAGAGCAATGTGTGGAAGATAAATAACAATACAAATGATAAAACGGGGTCGTTAGTTTTGTGGATTAAGGTTTTGTTGTTTGATTGTCATAATGTAAGTATCTTTATGTAATGTATGAATCCTTTTTTTTTTTAAATCTCAGGAGCGAGAGAGGAACTTATTATGCACTTCATCTTGGCGGATCTTACTTTAGGATCATAAGAGTTCATCTGGGTGGCCAAAGATCGACTCTTGAAGTTCAAGATATCGAAAGACATAGCATACCCACGTCTCTGTTGAATAGCACCAGCGAGGTAACACTGCTTGCCTCAAGGTTTTTCTATTCCAACATAGAAACGGTTAATATACTACTTGTTTGTTTTGACTTGCAGGTTCTCTTCGACTTTCTCGCATCATCCTTGCAGAAGTTTATTGAGAAAGAAGGAAAGGAGTCCATTTCTTCACAAGATGTAAAAAGGGAACTTGCGTTTACTTTTTCTTTCCCAGTCAAACAAACGTCTCTGTCTTCAGGAGTTCTCATCAAATGGACAAAAGGTTTTGCAATTAGTGAAATGGTTAGTTCAATTTTTCTGCAACCCTGTATCCATGCCTGCCTGATAATGGTTGATTCTAAGGCTTCATAATATCATCTCAATCTGTCATGAAATTGGGATAATTGTTGGATCAGATCAAGCGTATAACCATCAGTCTTGAGGATTATAATTTTCTGACGTATAATGTGATCCATCTTCTTGCATTTTGAGTTCAGTCAAGGAAATGTAATCACCTATGCTGCCGTCAAGCGTTTGCGCATCCAAAGTTAACTACTTGTCCTATGTTTCTTGACACATTGATCATATTACTTTAGGCTGGGGAAGATATTGCTGAATGTCTTCAAGGAGCGTTGGACAGGAGAGGGCTAGATATACACGTTGCAGCTCTTGTAAGTGTTTTGTTACTGCAATAGACTCATATCCTTGGAAAATTGCTCTTTCATCGATTATAAAGTTCTAATATTCAGTTTCATTATTTGAGCAGGTGAATGATACAGTTGGGGCCCTGTCCTATGGACATTATCATGACCCAGACACGATTGCCGCTGTTGTCTTTGGAACAGGTAGTAATGCATGTTACCTCGAACGAACTGATGCCATAATCAAGTGTCAGAATCCACGCACAACTTCTGGAAGCATGGTATTCATCCTGAGAAACCTGCATTGTACATTCCTATGGGTTTACTATAAAATATTTTCTTCTAATGGTTTACTCTTATGTTTTTAGGTGGTGAACATGGAGTGGGGAAACTTTTGGTCATCTCGTCTGCCAAGAACTTCATATGACATTGAGTTGGATGCAGAGAGTTTGAATTCAAATGACATGGTAATGTTTTGCTAACTTCCTTTTTCCTGTCGTTAAGGTTTATCATCAGGTAACTAATGAGTTGTGAAGTTGAACTGGTGGTTTGGTTTTTTCATATAGGGATTTGAGAAGATGATAGGAGGGATGTATCTGGGAGACATTGTCCGCAGAGTAATTCTTCGAATGTCACAAGAGTCTGACATCTTTGGACCCATCTCATCCATTTTATCGACGCCTTTCGTTCTAAGGTACATCTCCTTTTGTGTCTTCTGTATATGTTTTACTTGCCAAACTTGTAGAAAGTGCTAAAAATTTTAGGTAATGGCAGCTAATATTGTATTTTGCATATTGTAATTTTCTGAGTTTATCTATACATGTTTAAATCAAATACTTACTCCAATCACAGAACAAATTCAGTCTCAGCAATGCACGAAGATGATACACCCGAGTTACATGAAGTAGCAGCAATCTTGAAACATTTAGGGGTAAATATTTTGCTCTATTCCACAAATGATCGAAGACAAATGAACGATGACCTACAATTCCATGACTTAACAAAAATCCCATTTGTTCATAACAACAGGTACCGAAGGTACCACTGAAGGTAAGGAAACTTGTAGTGAAGATATGCGATGTAGTGACACGCAGAGCAGCTAGGCTAGCAGCAGCAGGAATCTCAGGAATCTTGAAGAAGGTGGGGAGAGATGGGAGCGGAGAAGGTGTAGGAAGAAGAAGAAGTGATAAGCAGATGATGAAAAGAACGGTGGTGGCAGTAGAAGGTGGTCTCTATTCGAATTATAAGATGTTTAGGGAATACATGGACGAAGCTTTGATAGGTATATTGGGAGAAGACGTGGCTCGACATGTAGTGATTAAGGCCATGGAAGATGGCTCAAGCATCGGCTCTGCATTGTTGCTGGCCTCATCTCATAGTGTTCGGACTATATCGAACATATGAATAGTTGCGTAGATTAAGAATGTATAGTCCAATCGATTGTTTCAGACGCATGTAGGTAAATATAAATATTTTTGTTTCATCTGTTCATAATTATATGACACTAACTATTTAAAAAGAAAATTTTAACACTAAAATATCTAAAAACACGAATTAAAATATTGTTCACAAAATGATAAATCCGAAAAGGCAAAAGATTAATTGAAGTAAAACACGAAAAACATAAACTAGTGTTTCAGAGGATATGTCATTGTTACAGCTCGAAAAAGAAGCCGACAGAAACGCACACTAAAGATATGACAAACAAAGAGAAACTTTGAGGTTTGGTTACTCATCGCCTTGGCCATCTTCTTTCACCAGTTTGATCATGTCATCAATTCGCAGAATGGTAATGGCTGCCTCTGTTGCAAACTGGTCACATAAAAGCTCGTTTAAGACGACTCGATTTTATTAAAAATTCTGTTTGGTGTGAAAAACTAAGCCAAAGGCTTCACCTGAATAATTTTCACTTTGCTCATCGCTGGTTCGATCACTCCAGCTTCCAAATTGTTACGGATGGTTCCATTAACAAGGTCAAGTCCCATGCTGCATTTGCGTTGCATAAAGCCAATGAGATAAACCTTTTCAAGCGAGACCTCAAGAGGAGAAAGACATAAATAACAATATAGCTTGTTACCTAGAATAGTGCTTCTTATCAGCCTTGGTTTGTGCGGTGTGGTGGTATGCTCTTAGTTTAGCTACCAACTCGGTTGCATCCTTGGCAGCGTTTACTGCAAGCACCTGCATGTAGGATGATAATCGTTGGATAATAAGACCAATTTAAAAGAGTTTTAAATATTGATGAAAAATGATTGTAGGTCGCACCTTTGGTATGATCAGTAGCGCATCTGCAAATTCAGCAATTGCCAATTGTTCGCGAGAGCCCAAGGTTGTAGCAAGGTGCTCCAGATACACAGACAATGCTGATTCAACTGCACCTCCACCGCAACCACCTGTTTTGACACGAAGCCGAGTGTTGCGGAAAATCAAAATGTGATAATCGTCCCAGATGAATAGACCGTCTCTTAACAGGTAGGAAAAGAATATTTACCGTGTTGGACTCGAGGGTCCTCTTGACAATACACAGAGAATCGTGCAGTGCTCTCTCCATCTCATCAAGCATGTAGTCATTTGCACCTCTCAAGATCAATGAGACCTAACAGACAAGAAACTTATGAAGTCATGACTTATAGCTTTAAATAACTTGGGGATAACTTTAAATGAAATATAGAAAGAATATATGACGATATAGTAGTGTCAACAATTAAGCATGAACTCGAGCAGAGAGCATATATGGCATACCGCACTGCTTGTTTTGGTTCCCTTTATCAATACAACATCATCATCTGCGATTCTCTCCTCCACAACTTCGTCTGCAGATCCAAGGTGTGCCGGATCAAATGTTTCTTCCCCCTCCATGTCAGCAAAAGTGGTGACCTAAAAACAAAGAACAAGGATATTAGATATGATCTGAAGTTTCACAATCATATTTTAGTTTTTGTAACTTAAAAAGGAAGAATAGCTGAGGAAGTACCAGGGTTGCTCCTGTTGCTTTGGCAACATGGCGCATGTCTTCTTTCGGACCGCCTAACAGCAATAGCTCCTGCCTCTACAAAGTACTGAAATAAAAGAAAACGAGATGAGAATCCAAGGAGTTCAATAACTTTGATAATCAACACTCGAATACTTCGAAACTGAGTGCTGCGTAAGGGTAGATTAAAAATTACTTTTAGTGCCATGTCGTCAATTCCTTCGTGGTCAGAATAACATTGGCCCCAGCCTTAAGAAGTTTCTCTATCCGCTCCTTGGTCATGTCAGCTTCTCTGTAAAACAAATATTCAGCAACATATTTAGAAAAAAACTATGTCTGAAAGATGGATAAATTAGCAGTACAAGCGTATAATACAATAGCGGTAGATATCTAACACTTTCTCAATCCGTTGAGGATCAAGTAAGTAAACTGATTGCATTTGTAGATGAAAAAACTAAGTACTCTGAACGTAAGGAATACTATGAACATTACCTTTGACGGATTTTTTCCAGTTCTCGTGGATCGTTAACAACAACTTGGACACCCAGCTGCATTTTCGTCTTCTGAAGATTGAAGTCGAGGCAAGCAATCTTCGCGGGAGAAACTCGCAATGGCATCCCCTGGGCAGCACGGCCAGTATTGAGTGCGTATCCATTCAACAAATAGCTGTCTTTTGCACTTTGTCCATGAGCTTTCAGAATATTAATCCCCTACAACGTAGTAAGCAGAAGGGTTTAAACATAAAGTTATCATCCATTCATCCTTCCTCACACCAAATGCTATGTTTAAAACTTAGAGAGAAGAGTATAAACAGACCTTGATAGGGTATTTAATCTCCCCTCGCTGATTTGTCATCTTAACTGACAAAACTGCATCCACAACCTTGAAAAGAAAAAATATGATTATAACAGTTGCAACATGCAATGCTTAGGGTCGTATTGCAAGAAATTATCAACGGTTTCCACACCTAAAAGGAAAATCTATGACAGAGTCTTTCCAGATAAACCGAGAATAAAATAGTAACTAAAACACTAATGGTTGAATAATAAAGCATGCATTTCAGGTGATTGACAAAGAAAGAGAACTGGAAGGAATACCAAATTTGCAAAGAAGTCGCTGTCACCAGAGATCAGTTTGGAGGACATGCTGGTTTTAGCACAGTTTATCAGTGGAGCCTTCCCAAGCTTTTCGACCTAAAAAAGCAATAGAAGTAGTTAATTAACGGGGCAGACACATGCACTACACATAACTTAAACCAATCATGCTGACACAAACACATGTATAAACGTTACCCACAAAAATTAAAGTTTCCTCTCAACAGGACTAACCTTAGTGACCAATTTCTCTTCAATGTATTTGCAAGCTTCCCTCATCGCTAGCTGCCAACAGTAACACAGATTATGAACACAACGGAAACACTTGTGTAACACAAGTCACACTACATTAAAAAAAAAAGACAAATCCGCAGCATACCCTGTATCCACTGATAATTGAGGTAGGATGTATTTTGTTCCTGACAAGATCATTTGCCCTCTGCAAAATACAAGCATGTGATCATTAATCATCAAGAAGCAGCAGTTACAATGCGACAAATCTTCAAAACTCTAGAGAAAAAAAAAAACAAAACTCATAGAAAAAAACAAGAAAAAGAAAAAAACCTTGAGCAACTCAGCAGCAACAATAACAACAGATGTAGTCCCATCACCAACTTCTCTATCCTGGAGTTCAGCTAACTCAACAAGAACCTGTCACAGCAAACAAGATTCCAGAGTAACTAATAAATTCGTATAACAGACATAAACGTAAGAGTATGTAAATCAAATTAGTTACCTTAGCAGCAGGGTGTTCGACCTCCAACATTCTAAGGATGGTAGCACCGTCATTTGTAATGGTCACATCACCAATATCATCCACCAACATCTGATTCATATAAAATCCAAATCAGAAACCAATCAAATAAATCTCAAAGCAGTAGAGCCAGAGTACGTACCTTGTCGAGTCCCACAGGACCAAGCGAGGTTTTAACAATGTTTGAAACAGCTTGACAAGCCATCACTGCAGATTATTAATCAATCAACGTCAAGTAAAAGTAAAGAAGTAAACAAACCCTAGAGATCGAACACCTATGAGAACAGATTAGCGTGAGTAGAAATGTGAGAATGGAACTAGACGAAATATCGAAAGCAAGGGGAGGAGAGAAGAATAAGAGTACCATTCTGAGTACGAACATCTTGGCCGGATTGCCTCTCGCCGGAAATATCCGGATTTTGAGCTGAGATCGACATATTAAGT
This sequence comes from Brassica carinata, assembly GCA_016771965.1. Taxonomy (NCBI): domain Eukaryota; kingdom Viridiplantae; phylum Streptophyta; class Magnoliopsida; order Brassicales; family Brassicaceae; genus Brassica; species Brassica carinata. Next base: position 5,489,858 of record CM028692.1, read on the forward strand.
TAATCGATGAAGACGAGGGAGAGAATAGATCAGAGATCTGAGCTCGCAGAGTAAAGAGCAGTGAGAGAGATTGTTCGCCTATGAAAAATGCTTCTCTTGTGATGGGACAGTGAAGAAGAAGAGACTCCCGGCGGTTTTATCAAGTTTCAAGGTTTTTCTGGGATGTGCGGCCAGGTTATTAATAAACGGTGTCGTACGAGTTTGTTGGGCTGAGGCTCATTTCTGTAATAGGTCAACAAAGCACAAACCAATGGGCTTTGAGGATTTATGTTCGAGTATTTCTACAGTTTATTTTTTTATTAGAGTTTTGGATCTGGTTTGTATGGAAGAAATTATTGGTTTTGATTGTGATTAGCAAGATTGTAACTGCAAAATAAGGGTTTTTGATTGCTAAGATTGGCACGAGTCGAGATTACAGAGTAAAACAAGAAACGATGATCTTTTGAATAAACAGTGACACTCTTGCATCCAATTACAGAGAGGCTTCTGAGGATCATGCGTTTAAAGGTTTGTAGAGCTTCTCCACCGTCTTCCTATACTCTGCACAGCACCAAACCCCAAAAAAAAAAAAAAACAGATATAATAAGACCATTCATTATCTATTATAACAAAATGGAGATAAAGATATGTGTTAATCTGAATACTGCAGAATACCTTCTTGGTTGCTCCAAAGCTGAGCTGCTTGATTGTTCAATGGTGAGCTGATGTTCGGTTCTGATGAACCAAAACAAATACACACAAATCAGATATTGGATCAAGCCAATTAAGAAAACTCAGCGGTTGGTTAGATCAGCCATAGGTGTTACCTCCAAGAAGGCTCTGAATCGAGAGTAATATCGTCCTCACATCATAAGCGGATGACCATTTATCCTACAAATAATGTGAAAAACAGTTTGATTCAAAGCTCCATGAGATTAAACACTAACACACAAGTAGAAGAAGTAGGAGCAAAATGATTTTTGTTTCTGTACCTGAAGAATGTCCAAGCAAATATTGCCATAGAGATCCACATTGGGATGGAAGCAGCAAGTCTCAAACTTGACCTTGGGAGGTTTGAAAGGATAATCGTTGGAGAAAGCGAGTGAGAGTCTGTACTCAGTTCCTTCAAACACAGTCTCTTTGCTTCCTGTGATTGTTCCTTTCCAGCAGAATATGTTGTCTTCCTCTGGGAAAGCTGATATCCCCGGATCACCTCCCATCTGAAAAAAAACAAACAAACATCAGCGTTTAATTGTGTATTAATAGGTTTAAGTTTTGTTTCTTTACACAGAAGGAAATAAAGCTTACCATTAAACCCATTAGTTCAGATTGCAGCCTGCATATCAAGGGAGAACAATGGATTAGGAAAAATCAGGAATTTGCTTAACCAAGAAAGAACAAAAAATTTTAACGAATGCGTTGAGCAAGGAAGATGGTAAGTTAGCTTTTTTTTTTTTTTCCTTTAGCCTATTGCAAGAAGAAGAAACGCAGTGGTGGAGGAGAGATCATAAAAACAAGAAAGGAAAGCTCAAAAGAAAAGTGGCTATGTCTCTTTTCTAATCGTTGACTCTCTACTGAATCTGGTTCAGAACCAGCAATAGGAAGAAAACATACACATATATAGTTTAAATACATGGCTTTTCTTAGAGGAATTCTATCAAACAATTGGTAGGAAAGGAGATAACAGTAAAATTCATAAGGGAAGCAAGAGAAAGTCACAATCAATTCTGGTGTCTCTAGAAGCATGTACGACCACAAGAATTGGATATGGGTGGAGAGCCAAGTGCTTCTACCTAAAGAAACTATGAAATCCATAAACAAAGAAAAATCAAATCGAAGCCAGCGGATTCAAAGAAATTCCATTTTAATCGGAGGCGAAATATTCCACGATCGGAGAAAAAGGAAGAACCTTTTGAGAACGGATTGGCTATCGACGGTCTTATTCGGAGGAGCAGGTTGTTTCGATCCAGTGGCTGCAGGCGTTGTCTCCGCCGGAGTATTTCCTTGGTACCCATTCACCGCCGCCATGCCTTTTTCGGTTTCTAATTGACAGACCACCAACGCGACGATCAAAAAATTTATGAAATTGAAATGGTTTCGATCAAAGGAGAAACAGATTCACGAATGATCGAAGTAGAAGAGAGATCAGAAAGATCGTTCTTTTACTTTTTCTTTCTCCGGAGAGAGAGAAAGATAAAGATAGAGCGGAAGAAACGACATCGTTGCGAAAGCAATCGCCCAATACGATTTTTTTTTTATTCTTTTCGGAATGTGGAAAAGAGCGGTTCTTTTGTGCATTTGAAATAAAATTCACCTAACTTATATGTAACGGCTATTTTCTTTCTACAATGGTGATGATTGGTTGACTGTGGCCGTACAAATTTAGCTGCAAAAGTTTAGTTGTAGTTAATTGGTCGTAGCTGTAAAGTTGTTACTGTAGATTTTATTGCAGAGACTTTTGCTGTAGCTAAATTTATTGTAGCTGTAAACTATATGTTGTAGATATTTTAAAATAATATATGTGATGAATATATAAAATAATTATTTTTTATCAACTAAAATCATTTATATTAATGTTTTTTATAAATTATCAAAGTTATTGTATTTAAAGTGTGATATGTAAATAATATTTTATGTTATTTAAAATATTTGAATAATTTTGAAAATACCTAGAACTAAATTAAAATATTTATAGATATTTTAATTTGAATTATCCAATTAATTTAATATTATAGATAGTTTTATTTTATTTTATAGTTTCTACAACCTATAAAATAAAGATGTAGATGTTTTGCCTAAAATACATAAGAATAAATTTTGCTTTAATTTTTTTGTTGTAGCTTGAAAAATAAAGCTAAAGCATGATTGGTACAAGTTAATAGAAATTTGTTGTAGGATTTGACTAACAAAAAAAAACTACAACATGATTGGTAAAATTTAGTTCTTTAGAAATAAATAGAGATAAAGTAGAGAGATAAAGCCCAACCAATCATTCTCAATAAATTATAAAAGAATTATACTCTATGTATTATTATTATGTATGTGGATTGTTGTTAACAAGTTTCAACTAATTGATGTGGTCGTGTTTTGTGTGAGATCGATGATCCATCATAAAGCATCTGCATCACAAAAGGCCAAAACATATGTTAATATGTTAGGTTTCTTTTATAATATTTTTCTTTTTCCCTAGGTATATAATTTTTTTAATAATAGAATTAACATAATCAAACCCAAAGGACCTCAAAAGACCATAGTTTGTCATACATCGAGGCTTCAACAACACTAATATACCATGTTCTTGCCAGTATCTCGAATTCCAAAAGATCCTGATACTTCATCACGCTTGGAAATTACCATAACAATCTGATAACCAATTGGAATGATGCGTATACGTATACTTGGCTATTCAAGTGTTGAATCACACAAAATGTACCGTTTATTTTGGGCACCAGATTTTTATCATTAAATCTGTAAACGGTTACAAGAGTAGTTGTAGCAACACTGGACAAAATGTACGATATATTAAAGAGAATGAGAACTACAAGAGAGAATATTGTGTCCAGAGCAAAGGACAAATCAACATCTTGATATATTTGTAAAGGACACAATACAAGATCTTTATAACCAATGTCAAAGCTAAAAAGGATACACATTTCTATAGATACAAGATAACTCTCCTAACTTTTTGACCGACGTACTAAGACACACCGAACTAAGATGATGGCTGAAGATAAGGGAAGGTGTTAGTGAAATCTACGTACCATTAAATTTAACATTTACACCAAAAAAATCTACATACCATTAATTAATCAACATTGGTGCCTAATGGCTGGGGAGACTCTTTGGTAAATGCCCTGTCTGTACCATTCATTGAGTAAAAGAACAAAAGGGCTTATTGTAAAATTAAAGAAAGTGTCAAGAGAATAGAGAGAAGCAAGAAATGAAGAAATGAATATTGAATCGACTGTAAACTGTAGAGTGTAGTAGCCTTATGTACAAGTGAATAAGCTTAACTACTCTAACTAATGTAACAAACTTATAGCAACCTATTTACATTCACAAGATTACAAACGCATGTGCTGTAAATTTTTTTTTTTTTTAAAAAAAAGAAAAGAAAATAACACAATATAATAACATGCATGATTGAAGTGACTTCAAAACACTTGCAAGACTCCGATTTTGTTGGCAAATAATAAACAACATAAAAAGAAAACACAATTATTATATAACTCCAAATCCAAACTGTTCCAACTTCTGAACCAGAAAGAAAAAAAAATATATATATATATATTCAAGTATCCATTATTTCCACGTGCTTAAAAAAGAAGAAAACAACTGGTATTAAGCATATTAAGCATGACCGTACATAAGATTCAAGACTCTCTTGATAAGGAAAATATAACGGCATCTCCTTCACTTTTGGAGCAACAATCGAACTCAAGCACCAACTATGGACGTCGACTTTCAAAACTCCTTCCTTTTCATTCTCCTATGCCTCTTGTCACTTCTCTGTTACTCTCTCTACATCAGGAAACCACAGAGGTTGGATTTGCCTCCGAGCCCTCCCTCTCTCCCAATCATTGGTCATTTTCACCTTATCCTCTCCCTTCTTATCCACAAGTCTTTCCAGAAACTCTCCTCCAAGCACGGACCACTCCTCTACCTCCGCATCTTCAACGTCCCCATAGTCCTCGTCTCCTCATCCTCAGTAGCCTCCGAGATCTTCAAGACACACGACCTGAACGTCTCGTTCCGTGGCCTCCCTCCCCTTGATGAGTCACTCTTGTTCGGATCTTCCACTTTCCTCATGGCTCCCCAGGGTGATTACTTGAAGTTTATGAAGAAGCTCCTCGTCACGAACCTGCTAGGATCTCAGGCACTCGAGCGGTCGCGATGCATCCGTGCCGATGAGCTAGAGTTGTTTTATGCTAACTTGCTTGGCAAGGCGATGAATAAGGAGGTGGTTGATATTGGCAAGGAAGCAATGAGCCTCAGTAACAGCATCATCTTCAAGATGCTCATGGGGAGGAGTTTTTGTTACGGCGAGGCAGAGAGGGCAAGGGGTCTAGTTATCGAGTCATTTGCCTTGTTTAAGAAGATTGCCTTGGCAACATTGCTTCACAAGCCGCTCAAGAAGTTCGGAATCTCATTGTTCAAGAAGGATATAATGAGTGTTTCCGACAGGTTTGACGAGTTGCTTGAGAGGGTTCTAGTGAAACATGAAGAAGAGAAGCGGAGTGAGCATCAAAGTGCAGACATGATGGACGTGTTGTTGGAAGCTTTTCGGGATCAAAATGCAGAGTCTAAGATCACTAGGAACCATATTAAGACTTTTTTCATTGTAAGTGTTCTTCCACTCGTTAAGAATTCAAAGGTCATTATTATCTTGACTAAGTGTTCTTCTTTTTTTTTTACAAATGCAGGAACTTTTCATTGCAGGCACAGATAGTATGGGGCAAAGTACACAGTGGGCAATGGCTGAGCTGATGAACAGCCCCAACATTCTTGAGAGACTGAGAAAAGAAATTGAATCAGTTGTAGGGAAAACAAGTTTGATTCAAGAAACAGATTTACCAAACCTTCCTTATCTGCAAGCAGTGGTCAAAGAAGTGCTTAGACTGCACCCACCAGCTCCACTCTTTGCAAGGACCTCCAGAGAGGAGTGTAGAATCAGAGGCTTCTACATACCGGAGAACACGACACTTTTAGTTAATGTTTACGCTGTGATGAGGGATCCTAATTCCTGGGAAGATCCCAATGAGTTTAAGCCAGAAAGGTTTCTAGCTTCTTTAGGAACAGGGGAAGAGGATGAGAGAAGAGAGCAAGCACACAAGTACATTCCTTTCGGGAGCGGAAGGAGAGGCTGTCCTGGAGCAAATTTAACATACATCTTTGTAGGAACTGCAGTTGGGATGATGGTCCAATGCTTTGACTGGAAAATAGAAGGGGGTCAGGTTAAATTGGAAGAGGCTGCTGGAGAACTGAACCTGACTATGGCTCATCCCCTAAGGTGCACTCCAGTAGCTCGTGCCATAAACCCCTTTGGCTTTCAAATAACCTGCAGATAGTACCTAGTTCGTAAGTTCTTGATGATGGGTTAGAGTAACAAGGAAGCCTCTGCTTTTCAGATCTTATGTTCATCTTTTTTTTCAGACCTTTGAGAAGAAATGGTATTAGAGCAAGAAAGGTTCGTGTCTTTACATGTTTGACTAGAGTAGATAATGTGTTTGGTGATAACTGATTATTTAGCAGCGTTGTGGCATTCAATATACCTTTATGGTTCTCAAATAATAACACCCAAAATGCACATTAGATCAAAGAATAAGGGAACTACAAGAGAGTAGGTGTCAAGAGCAAAGGACAGTTAAAAATCTTGAAAAGGACACAAAATAAGTCAAAGCTAAAGAGGGATGCAAACATTTCTATAGATACATGATAAAACTTCCCTAACTTTTTGAGCTACTGGAAAACATCAAACTGAGAAGCAATCAAAGATGATGGCCGAAGATAAGAGAGGCAGATGTTCAACTCAGGGGCTTAATGACCCGAGAGACTCTTTGGAAGAAGACAGGAATCATGCTTGTGCCAAACTTGATAACATCTCTCATCCATTCGGGCACAACTCTCTCAAATGTCCCCAGCGACTCAACCTTGTAGAGCAGCTCATCTTCTTCACCAGTTGAGCTATTTAGCCAAGTTAAGGTGAATGATAAACCTGTCATGGTCAAAAAGCCAGAGACAAAGATTCAAAAAACTGTTGGAAGGTTCATTTTTAGAAATGAAGTAAATGAGAGGAAAGTGTATGTTTATACTTGAAAGCAACCGGGATAACCATAAAGAAATTACCGCTTGAAGGATGGGAGGCAACAATGCAGGCTCGTCCGCCTTCATCACTAGTCGACAGTTTCATTCCTATCAGGTGTTCGCCAAGAGCTTGAAATGGACAACCAGCAGATTTGCTTGATCCCACGTCGGTCGTTTTACAGCACTGGGGTTGAGGGACCAAGAGAGTTTCCTTGGAAACAAGAACAAGAAAAAGTTAGCAAAAATTTTGATGATTCACTTAAAGGAAGATGCTTCAGCTTAGAATTGGAAAAGGATGCCAGGCAATTTGTTAATACCGTAGTTGATTTCTGAATGTGAGGTGATGCCACGTCTGTTTCTACCATATCCTCTGTCTGCTCACTGCTATGTATCCTCAACCTCCTGGTAGGTGATACCGTGTCTGTTTCCACCATATTATCCTCTGACTGCCCCATACGTTTCCTCATGCTTCTAGTTGTAACTTGAGGAGACTCGGGAGTCTTTCGTTTTGTTCCACTATGATCTTTGTAGTTGTGAGGAACTCCCTCTGAGATCAGCTCTTTAACTTGCTCGGAAAGTGCCTTGTCTGTCAAAAAGAAGGTATGCTCAGTTAGTAAAAATGATGCAGAAAACAAGAAAAGAACACTCTCCATAAATCACTGAAAAAAATGCATCATTCTTACTCTTTCGTTCTTCTTCTGCAAGACGCTTTTGAGACTCCAGAAGCCCCTTGTCCCTGGTGGATCTGTGGACCAAAGACACTCATTGGTTTTACATTTCATAAGCAAAAGTCCAGGGGGAAGAAGATTAACAAAGTAATACATGCCTGATTTCAGTTATCTCATCCCTCAATGTGTCCAAGGTGACCTTCAAATCCTGGTTTTCACTTCTCAAATGCTCGATCAGGGTCTCTGAGGCTGCAAAAAACGCAAAAAGAGAGAGAGTTTTACTAAGGCACAGACTCGTTACACTACAATTGTTATATAATTTCCAAATGTTGACAAAGGCAGATTAGGGATTCAGAGTCGCTCGCATTGATGGTTTTTACTGTCTAACCAATTATCAAATAACGAGAGAGAAGTCAGTGAAAAGAGAAGCACAGTGAAACTTGAAGCAGGAATTAGAAAAAAAAAAAAAGGAAGAGACTTTCTCAAATGGTATTTACCTCTAACGCAGTTAAGGAACTTCTCTTCTTGTTCCCTACTAACCTCATTCAATTCCGAAAACTTCCTCGTCTATGAAAAAAAAAAAAACAAATCGAAATGAGAGTTTTGTAAATTCGAAACCCCTAGAAATTTTGTCAGATATTATAACCTTGAGGGCGGTGTATTTGTCGTAAAGCTTGGCGTAGAGAGCTTCCATCTCCAACTGAACTGAAGAAACAAAAGAATAATATAATTTGGGGATTATGCGAAATCTTACTGAAGAAAACGAAGCAAAATCCAACGATTCAGAAAAGCTTACATTTCGATTCGAGAGCAACACACGATTTGATTCCTCTCGTAGATTAACTGGTAGCAGACTGTGAAACACACGGACCAAGTACTAACTGGGGTTAAGCCTGTGAACACGAGGGGAGAATAGATCACAGATCTGAGCTCGTGAAGTAAGTGCGGTGAGAGAGGGATTGTTCGCCAATGAAAAATGCTTTTCTGGAGATGCGACAGTGTACAAGACTCCCGGCGGGTGTTTAGAGCACCCGCATCGACGGGTCTGGACAGGGTCGTGGGCTCGGGGTCATAGGCCTTTTTATTTAAAATAAATGATTAAATGGGTTTTAATCTGTGAACCGGATCCTGCGTGTGAGCCCGTATGATACGGTGTCGTGCCACGCGTCGAAGGGTGAGAGGATACGCGTTTTCGCGTGTAGACGGAGGAAAGAAGGGTTTCGCGTGAGATATCTCATTTTCTCTTTTCTCCTCGAAAGCTAGGGTTTCGTTTTCTCTGAGGCGATTTCTCGAGCGTCGCTTCCGCCGGAGATTTAATCGATCAAATCGTCGTCGGACTCTCTCGTAGACGATCTCAGGTGAGTATCTTTAACTTTGACGGTTTGATTCAATCGATTTGGGGTAGAAAGCGTGTCGGTTAGTTAAATCGATTTGGGGGTTTCGTCTTAGGGTTCGATAATCGATATGGGGCTTTCGATTTCTTGTTTATAATCGTCATGGGGGTTGGTTTTATCGGGGATTTGAAATCGATTTTGGGGTAGAAAGCGTTGTCGGTTAGTTAAATCGATTTGGGGGTTTCGTCTTAGGGTTCGATAATCGATATGGGGGTTTAGTCTTGTGTGGTTCATAGTTGCATGCCATTTTTTTTAATTGGAACTCGATTGTTGCATGTTAATTGCTTTGTAGTTAGTGATTTCCCACAGAGTAGAGTAGGTAATTGGTGTATTGTTGCATGTTAACTGCGGTTATTGTAGTTATTGGTGTGGTGTGGTTATTGTTGTTGTTTGCTCGGACACTACTTTTAGTTACAAACTCTTTGCTTGTTTGCAGATGACAACTCCCCAGGAACCTCATTTCTTCAAGCCTCTGCTTCCTGGTTTTCATAGTGGCGTGACAATACCACTTGAATTCTTCTCAAAACACATACAAGGGAGTGAGAAGAATAAACCATGGAAACTAAGATCGGACGCTTCCGATCAATTTTGGGAGGTGATACGAGAAGGCAGGACACTCACCAAAGGTTGGAAAGAGTTTGCCACAGCAGTGTGCTTGCAAGACAAGCCCATTTTCTATAATAGGCCAATATCCCTGCTATGGGCTTTAAGGATTAAGGCCCATTTACTTTGTTTAGACTTTCATTGTTATTTGAAACAATCTGGTTTGTATGGAAGATGTTCCTAGTTTTGATTGCGAGTAGCGAGATTGTAACGACTACAAAAGAAGGGTTTTAGACTGCTAAGACTGGCACGAATTGAGATTACAAAATAAAAAAAAATAGAAACATGATGATCTTTTGAATGCGAGTGACTCTTGCATCCTCCAGAGGCTTTTGAGAATCATGCGTTTAAAGGTTTGTAGAGCTTCTCAACCATCTTCCTATACTCTGTACAGAGGCAATCCAAAAACAGACATAAGAACATTCATTATTGATGATAAAGAAATGGAGAAAACCAGAGATGTGTATTATTAATCTGATTACTTATTACTTCAAATTACCTTCTTGATTGCTCCAAAGCTGAGCTGCTTGATTGTTCAATGGTGAGCTGATGTTCGGTTCTGATTAAGCAAAACAAATACACAAATCAGATATCGGATCAAGCCAATTAAGAAAACTCAGCGGTTGGTTAGATCAGCCATAGGTGTTACCTCCAAGAAGGCTCTGAATCGAGAGTAATATCGTCCTCACATCATAAGCGGATGACCATTTATCCTACACATAATGTGAACAACAGTTGGTGTTAAAGCTCCATGAGATTAACCACTAACACACAAGTACAAGTAGTAGGAGCAAAATGAATTTTGTTTCTGTACCTGAAGAATGTCCAAGCAAATATTGCCATAGAGATCCACGTTTGGATGGAAGCAGCAAGTCTCAAACTTGACCTTGGGAGGTTTGAAAGGATAATCGTTGGAGAAAGCGAGTGAGAGTCTGTACTCAGTTCCTTCAAACACAGTCTCTTTGCTTCCTGTGATTGTTCCTTTCCAGCAGAATATGTTGTCTTCCTCTGGGAAAGCCGATATCCCCGGATCACCTCCCATCTGAAAATAAACAGACATCAAAATCAAAAGAGCATACATGTATATAAGCGTTTAACTTCGTGTTAATACTCAATAGGTTCTGTCTAGATTCGGGAAGGATGGATTGATAGCTTACCATTAAACCCATCAGTTCAGATTGCAGCCTGCGTGTTAACGGAGGAAAATGGATTAGGAAAAATCATGAATTTGCTTGACCAATAAAGAACAAAACATGAAACGAAGCTGTGAGCATAAACAGCTCAATTCATTGTTTCTCTCAGAAAATTTTTAGCAAACAAGAGAAGTCAAAATCAGTTTTTTTGGATTCATAGTCTCTCTAAGCATATGTACGGACCACAAGAGATGGATATGGGTAGAGCCAATTGCTAATCTAAACATGAAATCCATACACAGAAAAAAAAAATCAAATCGAAGCCTACGGATTCAAAGAAATTCCACAATTCATTCAAAAAAAAACACAAAGAAATTCCATTTTAATCGGAGGCGAAATATTCCACGATCGGAGAAAAAGGAAGAACCTTTTGAGAACGGATTGGCTGTCGACGGTCTTAGTCGTAGGAGCAGGTTGTTTCGATCCAGTGGCTGCAGGCGTTGTCTCCGCCGGAGTATTTCCTTGATACCCATTCACCGCCGCCATGCCTTTTTCGGTTTCTAATTGACAGACCGCCAACGCGACGATCAAAAGATTTATGAAATTGAAATGGTTTCGATCAAAGGAGAAACAGATTCACGAATGATCGAAGTAGAAGAAAGATCAGAAAGAGCCTTCTTTTACTTTTTCTTTCTCCGGAGAGAGAGAGAGAGAGTCTGGGTTATAAACTTATAACACGTGTGGAACGAAAACACGTCGTTCGGAAAGCCATAGCCCAATACGAAATAATTTTTTTTTAATTCTTTTCGGAATGTGGAAAAGAGCGGTTTTTGTGCATTTGAAATAAAATTCACCTAACTTTATATGCCATGGCTTATATGTAACGGCTACTTGCTTTCTACAATAAATTAGACTCCGAATGGGAAAATTGGATCAAGCGTTGCGGATCTAGCGGATCAAGCGGATCAAGCGGAACTAGAGTGGATCAAGCGGATCTAGCGGTTCTAAACTTATGTTTGAATGGTGAAAGTGAATAAAAAGTGGTTCAAAGTACTGTTTAAATTTTAAATTAATTTACATAAAATTTTATAATATTTCAAAATATATTAGAAAGTATAACTTAAATATAGTATAACTATTCTGAGCTTTACAATTACATATACATATATATATATGATTTGGAATGATAAAAAATAATTTTGTTTATTTTGCAGAAAAATAGTATTGTTATTTTTGCTTAAATGGTAACTAGAATATTAATTTTTAAATATTCAAATAAATTCAAAACTAATGTAAATTCAAATTTTACATAAGAACAACCAGTATTAAGTATGGCCGTACATTAGATTCAAGACCCTCTCGATAAGGAAAATATAACGGCATCTCCTTCACTTTTGGAGCAACAACGGAACTCAAGCACCAACTATGGACGTCGACTTTCAAAACTCCTTCATTTTCATTCTCCTATGCCTTTTGTCACTTCTCTGTTACTCTCTCTACATCAGGAACCCACAGAGGTTGGATTTGCCTCTGAGCCCTCCCTCTCTCCCAATCATTGGTCATTTTCACCTTATCCTCTCCCTTCTTATCCACAAGTCTTTCCAGAAACTCTCCTCAGAGCACGGACCGCTCCTCTACCTCCGCCCAATTTATAAATAGATACATTGAAGCTTAAAGGAAAAGATGAGTCAGCCGTACTCGTGCAGCATCTGTGAGTCTCCAAGACACATGTTTACACGTGTTTCACATGCGAAGGAAAAGTCTTCACTACCGACTTCTGCCATCGGAAAGATGCTCCGCCGAACTCCGCCACAAATTAATAACCTCTTCTCCACCCAATATTGGACCCTCTTTCTTAACGAGACTTGTACTCTTTGGAATTGCCTTCCATCTCAGCCGTTGACTACTTGATCAGAGGGACTTTGTTTTGCCGGAGATTTAAAACAGAGGACGCCTGAGCCAGATTGAAGATAGACCTTATGTTGGACCGTTTAGAACGCCAACTCATCTTGATCTTCTCCAGAAACGACTTCAGAAACTCCATTAAACCCAATCAACTCACATCAGAGATGCTTTTCTTACACCTAAGTAGGTTAAACTATCCAAGAAAAGACTGATTCCCCAAGAGAGGGATTAAGGTGAGCGACAAAAGAAAGTATCTGCTCAATAGACTACAAGATTAGGGTGAATACCAGATGAAAGACAAACTATTTCAGTCTCAATCGAAGATAGAAGAAGAAGCTTGAAGAACCACTTCGATGAGATAGAAAAACAAAACAAAAATCGCCAAAGCGAACATCAAAATCGCCACTGCAAAAACGAGAATTCCGCAACCGGAAAAGAAGAATTCGCCGAGCGAAAACAAAGATTTAAAAGAACAAAAAAAACAAATCATAGTTCTCTCCCTCTCTCATTAAACTCTATCCTCTGAAAGATATGAGTCTGGTAAGAGGCATAGAGTTTTCGAGAGAGAAACCTCTCTCTAAGAGAGGAGAGAGAAGCTCTTTCCACATCTGTTTGGTTTGTCAAACTCTATCTATCTAAAACAAACCAAAACATCCGAAATACTGTAAGTTAGTTTTTTTTTTAGAAAAAGTTGTTTAGTTTTCAAAGATAGAACTAATTGTTATGAATAAGAGAAAGAGAAAAATTTGTTAATCTTATTCTTACCCTAATAGACAACCATACATATATATATGAGTAAAACTAGGGTTTAGAACATTCTAGAAAGTGGGCTCATGAGCCTACATGGACATTCACATAATAGTTCATAACACTAATAACATTTCTGATATTTTAAAATTTAGTTCTTTGGTTCTTTTTAAAATATTAATGTAATTGAAAAATATTAAATACGCTTTATATTTCTTGTAATGGAGGGAATGAGGATATTTGACAAACCTATCCAATTTTAGTTTTACATATATGGTTAACTGCATAACCAAAACAACAAACCAATCCGGTTCAGGAACAATATACCTGCTTAGGGCTGGGCAAAAAACCCGAATCCGAAGAACCGAACAGAATCCGATCTGAAAAAGTAGTATCGAATCCGAACCGAAATTGATTAAATATCCGAATGGGTTCAAAATTTTGGTATTTAAAGAACCGAAACCGAACCCGACCCGAACCGAAGTATTTCAGGACCCGAATATATCCGAACTAGATTTATATAACTATATATATCAATTATTTTTAGATTTAATGTATATTGAAAACATTCAAAATATATAAAATACTTTTAAGTTGTCCAAAATACTTGAAAATATATACAAATAGTAAAAAATATATGTCTAAAATAGCTAAAATATACTTACAACACCAACAATACTTAAAATATCTATTGATTCTCTATCCAAATATTCAAACCAAACCAACTTATATGTTAATTTTATGTATTTTGACACATGTTATTCAAATTTATATGTAATATATTATTTTGTTTATAGATTTTGAGAAATTTAAAGTATATTATAAATTTTAAAAATTTAGAAATAATTTAAATGGGTTATCCGAACCTGAACCGAACCTGCAAAGATCCAAACCGAACTCGAACCGAAATTTAGAAATACCCCTAAAACCCAAATAGACCCGAACCGAACCCTAATGGGTACCCGAACCTCCACCCCTATACCTGCTTTTGCTTTTAGTGTAGTTATGGATAAGTGAACCCCAAAAGTGGTGCATCGCTGGATTACCCACAATATTTTAAAATTAATTTGGCTTAAAATAATAAAAGAAAAAAGGTTATTTAAATCACCAAATTTCAAATTTGATTGAAATAAAGCATCAATTTTTCAGAAAACCAAAAAAACACTCAATTTTTATTGACAAATCATTTTAATCATAAACTTTCATTAGGCGTATCACTATCCATCACTGGATTCTCCACAATATTTTAAAATTAATTTGGCTTGAAATAATAAAGGAAAAATGTCATTTAAATCACCAACTTTCAAATTTGGTTGAAATAAAGCATCAACTTTTCAGAAAACCAAAAAAACACTTATTTTTCAGTGACAAATCATTTTAGTCATAAACTTTCATTAGCCGTATCATTTTAGGTCTATCGTTAGTCAACAGTTTACTAATCGTATGCCTAAAATGGCTTCTAAAGTTGATGTTTTTTTACACAAATATAAATTAATATTTTTCCAAAATATTAAATTTTAAATATTGAATATATATATTTCATATATATAAAATAATAATAAAACTGTAAAGAAGATATTAAACCAAAAATATAAAGTTTTTTATTTTATCAAATTAAAAATTTCTATAATTTTCATTTATATTCTAAAATAATTAGTTAACTAATCACTAATTGAGAATTTAGTTTTAAAATGACTATGAAGAACTTTTATAATTATCTACAATCAATTTTTGTAATTTAACTTTTTATTCTCAAAAGAAAAGAGTTATCCAAGACAAAATTTATGTAATTTCTATAAATGTGTTACAAGATTCCTTATGCATATTAATTAAAAATAAGTTTCAACAAAAATTGTTAAGATCCAAAATGTTGGTACATAATTAGAATCATGAAGAATCTATATACCATGAGTTTTACAAATAAAAAATATGTTAATATTTTACAAAGAATCGAAAATTCTGAACCATAATCTAACTAGGACTATATGAATAGTTACAATGTAGCATAATTATCGTAAATAATTGTAAAAGTTCGTTATATTTGATAAAAATAATTATTAAATGAGTGATATGATAACTAAGAATTTTAGAAAAATAATGATTTTTAATTTTTGTTTATTCAATATTTATATTTATAAAATTTAATAGTTACTAAATAATTTATTATTAAAGTTAACTTCAAATTTTTTTAAATAAAAAAACTGTTGATTTATATTTGTGCCAAAAAAAACATCAACTTTATAAGCCATTTTATGCATATTGTTTGTCAACTGTAAATGTTAACAAACGATAGGCCCAAAATGAAATGTTCAACGAAAGTTTATAATTAAAATGGGTTGTCAATAAAAATTGAGTGTTTTTTTGGTTTACAGAAAAGTTAGTGCTTTATTTCAACCAAATTTGAAAGTTGATGATTAGATCATATTCTCCGTCATATGGCTATCAGAGTATAGCATCAGTTAGATCTCTGGTTAGCAAATGACTAATCTAAAGGGTGGGATCCAGATCTTCTATATCCGTATGGAATGATCAAGGCTCCCAACCACTCGCCCAAGACTAGCAAACAAAAACCAACATAATTTTTACCCAGATCTTACGCTGGATTCTCTCATTTATTCGGCTTCGCGAATTTGGAATTCGCATGCAATTCAGGCTTTGGTGCATCCTCAGGATGTGAAAATCATAGAAAGTATACCACTGAGCAGGACTCAGATGGGGGACAGAGATGGATGGCATTTCACAAAAAATGGTAAATACACAGTCAAGTCATGACATCAGGTAGAACGGGTTTACCCAGATAAGAAAGAACCACCAGTACTGTATGGACCCACAGTTGATATATTGAAGGCTTTCTGCTGGAAAGTACAGTGCCCACAGAAAATAATGCATTTTTTATGGCAGCTAGTGTCAGAGTGTATAGCTGTTAGGAAAAATCTTCAAGCGAGGGGGATATAAGGGGACATATATTGTGCTAGATGCGTAGTTTCAGAGGAATCAATTAATCATGTGTTTTTCGAATGTCCTCCAACACTTCAGGTTTGTGCGTTCTCAAAGGTTCCATCAAATCCAGCTATTATTCCAACTAGTTCTCTCTTTACAAACATTGACCATCTTTTTTGGAGAATTTTTCCGCAAATGGATGATCACCAGTTTGCATGGATATTATGGTACATTTGGAAAGGAATGAATAATAAAATTTTCAGTGACCTAGACATTGATCCCAGGGAAACGCTCAAACTGGCGGAAACAGAATCAATACTTTGGGCTGAGGCACGAGTGCTGAACATGCAGAGGGAAGTACAACATGTTAAGGGTGCGACCCTACCGCCAATCCCAGGACGTTGGTGTTTTACATATAATTCTTGGAAGGAAAATGATATTTTTTCCGGACAAAGTTGGTATAGTACTCTTGAAGGTTTTGATGGCTTGATGGGGGCAAGAAATGTCAGGGCTAGTCTCTCTCCTCTTCATGTGGAGGGGGAAGCGCTACTTGGGTGATGGAATGTATGAGAAACTTACGTCAGTTTGAGGTCATGTTTGCAACGGCTTGTTCTCAATTGATGAGGATGGTTTCGGAACCAGAAGAATAACCAGCTTTTGCAAGTTATTTGGAGGACATCACGACCCTGAAAGAAAGTTTCCTCAGCTCAGAGATCATTCATGTACCACGAACACAAAATTCAAAGGCGGACAGTTTAGCACAAAGTGTCAGGAAGCAACTGTATTTCGTCGCTCACATGGATGCATAGTTATCTATTTGGTTTACAGAGTCAATATGAGTTTGTTTAGGTCGATGATAAAAGAAAATCTTTTTTGAAGTACCCTTATATTTGAACAATATTTACAATTCATGTCATTGGATTATATTTTTAAGCAATGTTTTTTAATTACTGAAATTTTTCCATGATATCAATCTTTTGTTCCAGAAAACTCTATCTATATATTTGTTTAGTTCTCTTTTCTTTCAACGTTTATTATTAAAGGCTTTCTAAATTTAAAAATAATGCAATTCTTACAAAATATGTCATCCCATAATTGTAAACGAAACAACTTTGAATATTAATGGCTTTGTGAATATAAAATTAATGCAATTCTTAATCTATTCCACGACGTTTCATTTTGGCTATTTTTGGTCAAATAGAAAAAAATAAAATAAAAAGTACATCTTCGTTGGAGAACAACAATAATGGCTTTTCGGCATTTTTATTTTGTCAAATATTTACCAGAAGATGTCGTCAAAGCTCAAGCCTCCTTCTGAGATCTCTTTTCCCTCTTCTTTTTTTATTTTTAGATTTGGTTGGTTAGGTATATAGCAAAGAACTCAGAAACTGTTACTGAATAGCAAAACTATTGAAAATGTTATTATATAGCAAAAACTAAACTGTTATTATCAATAACAACTGATCTTGGTGTTATTATATAGCAAAGAAATTTTTTTTAAAATTCGGTTGTTAGCAGAAGAATCAGTTTACAAATGATAAAATGATTAAAGACATAAATGATTTTATTGAATCAGTTTACAAATGATAAAATTATATTTAAAGGACCAAAACTCCTTTTAAAACATGATAGTATAAAAGTAATATTACAAGGTATTTTAAGGATAATAATAAGAATGATCATGTTTTAGTAAGATAGATATTAAACTATGGATAAGAAAACTAATAGGACATTAGTCATGGAGATATTATCCAAAACTTGAAAATTAAATTGGAACCGAACCAAAACAACCAGAACTAAAACTGGACAGAGATTTACAAAAATCTGAACTTTTCCTATTTCTCTAAATCCGAAAAATTAAAATGGAACTGAAAACTGAACAAGTATCCGAATTTTAAAATATAATAAAATATTAATTTATATATAATAATAATAATATCCGAAATTTCGAATTACACGAATTACCTAATTTTTTTGATTTTTCGGGTTTTGGGCATTTTTCAGGATTTTGTTTTGCTTTAAACTCAAATTAAACCCAAACTATTTCAAAATTCGGTTCACTTTGGATGTTATGAAAAAAAATAAAAAATTGATTCAAACCCTACATTACCCAAACTGATTTGATCCTAAAAATATATGGTTACTAAACAGGTCCTAAACACCCAACGTCAATACCTTGAAAATTTAATAATCTAAATTGACACAAACCTAAAACCTGAATGCCATCACTATGAGACATCAAAATAAGTTACTTTCAGTTATAAATGTCAAAACTAAAATACTACAATTACTGTTTTCTGCTTATGCTATCGAATATGTAAAATATTTATCAAGTAAAACAGGTTGAATGAATAGATTTGTCATTTTTATTATAAACTAACAAATAGATTAATAGTTGTAAAAAAAAAATTTCTTTTCCTGGCTCTTTGTCTTGTCATGTTTCCATTATTCTTCAGTAATATTAATTGGATTTTTTTTATTCAAAAAAATATTAACTGGATTTCACTTGGAAATTTCACTTTGGTTCACTTTATTATTAACAACTTTCTTTTGTTCCGTTAACATTTTTTTTCCTTTTGTTTATTTGAACTCTTTTCTTTCATTCTATAGTCATTTTTAGTTTTTTTTTTTCTAGAACAAATTTTAAATTCACTATTTATACTGTTTACATTATCAATTGCTAATTAATGGATCAAAATTTTATATTAAATAGTAAAGAATAAATTTCTATGTATTTAAGATTTTAGAGTTTTTAGAAAAGAGAGAAGATTTTAGAGTTTAATTTTCAATAATGAAATGACATGTATAAATCTACATTTTCTATATATTTAAATTATTCTGATTGTGAAAGTGTATTACTTTGATTCACAACAGAAATTTTTATAAAATATTATATTAGGATAAATTATAAAATCTCTCATAGTTAAAAATATTGTTTATTTTATCATATTTTACAGCTTATATCTAGTAATACATTTTTATTAACAGATTTTAATATATATTATTTTATTATCAAATAATAATTTATTATTATTAAATATATGTATTATCTGACCCTATCAAATTATTTTTGTGGCTTCGCCACTGGTAAAATCAATGATCCATCATAAAGCATTTGCATAAGAAAAAGGCCTAAACATATATGTAATGTTTCTTTTATACCATTCTTCTTTTTGGGTACGTCTACACTATTAAGAAAGATTTGTTTTAAAATTTTAGTGTAAAAAGGTAGTTGGACCTATCTATTACTATTTATTAGTTTTCAGTCTTACAATTAAGTCTAACAATACAGTGGCAATTAAATACACTATATTTTCTCATATACTTTGATGAGAAAATAAAACTTTCAAACTAATACAAAATATTTGTTAACCCACATTAATTATTTGTAATGATTTAAATGTTGTCTTTGTCAATGCCAAACCATTCCATCTATTCTATTAAACCCGAAGTACAAAACAATACTTACCTATTTTAAATGATTTCTTATTGATTTTTATTATATTTTTAATTAATGATATCCACTTCATTTATTTTTTAATCTATAAACTTATGTGTCTGAAACATTTTCAGATATTTGTACCAAAAATAACTATATTAATCGATTCGGTTCTGATATTTTGAATTCAAACTAAAAATAACCAAATAAGAAAAGTTCATAATACCATATTTGATTCGGGTTCGATTATGATGTAGAAACCTAAAAATATTCAAATATTTATATAATTAATTATATGACGACACATATAAAATATATAAGACTAATCATGAAAAACAAAATATCAATTTATTAAAAAAATAAAAATTTAACATCCACACGGACGTGCGGATTGATCTCTAGTACATGAGTTAAAACAAAACACAACATATTTTTAAAAATTCAATCAGATGTGCTTTTATGCATAATAAAAGGAAAAATGTACATATATTTTTCTTAAACACATGTTTCTTCTGTTACACTCTTTTTAGTTATTAACTCTATCTATGAGATATATATTTTATGAATAAATCTAGATTAGATATACATGTGTTAGATATGTAATGAATATGGTGGTAAAGTTTATTATGACAACTCAATCTTAAATATATTTATTTTATTATTTATTTTCTAAGTTAGACTTTATTCTTAAACTATTGTATTATATAGGTATAAACGACTCATTACTGATGAAATAAAATACATTCATTCTTTTTAATTATAACAAGTTGTCACTATGAATCTCTAATGGCTTGACTTAAAAAGTTCTAGCCCATGATTTCATTTTGTTCGCGATACAAAGTTTCTTTGCTCTGGAAGCACCTTAACCTATTAGTTAAGGTTTAAAGGTTTTTACACCTAAGTATAGGGTTCGAATCCCAGACTATGCAATTCTTTGAAGATTATATGATACAATGTTTATCGAGGATTCTCGAGTATGTCCATTGAGAATATCGTACATGCAAAACTGTTTGTCGATACAAGTGTTTCAGGGAGAGTTTCATCGTGAAATCACTATCTGCAGAACTATTCATCAGTATTGCATATGTTGCAAGTAGTTGATCATAGCGATTATATGATGACGTAATACGTTACCTAAAAAAAGTTTATTTGCTTATCATCGTTGATATTTCGTTTGTCAATATTATCTCATCATTGTTCTCTAACGTCAATGTTTCACTTTTCTCCTGATAAGTTATTCTGTCATGCTTTTCAATTTTGATAAATTGAGCATTGTTTCTTTACTGGTTTATCTTGAACAAAGCATGTTTGATTTAATCATACTCTTGGCAAGTTTAATTTTATCAATATGATTTATTGTTTTGGAATTCGTTATCGTTTGATTGATATGACTATTGTCGAGACATGCAATTACACTCGGCTATTGTTCTTATTAATTTATACTAGTGATAATGTAAATAAATGAAAAATATTATCCTTAACTAAATATAACATTAATTTCATATATATTTTTATTTCTTATTCCTTTGAAAAATTATATTTGAACTGAAATTGATTTATATATCTGTTTATCCAGAAAAAATCAGGTGTGTATACTTTTGTTTATATAGTTTATTTTAGTTTATTTTGGTCTATTTATGTGTATTTAGTTTAGTTGGTTGATATTCTCTAACCAATCAGTCCTTGCTTGCCAACCAAACCAAAACCGATTAAATTTTAATATTGGCCAATTGTTTTAAAGTTACCTTGAAATTTTACATTGGAATTATAAAATGTCAACTGATGTAGTTTCTATGCATTATGCTCCTATCATAAACTGATTTTCGCATACTCTTCCAAATTTACCGTCATACACATTTTTCTGTTCATGTTAGCAGGCCTAAGAAGCAATGACGATTCTGGCTTCATCTTACCTCTAATAATACTTACTACAGTTATTCTGCTTTTTTTTATATGTCCTCCGTAAATATATAGTTTCGATCTACTCTCTGTGGCTTGGCAAATACCAAAACTTTGCATGCAAAACCCATCTCAAAAACTATCTCCTTCCTTCTCCTATTTACTCTGTTTTCGTCTCTCCACTGCTCTGGTCTGTGTTTTCTTTAAGTCATACAAGCATCACAGCCAAGTCGTGGCCACACCACCTCCTTGCGACTTAACTCTGCCGTCACCGCCATAGCTCACCATGACCCTACCACCACTTCTCCACCGTTCTACAACAACTTTCATTAGACTCACCCTGAAATTTGGTATTGATTCAGTTTTGTTGCTTTCTATAACGTCTGCAGCTCCATTGGATGCAGACTCGTCATCTCTTGCATTAATCCCGCATATCATTTCTACTCTGTATGTTTCAATCTAGAGAAGACGATAGACAAAACAATTTAGAATTCCAAATTTTTTTAAACATATTATCTTCTACATTTTTGTTTCTTCTTCTAATCTGGGATAGCCGAGCAGAACCATCAAACTGAAGATGGAGAAATAGCTGCAAAAATCTAGTTCTTTTATCAGTTCAAATGTACATTAGGTCAGACTCAAAATAAGGTCATACTCGAAATTACAACAGAATCTTCAAGACAATGCAAATGTTATTGCAATTATGTTCACATATAAGATCCGATGGAACCATGAATCATTAAAGTTCGACTACTAATTATTAGAGCTCACTAAATGGAAAACTCAATCTAAAGAACGTTTGCCAATATATTCAATGTTGTTATTCAGGTTGGATCTTAATTTCATCGGTCCTTAAAGACTTATTATTTATTTTACTATACATTTCTCAGATAGGTGTTTAATTTTGTTTTCATTTCTTAATTGTATATTTACTTATTGTTTTTTCTTTTCTTGTATATTTACTTATTCAATTTTCTTGCTTTTATATCAAAAGATAATCTTATGATAGATGTTTAATGTAATATTTCTATTTCTTATATTATATATTTACATATTATTTATATTTTCTTGTATTGTATATTTACTTATTATTATTTTTTGTTCTAATATTATGATAGATGTTTAAGGTAATATTTTTATTTCATATATTCTATATTTAGTTATTATTTATTTTACTATACACTTTAGAATAGATGTTCAATTTAGTTTTTCCATTTCTAAATTGTATATTTACTTATTGTTTATTGTTTATTATATTTCTTATTCTAATTTTTTTTGCTTTTATATCAAATGATAATATTACTTTAGATGTTTAATGTTATATTACTATTTCTTATATAATATATTTACTTATTGTTTATTTTTATTATATTATATATTTACTTATTCTAATATTACGATAGATGTTTAACGTACTGTTTTTATTTTTATATTGTATGCTTTTTTCTTATAATGTATATTTACCTTATAAGTATATTTGTATATAATAAAATTTTAAAACTATACATTTTTCAGATAGATGTTTAATGTAATTTTTCCAATTCTTATATGTATGTTTACTTATTATTTATTTTTCTTCTATTTTATATTTAATTATTTTTCTTTTATATCAAATTGCAATATTATAATAGATGTTTAATGTAATATTTCTGTTTCTTATATTGTATTTTACTTATTATTTATTTTATTATACATTTTCATATAGATGTTTAATGCAATTTTCTAATTTTTATATTGTATATTTACTTATTCTAATATTATAATAGATGTTTAATGTAATATTTTTATTTCTTATATTGTATATTTATCTATTATTTATTTGACTATACATTTTCAGATAGATTATATTTTAGATTTCTATTTTTATATAGTGTATTTACTTATTTTTTTTCTTATATTGTATATTTACTTATTCTTTTTTTTATATATCATATGATGATATGATGTTAGATTTTTAATGTAATATTTATATTTCTTATATTGTATAATTACTTATTATTTATTTTTTGTTATATTGTACATTTACTTATTATAATATTACACTAAATGTTTAGTATAATATTTCTATTATTTAGTTATTATTTATTTTACTATGCATATTTAGATAGCTGTTTAATTTAGTTTTTTTTTCATTTCTTAATTGTATATTTACTTATTCTTAGTTTTTAATATATTATATATTTATTTACTCTAATTTTTCTTGTTATTGTATTAAATGATAATATCATGATAGATGTTTAATGTAATTTTTCTATTTCATATATTGTATATTGACTTGTTGTCTATTTTTTCTTATATTTTATGTTTACTTTTTTTTGTAATAATGCCATGTGATATCTTCCGAAAAAAGTTTTTTTCGCTGATGTGTACGCTCTATGGAACCTCGAAATGCTACTTTTATTAGTATATATATATATTATTGTTTTATTATGTTCGAATGATTTAGAATATTACTGTATTATTATATATCCTTATCACTTATATGTTAAAAGACATTACAATATTTTAGTTATGATACATGTCATCGCTTGATTGCTTCTCAAAATTTTTAGAGAAATATGTTGGTCATTAAATATAATTATAGTTTTCATTCAACCGATCATAAAATTAGTTAATAATGTGCTTTTAGTGTTTTTCCTTCTTTTCTTAAATGTATTCAATGTCTCCCAAAAATGCAAGATGTTGTAGAGGAGATGAAATGGTGTTCCCAATTTGTAGGTTCCCTCCGATACACGAGTCACTCTTGGTTGGATCTTCCACTTTCCTCATGGCTCCTCATGGAGATTACTGGAAGTTTATGAAGAAGCGCATCGTCTCAAACCTTCTCAGATCACAGGCACTCGAGCGTTCACATGGCATCCGTGCAGAGGAGCTAGAGAAGTTCTACTCAAACCTTCTTGATAAGGCGGTTAAGAGTGAGAGCGTAGATATCAGTAAGGAAGCAATGAGCCTCAGTAACAACATCATCTTCAAGATGCTCATGGAGAGGACTTGTTGTCCCGGTGAGGCAGAGAGAGCCAGGGCCAGGGGTTTTGTTATTGAGTCATTTCGCTTCTTTAAGAAGATCTTCTTCGAAACTTTGCTTCACAGGCCGCTTGAAAAGTTCGGAATCTCACTGTTCAAGAAAGATATATTGAGTGTTTCCGACAGATTTGACAAGCTGCTAGAGAATATTGAAACACGAAGAATAGAAGCTGAGTGAGCATCAAAGTGCAGATATGATGGACGTGTTGTTGGAAGCTTCTTGAGATGAAAATGCCGAGTATAAGATCACCAGGAATCAGATTAAATCTTTTATAGTATATATGCTTTCACTCTCTAAGAATTCAAACCAACACCAGTACTAGTTATCCTGACTATAGAAACGTTCTTTACAAGTGCAAGAACTTTTCATTGCTGGCACTGACAGTGTAGGGCAAACTACACAGTTGATGATGGCTAAGATATTAACAACACTAACATTCTCGAGAGATTGAGAGAAGAAATTGATAGCGTGGAATGCGAGTCAAGGCTAATTCAACAAACTGATCGACCAAACCTTCCTTATTTGCAAGCAGTCGTCAAGGAAGGACTGAGACTCCACCCACCAGCTCCTTTTTTGCTTAGGACCTTCCGAGAAGGATGCAAGATTGGTAGCTATTATGTACCGGAGAAGACAACACTTGTTGTTAATGGTTATGCTGTGATGAGAGATCCTGATTCTTTGGAAGACCCTCTTGAGTTTAAACCAGAGAGGTTTCTAGCTTCTTCAGTGTTATGATAACACTGTTATCAGAGCAAGAGGGGGAGGGACGAGAGCAAGCGTTTAAGTACATTCCTTTTGGAAGTGGACGGAGAGGCTGTCCAGGTGCAAAACTAGCTTATATTTTGATAGGAACTGCAGTTGTGACGATGGTGCAGTGCTTTGATTGAAGAATCAAAGGAGACAAGGTTAACATGGAAGAGGCTGCTGGAGGAATGAACTTAATCATGGCTCATCCCCTTAAGTGCACTCCGGTTTCTTGAACCCTGAACTTTCTGGCTTCTAGTTTGTAGATGGAACCAAGTTCTCCTAGGTTCTTGAAGATTGTTAAAAAAGTTCTTAGGAGTGGTATGATGACTCTAAGATGGAAAAGACGATCTTATTTCTTATCGAACCGTAACAATACCAAGACGAGAAGGCTATGAACCCTAACGCCAAGGTCCTTTAAATCCTGAGAGAAACCTCTCTGAACTTGCTTCAAATGCAGAGACACTCCTCTGATTTGCCTAAAGATCCCAATTACAAGATGATCTAACCGTAAAGGTAAAGAGATCTATTTATACTATCTCTTAACAGTCTCTTCTTTCTTCAGGTTGCCAACGCAGCTTCATTCAAAGAGTCTTCTTGTGCCAGCTCAGCTTCTGTACTCAATACTCCCCCCTTTCGAAGACAGCTTGACCTCAAGCTGTGAATATAGAGCTCCTGCAACACCACACTGCCTCGTGATAGCATTAACCTGTTCTGTTTTTCTAGCAACACAGTCTGGGAACACATCTTCTGTTTCTCCATCTGCAGAGTTTTTGAACCGTGACTCAACTGGATGAGAATCATCGAAAGGGCTCTGTGTATATGTAACTGCCGATGTTCTTGTTTTAAAACTTGAACATCCATGTCTTGACACGAGTGCTCTTCTGTATTTGATGTACTTGAATTGTTAGCGGAGGTTCCTTGCTGTAAATGCACAATCTCCAGCTCAGCAATGTGCTCTTCTCATTATATCTCTCATGAAATATCTGATCACTGTAATGCATGATCATCAATTTGTCTTCGTCCTCTGTTTTGGTTCTGCACTTCCCTAAGCTTACCAACGCAACAAAACTCCTCAAGGCAGCCAGGTTTGAACACTGTTGATTAAGAACAGAGTGCATCTCATCACCATGTAAAAACTGCAATCTTCCTGTCATGACTTGAAAGTACTGCAATTGACTACTCCTTAGTATAGTCACCCACTCACCCCAGATTCATGAAAATATGCTGACATCCATTTTCTTATCTTCACTAACTGGCCTTTGAATTTAAAAATCCAAGACTTAGGAGTTAACCTTCTTTTCTTCCTGTGATTTAAAGTTTTTCTTCTCAGGAGCATTCTATCAAACATCTGAGATTGAACTCTGGTTTTGTCCTCGGATAATCTCTGGTGTGACTCACTGACTCCTCAGAAGAAACTAGGTTGGTGAAAACGCTTGGTTGCAACAAAGATGTCTCACGTCCATTAGAATTCATCATCAAAGAGGTCTCACGATCATTAGAATGCTCATTACTTCCGTTCACAGTTGCAGGTTTTGATATATCCCTCCAGTTCTGAGGCATCTCTTCACTTTCTTCAACATTTTTCTCAAAAGCTTCTTCCACACATGGTGATTCTGTCTTATCAAAATTATGGGCTTATACTTATCAATACTCCCCCCTTTAAAACCAAGCTTGTCCTCAAGCTTAAAGAATGGAAACAACTGCACAAACTCATCATAAAGCATCCACGAATTGTCATGAGAAGGACTCTCACTCCATTGTACCAACAACTCCAACTCGCCTCTACTGTCATATCGTGTAGCCAAAACCTCCAACGGTTGTTTCTGTGTATCCAAGTCACCAATCCAAGAAGGTGGAATAGGATTCACCGGAACTCCTGAACCAACCAGAGCTTTTAACTGAGACACATGAAACACAAGATGCATTTTAGAAGAAACTGGTAAAGCCAATTTATACGCTGCCTTCCCAACCCGTTCCAAAATTTCAAACGGTCCAAAGAATTTAGCAGAAAGTTTCTGACAAATCTGACGATGTACTGAGTGCTGCCTATAAGGCTTCAACTTCAAATACACCAAACTCCCAACCTCAAACTCGATATCACGCCTATGTAAGTCAGCAGACTTCTTCATTAACTCCTGAGCTCTTAGCAGGTTACGCTTAATCTCTTCTAGCATAAAATCCCTTTCACGAAGTGCAGTCTCCAGCTCGAAGTTCTTCGTCGACCCTTCCTCAAAACGTACAATAGCCGGTGGTTCTCTGCCATACACAACTTGAAAAGGAGTCGCTTTCAAAGAGGTGTGGAAAGAAGTATTATACCATAGTTCTGCCCAAGCCTAGAAACGACACCAAGTACGAGGATGCTGCGAAGCAAAACAACGCAAGCACGTCTCCAAACAACGATTCAACACCTCAGTTTGAGGGTGAAAAGCTGTGCTATAGTTCAATTTCGTCTCTGCGAAACAAAACGCCTCCTTCCAAAAAGAACTGAGAAAAATCCTATCCCGATCCTAAAGAATACTTTGAGGAAACCCATGAAGACGCACCACCACTTCAATGAACGTCCGAGCTACATCAACTGTCGAAAACAGATGTTTCAATGTTAAAAAGTGAGCGTATTTACTCAAACGATCCACCACCACCAGAATAACGTTGAATCCTTGAGACATCGGTAAGCCTTCAATAAAGTCCAATGAAATGTCATCCCATACTCGAGTAGGAATAGGCAATGGTTGTAGAAGACCAGCAGGAGATAATGTCGAGCTCTTATGTGTCTGACAAACCGAGCACTCAGCAACATACTGTTGAATCCTTTTGTAAATTCCCTCCCAGTAAAAAGACTGCTGCACCCGTTTCAAAGTCTTCAAAACCCCTGAATGCCCTCCCAATCTTCCATCATGACACTCATTTAAAATGAGAGGGACAAAACGAGAGTCTTTAGGTAACACTAATCTCCTCTTGTACCATAATCGTCCATCAATAACCTGGTAGTTGGAGTTGATTTAAATCCCCTTCTCTACAGCGTTGCGTCAGCTTCTGTAAATCTGCACTCTGCTCAATCTCCTTATACAAGTCTTGTAGCTGCAAGACAGACGGTGCAGTCAATGCCATTACCTGAGCACTTGACAATTGCACTGACGACTCCAAACAGCGCGAAAGCCCATCCGCCGCCTTGTTATCACAACCTGGCTTCTACACTATCTCAAAATCAAAACCCAGCAACTTAATCAACCATTTCTGATACTCCATATTCACCTCATGTTGTTCCAATAAGAACTTCAAGCTCCTTTGATCTGTGTGAACCACAAAACGTTAACCAAGCAAATAATGTTTCCATTTTTGCACAGCCATAACCACTGCCATCAGCTCACGCTCATACGCCGGTTTAAGTTACTCTCGAGGTGTCAATGCATGGCTACAGAAAGCTATTGGCTTCTTATCTTGCATCAAAACCGCTCCCACTCCAAAACCAGAAGCATCTGATTCAATAACAAACTGCTTCTCGAATGAAGGTAACGCCAAGACCGGAGCAGTTAGCATAGCTGTTTTAAGTTCTTTAAACGCCCGCTGAGCTTCACTTGACCATAAAAATGATCCTTCTTCAATAACGTAGTGAGAAGACGAGCAATCACCCCATAATCCTTGACAAAACGCCGATAATACCCCGTCAAGCCAAGAAAACCTCTAAATTGTTTCACCGAATTAGGTAAAGGCCAAGATCTCATAGCTTCCGTCTTCACCGTATCAGTAGCCACACCTTCAGCAGATGTAATGTGGCCTAAGTATTCCACTTGAGCCATGCCAAAAACACATTTCTTCTGATTAGCGAATAACTGTTGTTCCTGAAAAACCTGGAGAACCAAATGCAAATGTTCAACATGATCCTCCATAGAACGGCTATACACCAGGATGTCATCGATAAACACCAGCACGAACTTCCGTAAAAAAGGCTTGAACACTAAATTCATTAAACCCTGAAACGTTTCTGGTGCATTGGTCAAGCCGAAAGGCATGACCAAAAACTCATAATGCCCTTCCACAGTACGAAAAGCGGTCTTAGCCACGTCCTCCTCTCTCATACGAATCTGGTGGTATCCTGATCGTAAAACCAATTTAGAGAACACAGAAGCGCCATGTAACTCATCCAGCAGTTGGTCGATGACTGGAATAGGAAACTTATCGGGCACTGTGACTCTGTTCAATGCTCTGTAATCCACACAAAACCGATGAGAGTTATCTTTCTTCCTGACCAGTAAAACTGGACTTGAGAATTGACTGCTGCTTGCACGAATGATACCCGAGGCTAAAATTTCAGCCACCATCTTCTCCATGATAACTTTAGTGGCATGTGGATATCTATAAGGCCTCACTGATACTGTCTCCACTCCCGGGTTTAGAATAATGGAATGCTCTTTACCCCTAATAGGAGGTAAACATTGAGGAACAACAAACACCGAAGCCCAATCTTGCAACAAGCGACTGATTTCTGACGGAATCACGGAATGAGTTGATGCCTGGTCCGAACTTGTGGTAAGAAGTACACTCGGATTAGCACTAGGTGAACCAAATGGAGTTAATGGCTTGAGGGATAATCGTAGACAATGCAAACTTCGGTCACCAGTCAAAGTCACTCTCTCTCCACCATAGGCGAATGAGAAAATCTGCTCCTTCCAATCTACTTCACAAACACCCAAGGTTTCAAGCCATTTCATTCCAAGAATCACATCAACAGATCCCAACTCTAGGGAGATGAAGTCAGACGTGAAATACGTGGAACAGAGTTGTAAAACAACTGCTGGACAAACACCAGAGCCTTCCACCACCACTCCGTTTCCTAATAACACGTCAAGGCCACGAGCTGCATAAACTTTCAAACGTAGCCTGTCCACAACGTCAGGTGAAATAAAGTTGTGGAATGCCCCACTATCGAGCATGACTATCACCTCCGCATTTCCCACTCTTCCACGCATCTTAACCGTCTTTGGAGAATCAATGCCCAAGTACGCATTAAGAGATAGCATACGCATTTCTGAAACCGAAGCTAGAGATTCCTGTTGACTCTCTCTTTCACTTTCATCCAACACTTCTACCTCAAAACCATTCATCACTGTCAAGATGCGTAACTCCCGTTTAGGACAAATTGCTTCATGTAGTTTAGACCACTTGTCTCCACACTTGAAACAAAGTCCTTGTCTTTGCATCGCATCCAATTCAGCATCAGAATGACGTTGTCGAGGGCGTTGATATGATTTTGAAGGAGCAACATTCTCCTTCTGAGGTTTGGTATCCAATGTAATCATCTTCTGAGTATTGTTGTAGTAACTCCCAGACTTAGTGTTATTGGTATTCACTGTCTTCGTTGGTTTCACTTTCGTTTGAGAGTAACTCCCAGACTTAGTGTTATTGGTATTCACCGTTTTCGTTGGTTTCACCTCCGTTTGAGAAGAATCACTCAACACTCTGCAGAACGTACTAGACTCCATCTTCAATACGGCCACTATAAAATTGGATAATCCTTATGGTTCTTTCATACGTATTACTTCCTTCATTTTTCGACTTAAACTGATATAAAAGATCCTCTCCAAATAGTGATCTGAAAGGCCTGACACTTCAGCTGATAAATCTTCGAACTCTGAAACATAATCAGCCGCTGAACCAGTCTGCTTAATCGAGAATAATCTCGTACTCGATTCATCATCAATTGATTATGAGAATCTCACAAAAAGCCTACTCTTGAACTCTCCTCAATCGAGAAAACCACCTCTACGCATCACCCAAGCATACCACTTCTTCAAGGCCCCCCATAAGCACAACGGTACCAGATCCAAATGCGACTCTTCGTCGTAACGCCCCAGTTCAAAGAAATATTCAACATCGACTATCCACTCGGAAATTCCCGTACCATCACAAACCGGCATCTCAATCTTTTTCAACATATTTTCGCGGTTATCTAGATTCAATTGATCTCTCTGATAACCTAGCAAGGAATTTTCCCGGTGTCGTTCGAAATTAGGATTCCGTACCTGAGACTGCGACGGAAACACCTGATCTCGAATCAGAGTTTCATTCGTAACCAGTTCTAGCGCTGTTTGCTTCCCGATCGCCTTCAAAATGGAATTGAACTTCGTATCGAGCTTTGAATCGATCGCTGAAAGCTGTGTATCCAACGAATCAACTCGTTTTGTCAACGAATCGAATCGTCGATCCTTCTCATCCGCATCCTCTGCTAGTTTCTCACACAACTTCAGCAGGAACTGTATCTGACCTTGCATCTTCGCCGCGCCTCCGGAGAAGCATCGGAAAAGCTAGATTTCGATTCCGCAGACATCGTCACACTCCGCGATTGCTCCGGTCTCAGTTTCATCGCACCAATGATAGATTTATGATGTATCTAACTCTGTAACACACACTCTCTCTCAATGAATCTTCCTTTGTATTACGAATGATAAGTACTTGATTACAGTAAGTCTACGATCTCATAACGATCGATCCGTGACTCATATCGTCAACAGATCACAAACCAAATCAAGCATAGAAAATATCTTTCTTTACAACTCTTATTTATATGAAAACTACTAACAGTAAAGACTCTGTCTGCGTCAGTGTCTTTACTCCAATGTCTCTTCCACGTCAGCCCACACTCGTTTTCCCTCCTTCTCTGAATAAAGTGCTTCCTCCTCTTCTCCGGTTAACTTCTTTCCCTTCTTCCTTACATAAGCCTTCTTATACTTATCACAATCCAACGCCTCTCCTCTCAAACTCCTTGGAACCATTGCTAACTTCTCATCCGTTGTATATTTTCCTTTGCTGAAAAATATTTCTGCTCTAGTATTCCAACCAAATGGATTGTATCCATCGAACACAGGCATCATAATCAGCCGTTCAAGTTGCAAATTCGAAACTGCTGCAACCCGTGAATCATGTTCTTGAACCAACGCAGTCCTCGCCATAGTTACAACTAACTCTGAGTAATGAGCACAACTTGATTCTGCCTTGTGAGGATCTGCTACGAAGTCTCCAGACAAATCATAAGAACATCTCATGTTATGTTCCCATGTATTTTTGTAACTGAGATTCTTCTTAATTAGAGATGCCAATTGGACATGGACAAAGCAGCTTGTTAGACATTATTTTTAGTCCAAATTGTACCGAGTCCAAATTTTCTAAACCCAAAATGGACCATTCCAATTGGGTTTTCCGCGGAGTCCAATTAAAAAATCAGTGTTAACATACAAAAATTCATATTTAATATTTTATTATGTTTTGTAGAATTCAAAAGCATAGATAAGGTTCAGGCGGAAAATCTCGATTTACAATTTTGACGGGAAATTTCGATTTACGGTTTTGGCAGAAAATCTCGATTTACGGTTTTGGCGTGAAATCTCGATTTTACGGTTTTGACTGAAAACTAGATTTACGGTGTTGGCGGAAAATCTAGATTTACGGTTTTGACGGAAAATCTCAATTTTACAGTTGTGGCGGGAAAATTCGATTTTACGGTTTTGACGGAAAACTAGATTTACGGTTTTGGCGGGAAATCTCGATTTTATGGTTTTGGCAAAAAAACTCGATTTTACTGTTTTGACGGAAAACTAGATTTACGGTTTTGGCGAGAAATCTCGATTTTACGGTTTTGGCGGGAAATCTCGATTTTACGGTTTTGGCGGAAAATCTTGATTTTATGGTTTTGCCGGAAAACTCGATTTTACAGTTTTGGCGGGAAATCTCGATTTTATAGTTTTGGCGGGAAACGCGATTTTACAGTTTAAACGTGAAAACGAGATTTTACGGTTTTAGCGGGAAAACGTGATTTCACGCTTTTGACGGGAAAATATTATTTTTTACAATTTTGGTGGAAAATATGATTTTCCCCCAAATACATTAACCCAAAATATTTTTAAAATTGGATAGCCCAGTGTCCATCTGGTTTTACTCATTGGGTATGGGTGTATTTGGGCATCGCCCATTTGAAAAAAAAAATTACGGTCATATATGGGCATGTCCATATTGATTTGGACATGGGTTACCTGCCCATTTGACATCCCTACTTCTTATAACCTGCCATCATTTCTTTCCAATTTAACAAGCATGTATTTTTCTTCTTGCTTGAGAGAAGACCAACCACATGTAGCCATCTCTTAGTCTTCCACTGTCCAAGGTTGAGATACCAACTATCGTTCTCAGCATCTTTACACTTGATTGTCCTGCTCCTCACCATCATCATAAGATACCTGTTAGCAGTGTGTGGATGTTGGTGCTTCTGTTGTTTGAATTTAAACTTTCAACATTTACTGTTCTTCTGCTGTTTCTTGCTTTTAACCTTTTGAATCAATGGAACAAACAGTTTGTGTGCATGTTTCTTCTCCTTCACACATGTTGTTTGCACCAAGTGCTCTGCCATATAGCCTAGTCGAAAATACATATCCTCATCTTGATGAACATACATCACAACACTGTTAGAACTAGCAGACATAAGCTCTGTTCTTTTTGCAAACACTGCGACCAGTGTCGGCGTTCAAAAACTACACCTATTTCCATGGCTCATACACCGCTGGCGGGATAAAGCCAATCTGTTTCCCTTGACGCTGCGGCAAAAGTAAATTAAAAATCTGACGCTGAAAGGTAGCAGCGTTCGCGACCTCCGCTAAGTGTGCCTCCGTCGAATTGTTGGCGTCAGATTTAGTTTTCAAAACCCGTTCAATTTGCTTTGTAAATATTGACGCCACCGCTGCCGCAGCGTTTGTCCGCCGAACAGGGCTATAGTAACAAAAACAGTCAACTCCAACTTTTCAGTACATTCCACTACACAGCTCGGTTCTTTTTCTTTCACCATCAATGAAATCAATTCCTTCTTTCGAATCTGTTCAGGCCGAGTTTCAGACAGTGCTATATTGTTGCTGAGCTCAGCCACATGTAAGAGCTCCAATGGAATCTGATTACACTCCATACGTGAGGGCATAACACCATCACCTCTTATCTCTTCACGGAGTTCTGCACTAGGTACCTCAAGCTTAGCCTTGGAAGTGAGCTCCCTAGATTCTCGTACACATTCAGCACTAGAGCCATTTTGTTATGATGCTCTCACAAGCGGTTTGGCGAACCTTGGCAGTTTGAATTCTGGTCAGTCCTGGAACGACATGTGCTCAATCTCGTAATTGTACCAATTGAGAGCTTCTCCTTTCAAGCTCTCCGCCACCATTGGTAACCTCTCTTCTAGTGCATATTCACAAGGACGAAAGAAACATTCCATTCTCGCAATCCAAGAATACGGATTGGATCTGTCAAACAAAGGAATCTCCAATCGTCTCAACAAACTATCACGATTCTGAAAATCTGAGTTTGATTGCCGATAACCTAGCTAAGAATCATTTCCATTATGTCCCCAGGAAGAATTTGATACCTCAAGTGGATTTTGCGATGATCTAGCTTGATTCTCCACAACCTCTTCCTTCTCCAACGATTGTGATTCAGCAATCGTCTCTTCTTTACAGATCCTCGTCACCTCACATTATTATAAGTTGGCGAACCGTTTAAAGCATGGACTGAGATTGTTGGTGTCCGGTCATCCTTTTTATGGAGTTCGTCATCTGCTGGGGTTTCTTCTTCATCGTCAACGTCAGATACGTCGCCTTCCAAGTATAAGATTCGAGATTTCTTGTGTTTTAGTTGGTGACCTGGTGTGAACAGTTCTTCGCAGAACATACATAATCCTTTGTGTTTGCGTTCTTGCATCTCCTCGAATGTGAGTCACTTATGTGGGGTAATTGCGATGAGTGGTGTTGTATTCTGTGTTGGTGCCGTGTTTGTTGTTTGGTATTTGTATGGTTGAGATGAGTTTTGTTTCTGAGAGTAGTTGTGAGAAGGCCGAGATGATTTTGTTGGTGTGTGATGGAGAGAGAGCTCATGGAGTTTGGCTATGCGGGCAGCTTTCGGGAACGGTAGTGACGTTGAACTGTCGAATATGTAGAGCAATATGCTGGTTCATGTTGGTCACGAAGATGCTCAGTGTGTGTTCTGACGGAAGTGTAAGATGAGTCATTTCGCAATCAAACTTCTCTAGGTATACATTAATAGAGTTACTGCCCTGTTTGAGGCTGACTAGTTCGGCGAGAGGATCATAATATTGTTTGCCAAATCGTGATGATATAGCACTGACGTAGTCTGGCCAGAGAGGATATATGTTGTAACGATTTGCAATATACACATGGTGCCATTGGAGAGCTTTTCTGGTCATATTAAGAGAGGCTAGATGGACTTTTAATTCCAGAGAGATATTATCGATGGAAAAGAATTCTTTGCATCGGTAGATCCATTATTTGAGTTCTGTCCCGTTGAACATCGGAAATCCGACTTTTGTTAAGCGAGAGGAGAGTGCGTTGGGTAGAGGAGGGTTGTGGTCTGCGTCAGGTGGAGCTGTTTTGATGTTGCTATGATCTGATGAAGAAGCGTCTGTTGGTTTGAGTGTAGAGGCGGATTGGGTTTGTTCAAGAGGGGATGCTTTTAGGATTTGTGAGATCATCGCCTTGATTTCTGAGATTTCTCCTCCTAAGTCTTTTCTTATCTCTTCCGATTGATGAGATTGTGTTGAACGAAGTTCCTCGAGCTGTTTTTTCATCTCAGACATAGCAGCTGTTGCTCGGGTGTCCATGGTTAGGTCTTGAGGAAGTTGTCACTGCTCTGATACCACTGAGATAGGAAACCTGGATAGATAGATCCAAACTAGAAATCCTACTGTGGATTCGAAGAACAGGTGAAGACAAACCTAGGAGATGATCACGAAGGTTAGAAGGATCAACTCGAAAGACTGAATTTGAATGCAAAGTTCTTGAGAGAACTAAGTTGCTTGAGAAGGAAATAATTGGTTTAGGAAAGCTTTATTGATTGATTGCATAAAACGTGCCTTAAGACTACATATATACATAGTAAACCCAAAGGAGGTTTAACTATTAGAAAAAGGAAAATAAAAGATAAGAAAAATCAGAAATAAAATCGTATAACGGAGAACCGACGTTGTGACTGATCCTGTCACACTTTCACCTGAATCGATGTTGTTTCAATCGATTCTGCTACGTTTACTGATTCTTGTGCATCCATCTCTTTCTTTTCTTTGTTGAGCCACTCCTGTATAAAATGTTGGTTATCCAACACAATCTGTAGACGATCGGGATCATTCACATCTCCAAATCGCAGCAACAAATTTTTTTTCGCATCCTCCCAATCTTGAAACGGAAGCCAAGATCGTCTCTTGTTGAACGACGCTTCTTATTAAGGATATTATATCCCACATCGAGAATTCTAAGGGACCTTGAGTAATATATAAAGGGTTGGGGCCAATCTACTAGTGACCAATTGGTTTTAAGTTGGAAGCCTATAATTAACCAGAATCTAACATGGTATTAGAGCCGGCCCATTACCTGACCCATTAATCCGTTCCGGACAGTGGCCCAATCATCCCACGAATTGATGGCCTAAGAAAGGTTCAATTTCTTCGAGATAGCTAGAAAAGAGCATTATCTCGGAGGGGTATGATGGATTCTGCGAGATTAATGGTTATACGCACCACTATCTCGAGGGAGGGTATTGGAAAGAAGATCTCACATCAGAAATATGAATGGGACCTGAGTAATATATGAAGGACTTGGGTCAATCCACTAATTACCAATTGGTTTTAAGTTGGAAGCCCAAGAAACTTATCATGGTATCAGAGCTCGGATCCTAAATTCCCTAAACCTCTAATTAATATTAACATTTTCCGACCGGGTTTATAGGTCGTAGTTAACCCTTCCCGGCCAGGTATAAAGGTCGTAATATTAACTGTCCTAAAAGTTCCGAGATTTCTGGCCGATAAGAGCCATTATCTCGAGGAGGGGTATTAGGGATATTATATTCCACATCAGGAATTCTAAGGGACCTTGAATAATATATAAAGGGTTAGGGTCAATCCTCTAATCACCAATTGGTTTTAAGTTGGAAGTTCATAATTAATCCGAATTTAACATGGCTCTTATCATGGTATCGAGTCGCCCATAATTAAGTTGGAAGCCTAAAACTTATTATGGTATCGAGTGGCTCAATACCCTAACCCATTAATCCGGCCGGACGGTGGCACGATCATCCCATTAGCCGATGGTCCACGAAGTCTCGCCAGCTCACGAGATTAATGGTTATACGCAACATTATCTCGAGGGAGGGTATTGGAGAGAAATCCATCGGATATATGTAAGGGACATTAGTAATTTATAAGGGATTTGGGCCAATCCACTAATTACCAATTGGTTTTAAGTTGGAAGCCCAAGAAACTTATCATGGTATCAGAGCTCGGATCCTAAATTCCCTAAACCTCTAATTAATATTAACATTTTCCGACCGGGTTTATAGGTCGTAGTTAACCCTTCCCGGCCAGGTATAAAGGTCGTAATATTAACTGTCCTAAAAGTTCCGAGATTTCTGGCCGATAAGAGCCATTATCTCGAGGAGGGGTATTAGGGATATTATATTCCACATCAGGAATTCTAAGGGACCTTGAATAATATATAAAGGGTTAGGGTCAATCCTCTAATCACCAATTGGTTTTAAGTTGGAAGTTCATAATTAATCCGAATTTAACATGGCTCTTATCATGGTATCAGAGTCGGCCCATAATTAAGTTGGAAGCCTAAAAAACTTATTATGGTATCAGAGCTGGCTCAATACCCTAACCCATTAATCCGGCCCGGACAGTGGCCTGATCATCCCATTAGCTGATGGTCCACAGAAGTCTCAGTTCCGCTGAGATTAATGGTTATACGCAACATTATCTCGAGGGAGGGTATTGGAGAGAAATCCTGCATCGGATATATGTAAGGGACATTAGTAATTTATAAGGGATTTGGGCCAATCCACTAATTGCCAATTAGTTTTAAGTTGGAAGCCTAAAAAGCTTATCACTTCTGCTTCTCCTGCAAATAATGCATACACCAACGCCATTTTACTCATCTCTGAATGATCATCACGTACAAATATATCTTCCATCTCTGTAATCCATGGTTTCGATCACCATTGCTGAAGATCGGAAGCTCCACAAATCCCATCGCTATTGCTCCGATCCACAGTTGTGTAAGCGCACACTGTAGTGTTCGATCGTTCCCAGTTCATGTCACCATCGCGTTCCTCCAAAGCTCACCGTCGCGATGATTGAACGCGCTCACCGCACCAATGATAAGACTCTAAGATGGAAAAGACGTTCTTATTTCTTATCGAACAAACTGTAACAATACCAAGACGAAAAGGCTATGAACCCTAACGCCAAGGTCCTTCAAATCCAGAGATAAACCTCTCTGAACTTGCCTCAAAAGCAGAGACACTCTTCTGATTTGCCTAAAGATCCCAATTACAAGATGATCTAACCGTAAAGGTAAAGAGATCTATTAATTATACTATCTCTTAACAGTCTCTTCTTTCTTCAGGTTGCCAGCTCAGCTTCATTCAAAGAATCCTCTTATGCCAGCTCAGCTTCTGTACTCATCATGGTATTAGACGAAGAAATGATGGAGTATATAATTACTAATTAGTAGTGTTGTTTTGGCACTCTGTTTCCATTTATATTTAGCTGTGCTTGAGATTCTGAAATGTGCATTCTTATTAGTTAGAGTAATATCCAAGCTTCCGATATGATCTGTCTGGTTTTCTATATTTATCCTTTTTTTATCTGCTCAACTGATAAGGATATACAAGGAGTATGCAAAACCATATCTAATAATGAATTCTGGACCTTCCATTTAGATGATATCATGATGGTTCGTTTAAATGGTCCAATTAAATAATTGGACCAAATTCAACGACACAGTTTTCTCGTGCCCATATCTTTTCAACGTACGTTACGTAACAAACAGTGCAAGTGACTTCAAACAAAAAACGAAACAGTGCATGTAGGCCTGGTGTTGAAATATTTTCTGGGATGAAAACAGGAAACAGATTATAAGCTTAATAATAAACAAATGTTAATCCCTTTAGAGCATGATTAACGGAGAGATGAGGAGAGGTTACTAACACAATTTCAAAAATTAAAAAATAGAAACTAATGAAAAGTTAAGAGAAAGAAAAAAGAAAGTAAATAAAAGATACTGCTTTCTGAACAATATGTACATGTAGCAATTAGAACATCATTATCGTGGGGACGTTTTAGTGGTCTTTAAAAAAAAATTTTTTCTATTTTTTTTTCTAAAAGGAAGCAGCAAGGACGAAAGAAGGACGTCCCTTTAACAAATTCTCCTCCTTGGTCCCCCTCGGTCTCTGCAATTTGTGGTCCCTCCTTTAAGGACCTTGCGATAATTTTGGCCTTAGGGCAACATTATTGGTGTCCCTTAGGTTGAGTTCCTTAAGCATAGGGTCCTTTAACATTTAACTAAAAACGCTAAGGGACTTCTCTTAAATCCCTTATTTAAGGGTCATCCCTTAGCATTTTTAATTAAAAGCTAAGGGACCCTACGTTTAAGGACCCAACTTAAGGGACACCAATAATGATGCCCTTAGTAACTGGTTCTATTTTTCACAGAAAATAAAAAGTAAATTAATTATTATAATAATAATTTTTTTTTAGAAACTTTTATGGCTCTTATAGCTTCTACTCCGAATTGGTACCGAGTTCATGATCCATTTTTTTTAAATGAGGGATGATCTCACGTTTCATGTTCCCTCTTTGCTTAGAGCAGTCAAGGGCGGTCCTAGAGCTAAAAGGGGTGTGGCATGTACCCCACTCTAAATTATTTTTTACCCATGATAATTAATACTAAACTTATCTAAAGATTCACTTAAACTAAACATTGGTTACAAGAATTGGTACATGCCCCATACAGAAAAAATTCTTGCGTCCGCCCCTGAGCAGCACTGCAGCAATGGTAATAATGATCACTGTTGAATCTCAAAGTTGATGCCCTGGTTGGTGCAAATTTATATCTTAACTCGAAAAACGTTTATTTGTGAAAGTACGTCCACTGTGTAGTGTAAGATGAAACATAAGATGAGGGTCGTAACCCACAAAATTCATAAATTCATTTTCGTGAAGATACATATTTGAAACGACTCAAAACTTTATAACTTAAATTTTATCAACTTCGATCGAGTAATAGATATCTGTGACAGACACATGTTCCACGCAAGTGAATGATTGAACTTCGTACAGTAGAAATAATTGAGTGTAACAGATTCAACACTATATGAAGAAAGAAAGATACTTGTGGCCGAGATAAGCTACGCGCAAGTTACTGAGTTGTGTAAAAAGGCTACAGAAAGATGCGAGTGCTTACCTAAGTTTTTTGTTTTCGTTATAGGATGCGTACCATATCGAATTACTTAGCAGTTGAAATGTAAACGTATGATTATGGAGAGAAGTTGTTTACTCGTGTCTTAATTTGGAAGTTGGAACTCAAGCTACAAAAAGACAAAAGTGGTAATTAAAGGATTCTAAGAGCACTAAGAGCAAGCGCATTAATGAACCCCCTATTGGGATTCATAAACTGAGTTTTTTTTTATTATTTTTTTTTTGATTTTTCATTTGATTTTTTTTTTTATTTTTTAAAAAAATTGACTAATAACGGGCCGCCACGTGGCGTGGAGTCCGCTAAACAGTAATGATTCGGTTCATACAGAAGAGGCGTGGGAAGTCGAGGTCGTAACTGTTCAATATGATAATAATTTTTTTTTTCGGGTTCCGTGTGAACCCCACAACAAACTCTCTAATGCGCTTGCTCTAATATCCCTAGCTCTTAGAGCAACTCTTAGGGTGGTGGGGTCCACGTAGGTCCCACTTTTTTTTTTAAAAACTAACCCTCTCACTTCTTCCACAATAGTTGTTTCTTGTACTATATTGGTCTCATTCCAATTGAGATATACATATGTTCTTTGGTATAGAATCCAATGTATTGATTTAACTATAAGAACTAAGAACTGGAAAGACCAATTTTCAACGATTGTATGGATATCGCCATACAACAAAGAGACTAAAACTTCTGCTTTGTATTGCCACCTCTTCTTTGATGTAATCCATGATTTCGATAATAAATTTTGATACCAAATATATTCTATTGAAATATAAATATTGAAAAACTCCTGACGTTAATCTCTTCCCTTCGATGCTACGATCACGATGAATCCATGGTGGTTTTCTAGAGGACGTAGTTCCCATAACAAATCAGATTCTGGAATCAATACATTCTGAGTTTTGTCATCGACCATGGCTCCCAACTCCATGTTGGAGATTGCATCGTTGGATTGGAAAGAAGTGAAACAACATTCCAGTATCCACCGAAAGAGATCTTGTTTCCACAAGAGAAAAAATAATAGACAAATAAAAATCTCCTCTATGAGAGGTTTTTCTTAATAGAGTATTCACTCTATTGATTTTCCTGCGATCTTGAAATCTTCGTCGCATTAAGAACATTGATTCTCTTTGTTGTATTATATTGGTCTCATTCCAATTGAGATATACATATGTTCTTTGGTATAGAATCCAATGTATTGATTTAACTATAAGAACTAAGAACTGGAAAGACCAATTTTCAACGATTGTATGGATATCGCCATACAACAAAGAGACTAAAACTTCTGCTTTGTATTGCCACCTCTTCTTTGATGTAATCCATGATTTCAATAATATATTTTGATACCAAATATATTGTATCAAAATATAAATATTGAAAAACTCCGGTGACGTTAATCTCTTCCCTTCGATGCTACGATCACGATGAATCCATGGTGGTTTTCTAGGAGGACGTAGTTCCCATAACAAATCAGATTCTGGAATCAATACATTCTGAGTTTTGTCATCGACCATGGCTCCCAACTCCATGTTGGAGATTGCATCGTTGGATTGGAAAGAAGTGAAACAACATTCCAGTATCCACCGCAAAGAGATCTTGTTTCCACAAGAGAAAAAATAAATAGATATAGAATCATCAAAGCAAAACACACTTTGATTAGAGTTTATGTTTGAGCGCTTGAGAAATCGCATTTGGTATCGCAAGTAACGGTCTTACGAACCGCTCTTGAAGCTAATATAAATATAGGTTTACAAAGTTGTAAATTATTCATTCACATAATTAATATACAAACCATGAACATATATTTGCTTAAATTGTTTTGCTTCTTTTTTAAGTTTTTTTTTTTTTAAAATTAGCATTTGGTCACTACAAATTGTTGTTGTCCTTGGTCCTTTTATCACTACTTGTCAATTTACATTAATTTCACGTGTTCTACTTTTAAAAGAACCTTTCATTCATGGTCCAGGGCTGGACATAAAATCTGTAACTCAAAATCCGAACCGAATTCGAATCGAAAACCTGATCCATACTCTGTCTGAAGTGTAAAAAGTTTACTCGAATTGTAGGGTTTTACAAAACATATGCGAATCCGAAGTGTTATTAACTTAACCCGGACGGGTAACCCGAAAAACCAAAAAAACTAAAAAAATATATAAAAACCGATCTGAATATCCAAAATAATTTACAATATAAATATTTAAAACACAAATATGTACTTCAAATATTCAGTTTTATATTTATTTTATATGATATCTAATAATAAGTATTAAATTTAAATAAGTACCTTAAATACTCCATTCTATATATATAAATATATATTTCTTATATTTTGCTTTTAAATTTTAGATTTTACTTCGGATATATCCGAACCGATCCAACATAACCCGAATTCGAACCATATATAGTTATTTTATGAGTTCTAGGATGTGATACAAAACCGATTCAAAACTGATGTGTTATATTTGATCTGATCCATAATGACAAATCTATACTATTATTTGAGAAGTGAATTTGCTTATTTATAACATTCTCCATGATTTTATACTGAGAAATTGTTTTTAATAAACAATTTTTAATTATACTGAAGTTTTGATATCTTTAATAAATTATTATATAATTGATTATTTAACTGATTACAAATTAACATTATAAAAATTATCTCAATAAAATAAATGGAAAACATGTCTGAAAAAAAGATAATTCGATGTGTTTATTTTGTTTTTACCTATATCTTTGTTTCTTATTTCTTGATTTTTATAATTAACAGTATATATACACATATAATAATTAGACGATATATCTTAAATTAAAATATTAAAAATAATTTTATAAAATATAACAAAAATTACTTTATACTTTATGTAAACGAAATATGTCATGGCATATTTTTTTATAATTATTTTAATATTAAAATACTAAAAAGATTTATATAAGCAATAAAAATAAATTTGATTTATATCTGTTTGTTAACGTGATTTTTAGTGGTATTATCATTTTCATTCTTATTATCCAGCTGTAAGAATAACATTGATTTGTTATTTAAGTTGAACATTTTGATATTTTTCTTTTTATTTTTCTAAATAGTTTTTATTGGAAATATAATTATCTTTTAAAAATTCAAAGTATCTGACTCGAAAACAGAATATTTTCAAAATACTAAAAAGAGTTAGATAAGCAATAAAAATAAATTTGATTTATATCTGTTTGTTAACGTGATCTTTTAGTGATATTATCATTTTCATTCTTATTATTCAGCTGCAAAAATAGCATTTATTTGTTATTTAAGTTGAACATTTTAATATTTTTTTCTAAATAGTTTTTATTGGGAATATAATTATCTTTTTAAAATTCAAATATCTGACTCGAAAACAGAATATTTTCAAAATATTAATTTTTTATTTACAAAAAGTACTTTATTTTTATAAAAATTTAAAACTAACTCTATTTAATTTTAATTTTCCAAGAGTTCACAGAATTATAACTTTATTTAAATTAAAATTTCTTTAAAAGACTATTATGTAAAGAAAATTATGATTCTATTTTTCTTTTTGTAAAAACTGTATTTTCCAAAATGATTTGTTATAGTTACTAAAGTTTGAAAGTTAAAAGATCATTTGAAAATAACAAATTATGATTCTATAATAAAGAAATAAAACTGTATAGGAAACTAGAAATCTTTATTTTAAAGTAAAAATAATATAGATTGATTATGGCTTATTTTCTCTATTATAGCATTTAGAAATGAAAATAAGATAGAAAATGTTCTTATCTTAGGCATTACATATTAATGTTTTGTTTGTCAATATGGTTGGTTTGTTTGAGTATTTATTCAGTTAATAGCTTTATATACTTTGATTAATATAGTGTGTAAAGTTGGGTTCGGTTAAACATTTTTGTGCTTTTTATTTATTTTGAGATTTTGTAAGTTTTACTAATTCCAACAATTTGGTTTAAAAACACCACTTTATATTAACAATTATATATTTGTTTATTTAATTAGATAACTGTTATAAATTAATATAATAGAATCTGGTTAAATATGACAACATATATTAAAATAAAAAATATTAGTTTTGTTATCCAAAAAAGTATTTAAATCAATAAAAGTTGAAAAATTATAAGATTCATTAAAATGGTGTAAATATATGATGTTATATTTATTTTTTTAATCTTTGAATTAATAATATATTTATTGATAAGTATCTATAAAATAATTATGTCTGCATGTGCGGACAAATCATCTAGTTT
This sequence comes from Brassica carinata, assembly GCA_016771965.1. Classification (NCBI taxonomy): domain Eukaryota; kingdom Viridiplantae; phylum Streptophyta; class Magnoliopsida; order Brassicales; family Brassicaceae; genus Brassica; species Brassica carinata. The sequence continues at coordinate 5,534,682 of CM028692.1, forward strand.
ACTAGTATGGGACTTTGAATACGTTACAAAATAGAACGAAGTCTGAAAAACTCAATCCGAACCCGAACGGGTATCCGAATGTCCTACACTCTGGTTTATATAATAAGCAGAGCATGTTCGGTCTTGAATAACGAACACCTCTAGTTCCATCTGCCTCTTCTTTACTTCGAGCAACAATGATCAAAGTCGAGTTTCAGAACTTTTTCATAATAATTTTCCTATGCCTTTTCTCACTCCTCTGTTTCTTTACCTTCTTCGTCAAGAAACCAAAGGATAGCTCTGATTTGCCTCCAAGCCCTCCTTCCATGCCAATTATTGGTCATCTTCACCTTCTTCTCTCTTCTTTAATCCACAAATCATTCCAAAAAATCTCATCCAACTACGGACCTCTCCTCCATCTCCGCATCTTTAACGTCCCTATAGTCCTCGTCTCCTCTGCTTCAGTGGCTAACGAGATATTCAAAACCCATGACGTTAACATCTCCTCTCGAGGTCTCCCTCCCATCGACGAGTCCCTCTTTTTCGGATCTTCTGGTTTCTTCTCCGCTCCCCATGGAGATTACTGGAAGTTCATGAAGAAGCTCGTTATCGCCAAGCTTCTTGGACCGCAAGCAATCGAGCGGTCAAGAGCCCTCCGTGCAGAGGAGCTAGAGCAGTTTTACTTTGATCTGCTAGAAAAAGCGATGAAGGTCGAGATCGTTGAGATACGTAGAGAAGCGATGAAGTTCACTAACAACAGCACCTGTAAGATGATTATTGGGAGGAGGTGTTGGGAGGAAAATGGTGAAGGTGAGAGAGTCAGGGGATTGATTACTGAATCGATTGCCTTGACGAAGAAGGTTTTATTTGCAACCTTGTTGCGCAAGCCACTTGAGAAGCTAGGGATCCCCCTTTTTAAGAAGGAGATAATGGATATTTCCAGCAGATACAACGAGGTGCTTGAGAGATTTCTTGTGGAACACGAAACTAAACTGGAGAAGCAACATCAAGGTAAGGATCTGATGGACGTGTTGTTAGAAGCTAAAGGGGATGAAAATGCAGAGTATAAGATCACTAGGGATCACATCAAGTCCTTATTTGTGGTAAACTAAAATCTTCCTCACATCATAAATAGGTTGATTCATTAGTCTCTAATTGAGAAACGTTTGAAAAATTGCAGGAGCTTTTCCTTGGAGGCACTGACACATCAAAGCAAACAATACAGTGGACAATGGCCAGAATCATTAACAACCCTGAAGTTATTGAGAGATTAAGAGAAGAGATGGACTGCGTTGTAGGGAAATCAAGAATGATTCAAGAAACTGACTTACCAAACCTGCCTTACTTGCAAGCGGTAATCAAGGAAGGGCTAAGGATGTATCCACCGGTACCTCTCTTTGGAAGGAGGCTCCAAGAAGGATGTAAGATTGGAGGGTTCTATGTTGCGGAGAAGACAACACTTGTAGTTAATGGTTATGCTATAATGAGAGATCCTAATTACTGGGAAGATCCTGATGAGTTTAAGCCAGAGAGGTTCCTAGGAGAGCAAGGGGACGAGGTAAGAGAGCAAGTACTGAAGTACCTTTCTTTCGGGAGCGGACGGAGAGGATGTCCTGGATCAAATCTAGCTTATATCTTTCTAGGAACAGCCATTGGAATGATGATTCAGTGCTTTGATTGGAGAATCAAAGGTGTTGAGGTTAACTTGGAAGAGACTCTTTCAGGAATGGTCTTGACAATGGCTCATCCCCTTAAGTGCACTCCTGTTCCTCGAATTTGTAGCTTCCCTGTTCGTCAATGAGCTCTCATTACCTATAGTTAAAGTGTCTGTTTGATTGTTAAGGACTAGTTGTAATATAAATAAGGAACCTCTGTTAAGTGTCCGGTTCACTTTGGTTTACTTTATTGTCCGAAGGTTGAATAACACAATGACAAGAGACTGTTCCAATAATAAGTGTCCCGGTTCATTGGTACATTGTACATGATCGGTGTATTTCACATACACATTACATTTCTAGAAGACAAAACAAAAGTAAATGCTTATTGATTGAAATACTTTGGTTACATACTCATAACATCCACGTGGAACCCCAGTTGTCACCGTAGAGGATGAAGGTTTTTTATACAGTTACTGAATGGTTCTTATGATCACGTGTGTCTCAAGGGACTTCATATATATTTATATAAAAAAAGTACTCAAGCTCCAGTTTTTACGTATTTAGTACACAACAAAGCATCATTGAGTATTAGATAAGATGATATTATGTTTCCTCTGCCTCTTCACTTTGAGCAACAATGGTAGATAACTTTCAAGACTATTTGATCTTAATCATCATATGCTTATTTTCACTCTTATGTTACTCTCTCTTCTTCAAGAAACCAAAGGATGGTTTTGAATTGCCTTCAAGCCCTCCAATCATTGAGTATCTCCACCTTCTTCTCTCTGGTTCTACCACAAGTCCTTACAGAAACTCTCCTCCAAGTATGGGCCTCTCTTCCATCTTAACATCTTTAACGTCCCGGTCATCTTTGTTTCCTCGGCCTCAGTTGCGTACGAGATCTTCAGGGAGCACGATCTAAACTTCTCGTTTCGTGGAACCCCGCCTATCGATGAATCCCTCTTGGTCGGCTCTTCTGGATTTTTCACCGCTCCTTATGGAGATTACTGGAAGTTCATTAAGAAGCTAATGGTCACGAGATTACTTGGATCGCAAGCACTCGAGCGGTCACGAGGTATCCGGGAGAGAAAGACTTTACGCTAGCCTGCTTGATAAGGCAATGAAGAATGAGAGCGTTGAGGTTGGTAAGGAAGCAATGAAGTTCGCAAACAACATCATCTGCAAGATGATCATGGGAAAGAGTTGTAAAGAAGAGAATGGTGAGGCGGAGAGAGTCAGAGACTTGGTAACTGAGTCTACTTCCTTGACCATGAAGATCTTTGTGGCAAACATGTATCACAAACCCCTCAAGAAGCTCGGAGTAACACTGTTTAGAAAGGAGATAATGAGTGTTTCTCGTAGATTAGATTCGACGAGGTGTTGGAGAGCATTCTTGAGGAGCACGAAAAGAAAAAAGATGATGATCAAGATATGGACTTGATGACGTGTTGCTGGAAACTTGTAGCGACGAAACCGCAGAGTATAGGATCATCACTAGGAACCACATAAAGTCCTTGTTTGTGGTAAATGTCTAGAATTAAAAGAACATCATTTAGTTATCTTGTCTGAAATCCTTTTTTTGGCAAGTGCAGGATCTTATCATTGCAGGCAGTGACACTTCGAGACATGCAACACGATGGACAATGGCAGAGATCATTAACAACCCTAACGTTCTTGAAAGGTTAAGAGAAGAGATCGATTCCGTTGTTGGGAAAGCAAGGTTGGTTCATGAAACGGATCTGCAGAACCTCCCTTACTTGCAGGCGACTGTTAAGGAAGGACTGAGACTGCAACCTCCAGGAGCTCTCTTTGCAAGGAGCTCCCGCGAAGGGTGTAAGATCAGAGGATTTTCTATACCAGAGAACACACCACTTGTTGTCAATGCTTATGCTGTGATGAGAGATCCTGATTCTTTGGAAGATCCTAATGAGTTTAAGCCAGAGAGGTTTCTAGGTTCTCCAAGATCAGGGGAAGAAGATGAGAGAGAGAATGCACTTAAGTACATTCCTTTTGGTAGAGGAAGGAGAGGCTGTCCTGGATCGAATCTAGCTTATATCATTGTTGGAACTGCAATAGGAGTGATGGTGCAGTGTTTTGACTGAAAGATCAAAGCTGGTAAAGTTGACATGTAAGAAGCTCCTAGAGCACTGGTGTTGACCATGGCTCGACCCCTTAGGTGCATTCCTGTTGCTCGAACCTGTAGATTACAAGTTCATGACATGGAGATGTCATTGAACTGGCAGACATAATTCTTAAGGTGATTAGGAAAGCTTGTGTTGCACTCAGTTGTTAGGTTAATTGATTTATTTTGGGGATTATTGGTTTGTCTTGGTATGGAAGTGTAAATCAGTTGTACAGTTTACAATTTACAATTGAAATACAAAAGGGAATTGTCTTCACGCTTGCCCTAGTTTATCCAACTTTTTGAGGGTTTCCTTTACTTAGACATTGCTTTCTTACTATGTGTAGTAAATAGGTTTTGAATGAGGAAAAGAAAGAACGTCTTGCATCATTGCAAGAAAGCAAAGGGCTAAAGTGACGAATTTTGCTTACACTCTATTAATCTTTAATCGTTATACTTTTTGTTTTCTCAGCTTGGGAGGATATGACCTCATAATATTTTAATTATTGATACTATCAGTTTGTCAATGAGTGTGTATTATTTAGGGAAACAAGGTTCTAGCTGACCAAAAGAGACTGGCCTGGCCTGGATCTTCACAGAATAATCGGAAGCAAGTAACACACGAGGATCGTTGACACAGGACTCTGTAAGCCCTCTGTTGGTAGCAGAGGCTCTAGCGCTTCGATCTGCCCTTATCACCACAGTGAACTTGAGATCCCCAAACTCAAGATGTTCTATGGCAACTCAATTAACAAAGACATCCAGAACAAAGAGATCTATGGTGTCGTTAAAGATATCCAGCAGTTCTCTTCTGATTTTGTGATATCGAGTTTCTTCATCTCCCCCTTCGGTATAATGGCGATGCCGATCTCTTGGCGAAAGTCACTTGAGGAAATTATCTTGTATTTGGCCTCGTCTAGGCTCTACCTTAGGCTTGAGATCTTTTCAAAGTTTTAATGAATTTGTGCACACGAAAAAGGTTCTAACTGTCCATTATTTCACGTTCTTCCCGAGAGAACACATTATTTTAAAGTAAGAAACAATGCATGTTTGATCATACCTTAACCATAGGAACAATTAGAAGTATACTCACATATTGGTCAATATTAGCTAAAGTGCACATGAGATAACATTACACAAATCTACTACTAGTATTTTAGGCATGAATTGCTGCCGACATTACTCTCAGCCATTAGTCAACTTTACCTTGAAGTACTTCGAATACTCATTTAATGACCAGCCTGACAGTTTTCTGAAACTGACCGTTTTTTGAAACTGACAGTTCTGAGTATTTAATAAATGTGTAATCTGTAGTATTTTCATTGATGAGATATCAGGGAGTATTTTGTTATTATATACTATCTTTTATACTATAAAACATAAATTAATTGATAATTCTATAAATCTCATATATTTTTCACTATTTTAAAATAAAATTAATTATTTTATTTTTAAATCGAAAGAAATTAATGGAATAAAAAATAGTATTTCAGTTTCTTTTTAGCACAACCGTTTCCCACTACATACGTATTTGTCTTTTTTTTTGTCAGCAATATAACAGACTCATACATACCCTCAAAACTAAAATGGGAGCTCCGCAACCATATGGATAACAAACAACGACTGTTTCCTTACATTGTTTACGAGACTGTCCGCTCTTAAATTCTGTGTAGTGGGTATGTGCATGAGCTCTGAACTGTTGAAATTTCTCTTCAAGATCTTTGTATCTTTCAAATAACTTGCAAAGGCTGGCCATTCTTTTGGTTTCGAAACCATCTTCACCAATTGAGAATAATCCATTGCAAATGTAACCGTAAACTGTCTTAGATTTCTAATGCATTTCATTGCCCAAATGAAAGCCTCTATCCCCGAGTAAAGTGGTGATTGACTCGCTCTTGTATTCCTCGCTCCCATTAAACTATCAAAAATTTCTAATATGCTATACCACCCTTGTCCTGAAAAGTTTTCCTGATTTTTCCATGATCCATCCGTAAAACACCATCTACCTGGGATATACGGTGCTATTGTGTGTACTAGTAAACAAGATTGATCAATTCCCTGTCTAAGTGAAAGCTGTGCAGCAGCCTAAAGTAATGACTTCGTTTCTGCCAATTTGAGAATAACTCTAGAATCAAATCCAAATTACTAAAGACTTTGTTGTTTCTTCCTTTCCATATATACCATAAGATCTATGCAAATTGGTGATCTTCCAATTCCAAAAAAAAACCTCCAAAATAAATGATCCAAATTTATTTATTTTAACCATTTTCTCGATATCAATTTTTATTTATTTTAACCATATTTACCTACATTTTTAAAGAGGTAAATAGACACTTATAACTTTAAAGTTAATTAATTTAGATTTAGGATTTAGATTTGAGAAGTGGGATTTTGGAAGGTGAAGTTTAGGATTTTAATAAATATATAAATAAATACATAATTTTTTTACAAAATAATTTCAAAAAAGAAAATTTTCTACACAAAAAAAAATCAAAAACAAATTTTGAAAAAAGTCCAAAAATTATTTTATAAAAATTCGGATTTCAAAATGTATAACTCAAAAACTATTAAAAAATTATTTTGTTTATTTTATTTAGATAATTATTTATATTTATATATAAAGAAAGTTTAAACGAACCTTTTTACCTCTCTAACCAAGAAGTATATGTGAAAATATCCTTTTCTTTATCATGAAATGTATATGGAAAAACTAGTAATTTTTGTTTTTTGAGAAAAAAAACTAGTAATCGAGGTGTTCTAGACACGTTATTGTAGAGGTTAATGACTCAGGTCATAGCTGTCATTTTGTTGGATGAAAATAATACTCTTTATTAAGCTGATCACGAGATTGTTTTATTAAGCTGATCACGAGATTGGAAAGTATTCTAATACACCCCAGTTAGAAAAAATTAATTCTTAATACCCCACCATTTTTCTCACTATCCCACCTTTTTTCTCTTTACCTCATTACCCTTTTCTTTTTATATTAGTTTCCATTCAATCTGCGGACCCCACCTCTCTTCCTTTCTTTATATTATTAAAACAGTTTGTGGGTTCCACTTTCTTCTATTATTCTAACTAGGTCCGTCTCCGCGCTACGCGCGGAATATATGATTGTATAACTTGATAATTTTTCTTTTAAATTTAATAAAATATGTAATATTAGATGATAATTTTTTCCCAAAAACATATACAATTTGATCTTGAAAAGTAGCTAGAAAGTTTATTAATATTTTTTGATGATCTCTTTTGACCTAAGTTGTATTTATAACATACCAGTACAGTAAATTTTTGGAATTCTGCATTTATCTTACCAAAGGGATGCCTTGATACTAATGAGAGCATGTGCAGTGCTTTTTTATGGTCTGGATCTCCAATTATTTCCCACGAAGCAAAAGTTTCTTGAGAGAATATCTGTTATCCTAAGGAAGAGGGTGGTCTGGGACTGCGTAGACTTAGAGACACATCTCGTGTTTTTGCTCTACGACTGGGAGGATGTATATTATAATTTATCTACTTCTGTATTAAAAGAGAGGTACTATTTTTATCTACTATTGAAATGTTATAGTAGGTCTATATCATTAATTACATCTATTTGACTTTTTATATTAATCTACTAATCTTAATAGATATAAAGATATTAATTAATAAAATTTTACTTTAAATTAAATTTTACTTTTAGTTATAACAAATTTTGTTGAGAAAGAAATCTAACAAAATCTTAGTAACATTTTAAAATGTATTTTTAAATTAATTCATTGATTACTTTCGTAATTAGTAATATATTATTATTATAAATTAGTTTCAAATAATTATTATAAACCAACAAATAAATTATATGCTATTTTTATAAATTTTATTATATTATATTAAAATACAAGCAATATATGAATTAAATATGAAAATTAATTCAAATTGGTAAATTAAAATATTTTAAAATTACTTTCATTTAAATAAATAAATTAAATATCATTCACCGTATAAAAGGATTAAAATTGTGAATTATGTAATATTTCTATTCAAAAAATAAAATGGTAAAAATATGTTAAATTTTTATATCTACAACTACATATATATATATATATCTATTTATTTATTTTGGAAATCAAAACAATATATTATCTAAAAATTAAAATATACAAAATATAATAGTATATAACTAACTTTTACTTTAAGTCTTATTTACAAAATATACTATTTGAAACATTTTAAAATTTTATTAACCATTAAAGATACTAATAAGAAATAAAATTTAAATATAAATTTAATTTTACTTCTAATTATATAAAAATATGTTGAGAAAAAAATAAAAAAAAGTGTTACCAAATATTTCAGTTTTTAATAAAATAATGCATTAGTTTAGTAACATAAAAATCAAGTCATATAATTTCTAAGTTCAAAAATAGATGTGTAATTTTCTAATTTTCTTTTGATTTAATATACATTTTTAAAAAATATTTTAAACTCAAATGATATATTCCCAATTGTACAAAAGATAAAATCCTAGATGTTAAATTATATTTTTTTTTGAAATGCAACACGAGAAAATATGTTGTAAAATGGTATAATATTTTGAAAATATAAGTTAATAACAAAATAATCAAAAACTTAATATCATAACATCCAAAATATCATATACCAATAAATTATACAAAATAATATAATTGTGGCTCTATGTATAAAATCTACTAAAACAATATGGCTAAATTACTAATCTGAATAATGTATTTACTTATAAAATCTTGCAATATACTAAAATAATAGATGCTAAATTATATTTTTAACCACAATATGAAAATATAAATTATCCTATACAAATATTCTTTCTATAATATAACTAAATAAAATTTTAAAATGCATTGTATGCATACTTTAGATATTATAGAAAAATAAAAGAGATTCTATTTGATTATTCCATATTATGAATTTATTGTATTGAACTTGAAAATATATTAGTATAACCAAGTAAAATGTATAAAGCAAATCATTATATATGAATAATATCAAATAAAAAACTTAACCAATAAATTTATAGAGTTACAAAATATATAATATTAAAATATAAATCATATATTTACAACATATGTGATAATATCGAAATTATACATTTATAAAATGAAAAGTTACCCACACGGATGTGCGGGTTAAAGTCTAGTTTACCTATTATTTGGTGTGATGTAGAATTTTTTTTATGTTCTAGTTTTTCTTTAATTTCTCTTTGAAGTTTCAAATAATGCTAATGGATTACTGAAATATACATTTTATTGATGGTGATAGGTGATCAGTTTTCCTATATAAATAGTTAACTTAAGCTGGTTTATTTAATCTTTTATATTTTGGAATGAATCTTGTGTCCCAAGTTTTACACACTTTATAAGCGTTTTAGGTTTCAACCCTTAAAATATCGTATATATACAATTTTCAAGCACATGGTTACATTGTAGAGAAACCGTTGGGGTACATGTGTCCTTGGCAATACACTGGAGCCGTTAAATAAATACCCACCCATAATATATATTATTCACTATCCCACAGGCGCACCTCTTCCTACGCCGCCACCTTACTTCTTCTCACCGTATCCGCTTCTTTCTTCTTCTCTCGCCATCTCCAGACACTTCCCTTTTCGCCGTCAACAACTTCGTTCTTATTCTATCCACCCTCTGTTTTATTCTCTCAACTTTACTTCCTTCTTTGCCTCGTTAGCTCCTGCAGCCGAGCTTTCTTTCCTTGCGGCGGGAGGAGTGGCACTGTCATCTTTTCACAGGAAGAAGAAGGCTGATGGTTCGTTTGAGATTTTATTGACTAAAGGCCCAAGTTCTTTAACATCCATGGTTCCTTTGACAGTTACCATATCTTTGCTGCATCAATTGCCACCGTTTCAACCTCTGGCTCAAATATAAAATAATAGTTTATTTAAAAGGTTATTTTATGTTTAATTTGGATAGAAATATACAATCAACTCTCATTTGTTACACAGCATATACAATGAAGACAAATATTCTCACACATCAAGTAAGCAACATGTTTATTGAAGGCACATTTAAGAAAGGAAGCCATGAAACAAAAATAACAGCATAACAAAAGCAAAACTGGTCGATGATATTAAACTTTTGTAGCTAAGAAAACTAAATCATTAACGTGTAAGCTTAAATATAGATAGCTGGAAAATAAACGACCATTCAGTCTTTCTTAGACGAAACAGTTTGAAAATGATACTCACCATGGACGTTTGTGAGTATCAACATGCTCCTTCAGCCAATCTGGATTGTTATGATAAACTGCTGTGATAAATAGGTTTAGGTTTATCTCATGTTCAGCAAATAGAACAGTAAATTCAGACTACAGATCTTCAACACCTGGTCACAGTAAATATCGTCAAGATTTTTTGCAGCCTTCATTAGAGCAAACACTTTCTTATCTGCCTCAGAAAGTGTTGTCAACTGCATAGTCAAGTATCTCAAAATGCAAATATAAAATGTATTATTTGAGTTTTTGGTACATTTTGAGACAAAAAAATCAAAGTAATGGGACAAATTATAACCTTTGCTTTGAGGGTGATAGGAGAGTATCTTTGGAGTTGCTTCTGCATAGATTAAATACAGGCCTTGGTGTTCACTTGGCACCTTCAACCAAAAAGAAACACTCTTAAGATAAGAACTTTATATATAAAACCATAGCTTCAATGGATATGTCACATATTTCTCATATTTTGTTGTTAATCTATATATCATGGAACAAATCAGAGATGACCCAAAATTAAAAAGAAATAACTGACCAAAAACCAATAAAATGTATCGTACCTCTGCCTGATTATGTCAAATTGAGTAGTGTGGTTATCTAGATTAGAGAAACCAAGTTAGATTCAAGATGCAACGACCTCAGACTATAGGAGTTTTATGCCCAGCTCTTCCTCCAGCTCTCGCCTACATATTAAGTGGATAGTAGCTTTCGTAAAAGGATATGAGAAGTAACGGGAACAAATCACCAGAATAACTTACTGGACCGATATAAGCGGAGGATCACCGGCTAATATATGACCAGCAATCGAGATGTCTCATTGCCCATGCCAGAAATCTTTATCATCAGACGGAGTTAAAGAAGTAGTTATAAAAACAAAAATAGAAACGAAAATGACTTTTATCAACCAAAGATGCTTAATTTGAATGTATGATCTGGTCCCAAAAAAGGGAGTCCTTTCATTGGAAAATTATTTACATGTAAACATACTCATTTCAGTGCTTCCAAAGAGAAGATTACCTTTTTGACTATGATGGCTTGACATACTTCCTATAGCCAATAGCAAGCTTAAGAATCTAGCTTGAATCTGAGAATCTGAGGACCAAAGACAAATAACTTTATTGTTAAATAAATAGAGAGCGTAGACTTGTATCCTAATAATTGCTAAACAATTCGGAAAGCGCATAAGCATGGTTTCTCCATCCTATATATTATGCAGATGTTGGAGCTTCGAGAGGAAGTTTGAGAAAACATCGACCATGTTGTCCTCTCCGTCACCAGCGTCGACCACTACTTGTAATGGTCGCGACGAACAGTAGTCCTAGTTTGACTGCTTACAAATCTTTTTTCCCAAGATTTGTTTCATCGTCTGAGTATTTTTGATTTCTCCATTAAATAGATCTATGAGAAGAACCAAAGAGGGAGACTGATGGACAATGTCGTTTCATTGTCTATTGTCGAGATTTTATTGAATGAGATTTTATGATATGTAAACGGCAAAGAAAATAAATATGAAAAGTTTATTAATTTATTAAATTAGATATTTTATTAAGTTAGATATCTGTAAATTACGTGGACTTTTGAATGAGGTGGCAAGTTTTAATTAGTTGATTTTTTGAGCTGATGTGGACAGCTTTAGAGTGGAGTATATCCAACTTTTAATATAGGTTAGATGTTACGTAGACCATTTTTTTTATAAAGTCAAACCATTAAATCTGAACCTACATGCGATTCCCATTCCCAGACAACCTCTCTCCCTCTAACATGTGTCCATTTTCCTCTTTATTCTCTACCACATTCGATTTTCTTCTCTTCATGAACTCAATTTGGCGTTTTTGAAGTTGATTTTTGAAGTAATTTATTGCATTTTTTTTTCATGAATTTTTCGTAGAAGTGTATTATTTATACTGTATATATTATGTGTAACGAAAAATATCAAAGATTTGTTTTAAAATTGTGGATTTTTTTAAGTAAGTAAATGAAGTTTAAAGAAGTTTATGTATATTTCTCTATATTTAATACCGTTTTGAAAGAAAAAGACACTAAAATAGTGTTAGTCGATAATGTAGGTTGTGTAACAAGTTTTTTGTGGTTTAAAAATACCTAAATGGACGAAAAACTAAACTTCCAGATATATTAGTATAAAACAAATATGAAAATGAGACTATTTTGTATGCTTCTACTTATTTTGCTGTTTTGGAGCAAATTAATTCATTACAACGGTGGTAGACAATATTGTGAACTGTACAACATCCCCGTGGTCAGTTAAAAGGGTTAAATCGATGAAAATGAACATTTCTATGAACTACTAGTATTACTAGTACTATTAAAGTGAAACGTGTATTACTAGTATTACTGGATCGAATATGTATCAAAATTCTTGAATAACTTAGATTCTTTAGATTGTTAATAATAATTCTATTTTTCAGAGAAATCTATGGTCTCTTCTATTACAATCATATGTTTTGACTACGGGGGAAGTTACATCAAAGATGGGGCTGAGATAAGATGGATCTCGGGAAAAGATGAAATTCACTCTAGTGATGAAGACATCTGCGGGAGAGGTTACGTATTCTGGATTGATTGAGAGTATATGCAGAAAAAATAAGGTAGATGGGATGCTGAAGATTAATTACTTTCCAATAGTATTGTATTCCAACAAGCATCGAGAGGGAAAAGACGATTGCTAATGAACTATTAGGTATTACTGTGAACTACTTTGAACTACCTTTAAATACCTTGAATTACTATGTATTATGCATGTTTCTAAGAACCTTAATTTTTCGTTTTCTTATTTATTTTTAGAAGATGTAACTCATATATTACATAATTATATGTTCATATATGTGTTTATTTGTCAAATTGACATAATATTACTCTTAATTTCTCAAGTTGATAGACAACTTCTCATTTCCATAGACAACTTCTCATTTCCATAGAAAACATCCTTATACTTCCATACAATGTCTTGATAGAAAGGCCATAACAAGATGAATAACAGAAAACACATAATTTTTGAATATTTTTTCTTACAGTGTGTTACATACAATCTAAAACTGCCTAAATTGATTGGTATTACTAATAAATTTGATTTTTAATATGGTATTACTAGAAATTATTGTAATTTACAAAAGTATTACTATGAAGAAGGAAATATTACTACTACCTTGAGTATTACTAAGTGTAAATATTCAAACATATTTTTTGGTTGAAAATTTTCATCCAATCTTGAAATATTGTTTCATCTTATTTACTCTAAATAGGTAAGAAAAATACAAAAAAGTGTAATAAATCTTACCTCACTATTAATGAAAAAAAAAACAGAAAAGTATAATAAATCTTACCTCACTATTAATGAGAAGAAAAAGTTTCTTCCAACTCTATTATTTTTTTAATCTCTCTTATTTCCACCATATTTCTTCACTATTTTATTCTATTGATAACCAATCACATTTTATATGACATTCAGTCACACCCAAAAATCCAAACTGGTTTTGCAACAAACATAACAAATTTTCCTACACAATTTTTTTTTAACAAAATACTATTTTAACACAGAATCATTATATTCCAAGCCTTTGGACCTTCTGTTCTATACTTATTTCTCTTCCTCTGCATCTTCAGATTTTTTGTCAACTTCTTTATCAGCTTTGTTCCTATTCCATTGTGAATAATGCGAAGATGTTTAGTTGATCATTTCCAAATGTATTAGTAAATCAAATCCAACAGACACGAGAAACACAAGCTCAAACATAAAAGCGAAGACATTTAGTTACTCAGCCAAAATAAAATCTTCGACGCAAGTGACCCATATGATGCATTTCGATTCAATTACAAGAATGACACAATTAGACCACATTTTAGAACATAAACGATATATAAACCAGTGGCAGAGAAATCTAACAGCTTAGCACAAAAATTTAAACCATTTAAACCATATCTCACAAACACTATCTTAAACAAACTCAATCCAAGTATGGTAACAATGTCCTTGTGTGAAAAGGAAAGAACTTTTGAAACAAATGTACTACGAAAGAAGAAAATATTTTAAATTGAGATCACATTTTCAGCAAATGCAGCTGAAGTGAAAACAACCAAGTTAATAGGATGTAAATCATTAGCTGAAACAAGGAATGGAGAAGGGCTAAATATCAAACATACAACACAGCCTCCAAATCGCCTTCTCTACCACTTCACCACTACATTCCCCTACTTTTCCGGAAGTCTACCAACGGATTCACCCCTCTGGTGGTGAATCAACTCTCCTTGTTTTTCTGAAGCTTGCATAGCCTGTCGAGCGTCGTAAGTGGCGGAATCGCGTCATAGCTTCCGGCTGAGCTTTTGTTCTCTTCGATTGTTGCATGGCTGCTCAGAACCACCATCGTATTCTCTGCTGCGAGATCCACCAATGGCTTCACTGCTTCGATGGTGACCTCTCTCTTTATTTTTATTAAGTGTTAAACGTTTGTAGCGGCGGAACCGAGCCGCAGGCTCGATTGAGCTTTAATTTTCCACGAGTGCTAGACTCGATGCGTAGATCGTCATTCTGATTTGAAATCTTTGTCTCTGATTTTAGAAAAGAGGGTTTAGAGATACAGAATGTGTTGTGTGAGAAATTGAAAAAGAAAAACAGAGGAAAAGAACGAAGAAGAAGACTCGTGAAGAAAAAAAAAGAGACTCGTGAAGAAGAAGAAGGAAAAATTAGGGATTTTGATTTTTTTTTTCATTTATTTATTATTAAATTGATGGGATCCGTATTGGGTATGGGTTCGGGTGGATGATCCGATTTAAATTTGTAATTTCTTAGATTCATTAAGGGGTTTTATGTCTTTTTCAATGTTTCCGATTTAAATATAATAAAAAAGATAATGTCTTTTATTAGTGGGACAATAGAGAATAAACATATAAGTTACTAGGGCAATATAGAATAAAGTCCCACGAGATTGTTTAATCTTCATACTCTTTAAGAAGACATGCATGCCCCATTTCGCTTTGAGCAACAATGGCAGCGATGATCAGCGGTGACTTTCGAGATTGTTTTATCTACATCCTCCTCTGCTTCTTTTCCTCACTCCTTTGTTATTCTCTTTTCTTCAAGAAAACAAAGGACTCACGAGTTGGTTGTGATCTGCCTCCGAGCCCTCCGTCTCTTCCAGTCATTGGCCATCTTCACCTTCTCCTCTCTTCTCTAGTTCACAAGTCTTTACAGAAAATCTCTTCCAGCTATGGACCTTTCCTCCACCTCCGAATCTTTAATACACCCATCATCCTCGTCTCTTCAGCCTCTGTGGCCTACGAGATGTTCAGAGCTCATGACGTGAACGTCTCCTCTCGCGGTGTTCCTGCCATCGATGAGTCCCTCTTGTTTGGATCATCTGGAGTGATCAACGCTCCTTGCGAGGATTACTGGAAGTTCATGAAGAAGCTGATGGTCACAAAGCTTCTCGGACCACAAGCGCAAGAGCAGTCACGAGGCATACGTGCAGATGAGATAAACGGTTTTTACGGGAGGTTGCTTGATAAGGCGAGGAAGAAGGAGAGCCTTGAGGTGGGTAAGGAGGCATTGAAGCTTGTTAACAACATCATGTGTAGGATGAGCATGGGACGGAGATTTTCAGAGGTGGAGGATGGTGAAGCAGAGAGACTCAAGGGTTTGGTTACCGAGTGGAGCGGGTTGATAAAGAGAATGTTCTTGGCGGTTTTGTTCCGTAGACAGCTAGAGAAGCTTGGAATCTCACTATTCAAGAATGAAATAATGAGGGTTTCCAACAGATGTGATGAAATTCTGGAAAGGGTTCTAGTGGAACACAAAGAGGAACCAGACAAGGAGGATCAAGGAACAGATATGATGGATGTGTTGTTGGCAGCTTGCGGAAACAAAAACGCTGAGTACAAGATCACTAGGAACCACATCAAGGCGTTTTTTGTGGTACATGTTTCTTTTTTTTTTTCAATTAACCACAGTTTCCGTCGGTTAGTCCGACTATTCTGTGGACCCCGGCGATACCAATATGTTTTTATCTCCCAGTGGCCAAGAGGAATCAAACTACGGGTTTATTGAGAATCATGTCAATAAATGTTGCGAGTTTTCTGAATAAGAAACATGTTTTTAATGGCAGGAGCTTTTGTTTGGAGCCATTGACACCTCTTCAACAACAATACTGTGGGCAATGGCTGAGATCACCAACAACCCCAACGTCCTTGAGAAACTGAGACACGAACTCGATTCCGTTGTAGGGAAAACAAGGTTGGTTCAAGAAACAGATATACCAAACCTCCCTTATTTGCAAGCGCTGGTCAAGGAAACACTAAGGTTGCACCCGCCTGGGCCTCTTTTGCCAAGAGAATTTCAAAAAGAGTGTGAGATCGGGGGGTTCTATATACCGGAGAAGACAAGACTTGTAGTTAATGTTTATGATATAATGAGAGATCCTGATCTTTGGGAAGATCCTCTTAAATTTATGCCTGAGAGGTTTCTAGCTTCTTCAAAATCAGGTCCAGAAGATGAGCGAAGAAAAGAAAAAGTACTAAAGTACCTTCCTTTTGGTAGCGGAAGGAGAGGATGCCCTGGCTCAGCTCTAGGTTATACGGTAGTGGGAACCGCAATAGGAGTGATAGTGCATGGCTTTGAGTGGAGAATTGATGGAGATAAAGTCAATATGGAAGAGGTTATGGAAGGGGTCATCCTAACCATGGCTCATCCTCTTAAGTTCACTCCCGTTACTCGATATGTACCCTTGCCTTAGAATTGAAACTGAATCCCATATATTATAACGGTCTAGCAGATCCTTAAAAGCAATAAAGAAAGCTTGTTGTTTTTGTTCATGTTCTATATGAAATGGAAGGAAATAACCAAAAACACAATTCTCGCAAAAAGAAAGATTAAGGGCATCTTTGATCTCACACTGTTTTGGTTCCATACCAAAGCTTCTGAAGAAATCACTCTACTAATCTAAATGCACCTTATCACCTTATCTTGATTCTCTTGTTTGGCAAGAAAATAAGTAGTAAAATATCAATAGAGTATTCTTGAAAAAGAACTCTATTAGATGTCTCTTTTTAATGAATTGAATCCGAAAACCTGCGTATCTCTTTACTAAGAAATCTACACCACATTAAATTAATTCTTCGTAGGAGAATACACCCCTCCCAACAAAAGATATATGTGGAAAGATTTAAAGGAAATGATTTGGTTATCAATGTTATTAAAGTGTATTTACTTTTTCAGTCAATCATCTCTTCGGAATTCTAGAGTTAAGCATATTTGGTTTGATCAATGAAAGGATGGGTGACCGATAGAAAATTAATTAAAGTACGAGTAAAGCCAAAACACAAGAAAATATTATATGGTGACTGCAAGGTTAGTAAAAAAGACTTTTCAAAATATTAATGCACCATCCATCAGACGAAACAGGGTCTATGGGCCGAGTGAGTGGACGTGGATGGCCCATTAGCCGTGGATGGTAGGAGCATTATAAGTGATATCAAAGCCAGGTTAGCCATCTCAGTTCTGGTTCCGAGAGGCGTCTTGAGATCTGTCATGGTGTGCAATGGAAGCATTGTGCTTTGTGAGTGTCGGTGAATTGTAACATCCCGATTTTTGGTATATGTCGAAATGTTTAAGAAAATTGATTTGGCTATCTATATTACTAAAGTGCACTTACCTTTTCGGTCACACATCCGTTTAGAGGCGTGTTTGGGCTAGAGTAGCGAAAGGATGGATGACTTATCAGAAAGTGATTCGCAATACCGTACGAGTAAGGCCAAAGCACGGGAAAGGTAAAATAGTGATTTAATCAATTTATATAATTTAATTTATATAATTAATTTAAAATATAATTTATAAAATTAATTTAATATAATTAAATTATATTTTAAATGTGAAATAATATTTAAAAAAATATTTATATGGTAAATTTATTTTAGAAATCAAAATTTTATTTTCTGGATATAAAAATAATTTTATGATATTATTAAAAATCAAATAAATGAACTAATTATATATTATTCTTAAATTTATAAATTATAAATGTAACGCCTTCCAAAAGTTTTCATACGGTGAAGATTGCAGAAGATTGGAGAGCATTAACATTTAGTAAATGCTCTTTTAAATCTTTTAACAAATGTTGATTGGATAATGTAGAAGCGTAATCTTATCTTATCTTCTACCAATCAAGGCCTTAGTTTAAACCGACAATTAATAAGAGGTAACATAGGTAGGTTAAATTTCGGTTAACCGATCAGATATCATGAACCGAACCGAGACACTAACCGAACATTTTTAAAACACGTTCCGATCGGTTTGTTCTTGATAACCGAACTCTAACCGATTTCCTTAATGCTCGGTTCGGTTCGGTTCGGACCAATCAGTTCGGGTCAAAATCCCAGCGCTATCTATAGGAGTACTCAAATTAAACCAACTCAAACAAGAAATTAAACCACAGATGCAATTGCTTTGGTTGCAATCGCAATTTTCTGGTCGCTACTATCAAACGCAAGTCACCAAATTGCGTTTGCGATCGCGTTTAGCGACCGCGTTTTGGCCATCTTCATGCTCAGCTCTGTCGTCGCGCTCATCTCGTCGTGGCCAGCTTCAACGCCTCGCGATTCATCTCTGCGTCAGAGCTCCAACCGTCATAATTCTCCACCACGGGATCTCTGGTCCAAGTCGTCTCCTCCCACCGTATCGCCGTGGTCAGCCAGATTCGTCGTCGAACCAAGCCTCGCCGTCGGGCTTCGAAGTGAAGCAGGCGACAATGGTGATCTTTAGCTCTTTTGCACATCTGGCCCTTTAATTGTTGACTATTTACGAATTGACCCCAAAGCTCTTGAATAGTAGAAACGTCCTCGCGAATCAACTCCCAAAGTTCCAATCGTTCAATCTAGCCCAGGCGAACGTTCAGAATTTGCAGAATTGGTCCCTGAATTATTGCCTTCTTACGTTTCTTATTTGCATTTATAACCTTTCAATTGACCCAAACCATTCCATTTGTGCACTCCAACACCTAATAGAGACGCATATAATTGCAACCTAAAAATGTCTAAATACTAATCTAAATGATAAAAATACGTACTAAATGGATGTTTAAGTCAATGAAAAACAGAAGACATCAGAACTTCTATAAATCAATATGCGATAAACTAATAATTTCTATAAATTAATAAATTTTGTCTGTCCCAACTTGAATCGGTTCAAAATTTGACACAGATCGATAAAATGATAAGATTATAATTTTTTAGAAAATTTTATGTAAATATATGGCCCCACTAAAATTATAAATTAATAATTTATATGTATACATATTTTATAAAATTAAGAACTTATTATTATATTGTTTTTTTATATTCACAATGGAATTATCTTTATATTTTCTTAACACTTAATATATTTTTGATGAGATTTAGTAATATAATATTTACAACCACATTTAAATTCTATGCAATATATATATATTATATACACCAAGTAATATAATAAAATTAATATAAATGTCAAATTTAAAAATTAACAATTAATGTCTATACACTAAAATAAAATATTTTTCTTATCTTAGAATAATAATAGCTTAAAATAAGAAATCTAAATAAAAAAACTTTGTAAATTAATATCTTTATAAATTAATAAAATTCAAAAGTCCCAACATTATTAATTTATAGAGGTTCTACTGTATTTAAATTTTATTGATTGCCCTTTTTGGGTCAACAACATTTATATCTGATTAAAAAAGACATTTATATCTGATAGTAGAATTATTTAAATAGCAACGGACAAAAGATATCATTATCATGCTCAGAAATCATTCTTGATTGTGAAGTAAATTTAGGATCCGAATGGTAACCGCGGATTTGATAATATAAGCGGTGCTTAATTAAATTGCGGTACGATCTAACTGCAGTTCATGTGGTTTGTGGGATAAGTGCGGAATTGATAAAATTAACGGTGCGAAATTATGTTTGATTGGTAAAAATATACTTTGCAGAATTCAACAATTTATATAAGTAGATATATAAATATAATTAATATAATCACAAATTGTCAATTTAGTATTATTGGTGTGAATTTTCTTCATTATTTAGAAATTTAAAAACCAAAATTTATTTGAAATAAAAATTTAAAATTATATATAACAAAAAAATTAGATAAAATATAATAAATAGTATCAATAATTTTATTTTTAATTGGTAATTTTGAATGACATGTAAGAATATTTATTTTACAAATTATACTTTAAATGTTTAGTTATTACAAAATTAAATATAACTAATATTTATCTTATAAACAACTAATATCTATTATATTTTTGACATTCTTTATCTATTTAAGTCTAGATTTGATAATACTATGTTAAACATGAGAAGATACATAATAGACTGTAATTATACACAATTAGGGGCATTGCCTCCACGCAAGCGCGGGGTTATGGACAGAGTTTCATCTCAATATTTGTTAGGGTTATTGTAGTTGTGAATTTTGCGTTTTCGGTTGATCATTGTTTTTCAAGTTTTTTATTGTTGTAGGGTTAGAGTTGTGATGATGAACTGTGTAGGCATTGTTCTCCACTTATGAAGGACTAAACTGTGTTAGTAATATGATTGATATAGTTCGTAGTGTTGCTTGATGTGTCACTGAGACTTATTGTTTGTTTGCTTTTTTAATTTGTTTCTTGTACTGTTGAGAGTACATAAATTATATTAAGGTTGTTGAGAGTACCTTTGTTCCTAGATAGTTTTTCTCCAGTTTAGTTGTGCAAGTTGTGTGTATTAAGTAATAACTTTTATTATTTTTGTTATGTTTGTTATATGTTTTATTTTTAAACATGTTGCTTTTACCGAACATTTAAAACAATTACATGAAGACTTGTAGAAATAACTATAAAATGAGTGACAATTCTGAGTATTTGGGCCTTAATGAGCTTTAAAAAAATTGGTGTATTTCTCATAAGAAGATAATAGCATTGGCCTGTTGACATTGAGCATGTAAGCTATTTTCATAAGATAAGAGGAGTGAGCAGGTGGAGATGTTGTTGCCGCCTTTGTGACTGTCGGGATTGTCTCTTGTATCTCTTGGTGTGCCTGTGTTTGTTTCTATTTTATTTGATGGATAATATGTAAAAAAAAATTGTTGTTAGTTGTATTTATCAGAGTTCATAACTTACTCTACTTTTTCATTTAGGTGATTTCACTGATCTTGGTTGTCTTCTTTGTCTTCTTCATAAGCATCTGCGAAAGTATGTTTGTAAATTGTTAAATATATGGTCGTGTAGTTTGTATTTATTTAGCTGACTCGATGTATATGTCGTTGAGTTTTAGTTAAGATGCTTGGTTTGGTATATTTGGTTTGAAGTTTATTTGTAAGATTAGACAAAAAACGAGAGGTGGTCATTAATTATTCGACTTTTTTTTTTTATTCTAGTTTTTGGTGTTTTGATTATTTGGGTTGTTGTGGTTTCTTTTAAGCTGTAAAATAAAGGTTTGTGTGAAATTAGTTTGATAAGTAATGAAGATAAATAGACGACCACAGATCTTGGGTAGGAAATATTTTTGATCATCGATGTTAGCACAATATAGAAAGTAATTGTGTGTTGATTTTTTCTTTCGGGTCAATGAGGAGACAGATAACGGCTCGAGTTGTTTCTTTGGTGAGGTCAGAGCCCTGGACAGAAAGGATGTGCCCAACCACATGTGAGTTTAAATATCAGTTATGATATCGAAACATAATATAAACCCAGATATAATATGATAATATACCTGAGAGTTTTAGGTTTGTGTTTGCAATCATTTGGAGATTGTCGAACAGCCTAATCATGACTGGAGATTGATCTCAGGAGCATCCGTGATGACTTCATCAATAATGGTTGGTGGGATGAAACGAATGAGGAATGGATGATCAGTTATCTTGTACATGCTCGAGCACCTAGCAACCTCAAAACGATCGACTTTCACAAACCGGCTTTCAAAGATGGCCTGCAATGATTAGCACATCCGGCGGGAATGAACCCATGAATCACGGAATATGCAAATAATATTATTCAATAAAGAATCAGGAAATCAATTAAAAACAATTATGTTAAATAAGTGTGATAGATCGAAGATTAACTTACCATAAACTCATTGTCTTTCTTGAAGTTCAGGGAATCCAGAAGTGGAGGAGGCCAGCGACTATGCTCTGACTACTACGACCAAGACGGAGAGACTCGAAGGTTGAGTGACGGACGCCCGTGACGCTGGTTTGAGATATTGGAGAGATAGGGAGAGACATTTTCTAAAAGATGGTTAAAGCTAAGAGGAATCAATGAGTTTTGTGGAGTTCCAGATTGGGTTCATGAAAGATGAGAATCATTTATGATCAAGCGATTTAAGATGGAGAGATGAAGAGTTCACCGGTCAAAAAATAGATTACGAACAGACAAACGGCGCAACTCTATAACTCAGACCTGTCTGACACATTGATGAAAAGAATCCTAACTCATGTTAAACGACGACAGTTTACAATATGAAAAAACTATAATTGTTGCAAATTTGAGCTTTTTCTTAATATAACGTGATGAAACTCAAGAGAAAGCCCAAGAAGTAAGGGCTTCCAACCTTCATAAATATATATTAGTTTCGGCAATCAATGTACAAATTATCGTTTAGTTTAGTGGTATAAATGTTGGTGGTTGTATCTCAATAACCCGGATTCAAACCATAGACTTTATATTTTTCCACATTTTTGTAAGCAGACCCCACAAAAATGCTGATGTGTCGCATCAGGAACGAGGCAACTGCCTCATTATATTATATATAGATTACAAAAATGTATATTTGCTAATGTAATGCAATAACAGCAATGTCAACATATATTACATGGAATTAACTACGTGTGACAATAGTACCGTTAACTAGTTATTGCTAAAGTAATTTATTAAGTTTTCTATTTTTAAAATATATATATTTTTTATTTGTAATGTAATACTTTAATATTATATATTTTATTATATTTTAGAATAATAATTGTATGCTTTATTTTCATACTAGTATTGAGCCAATGCTACGCCTGGAAATAGTTTTGCTTATAAATAAAACTAATTTATAGTTATTTGTAATATAATTAAAAATGATATGTAGTATTTAACTTTGATTTATAAAAGGATATGTATATATATAAAAGAAAATATTGACACACTTATCATTAATCAACCACAAATATAATATAAGATGAAATTAGATATATTTTTCCTAATTTTTGATTTGCAATTTATAGTTTTTTGACTAATGACTTTTAATATACTTAACTAGATCTCGACCTGCACAACTACGCGGGTGTTTTCTTAACCATAGCTTTTAAAATTTATGGTTGTTAATGTATTCAAAAAAATTGTAAATTGTATTAGTGATTGATATCGGTTCTTAAGTGATAATTATATGAAATCATAAAGTAGTATTTTAGATACGTTTAATTTAGCAAGATATTTTTTAACAATCTTTACCATTTAATTATATGATCCATATAGATTTTTTTTGGCGAAAAGTCAAACCATTTTTTCATAACTAAATAACGTACGACAATCACAATCGGGTTGAGCTCAAGGTTTTTCTCAACGGATCAAATTGTGCTCCTCTATCTCAATGCATTCTATCTTGATCAGTTCTTAACATCTATGTATGTTATGATAATTAGGGAAGAATTAGAGGTAGTATATTAACTATTAAAGGACTCATCATTTTTGGTAAAAACTAATCGACTCATCTGATGTTGAAACTCAATGAAGATCAGGTTAAAAACAACTCGATAGATTAAAGGAGTCATCAAAGATGAAGGTAATATCATGTCGATATTTTCTTTACGGTTCCATTATTGTTAATGATAAAACCAGAGATACACCATTTATATGTTCAACCATATATCTATATGGGCAATTTTTTCGAATAGACTATTTTTAAATTTTTGTCACAAAAAAAGTTTTATAGTGGAAAATGACCAAAATAAATTTCATTAAAGAAGGAAAAAACTCTTATACCCAAGATATATAAATTACAAATAAAAAGTAAAAAATAGAAAAAAAACAAAATGTATAGTTCGAATTATATGTTTTCAAATTCGAACTTTTTATAAAAAAACACTTTTTCAAAAGGAAAAATTCAAAATTTTTTTATTTTTTATTTTTCAGATTTTATTTTCGAAATTTTAAAATAATTTTTGAAACTATTTTAAAGGTTTTAATTTTTAAATTTTAATATTTTAATTTTTTAAAAAATTTTAAAACTCTCTCCCAAACCCCCCCCCCCTTACACTTTTTCAAAAGGAAAAATTCAAAAAAAAATTATTTTTTATTTTTCAGATTTTCTTTTCGAAATTTTAAAATAATTTTTGAAACTATTTTAAAGGTTTTTATTTTTAAATTTTAATATTTTAAATTTTTTAAAATTTTAAAACTCTCTCCCAAACCTCCCCTCCTTCCCCTTTAACTCTAAATTATAGTCTAGATTAGTTAACCCTACGGATATAAGTGTTAAAATTACACCAATAACACCAAATTTTACACAAAAAGTAATATTATATATTATTTGATATTTTTAGTTTAAATTTTTTTATGTTTTGTATCATTTAATTAATAAATAGTTGTTTTACCATATTTAGATTATTATTTATAAGTGATAAATGATAGTAGTCATTAGTGATTTATTTTGAAAATAAAACTAAAAATACATTTTGATTTTTTAGTTATGTGAGATAAATTAAAAATAAAATTTATTTTTACTTAATTACAAATTTGATATTAATTGAACTATAATTTTAAATAAAACATAATAAAAATGTGATTTTTAAAAAATTGGTGTGATGAAATGACACCAAATTTTGTATGTCACGAATATACTTTATTTTAGTAAAAAGAATATACTTTATTTTGTAATCAATTAATGGGTGATATATATGGATATTTGAGCACGATTTGAGGAATACTTTTAGTTTGAAGATATTGTCACCAAATTTGGCAAGATTTTCTATAAGATACTCACGATTAGTTAACAAAAATGGTTACAAAACCGAAATTTGTGTATATTAGTTACTCTTCTTATTGTAAACCAAATTAATTCAATTTATATTAGAAGAATACAGTATATCCATATAATTAATGCAATAATTTTGATTTTTAAAATTGAATACTCCACCAACTTTGTCTTCTCCAAAGTGTGTACTGGGATAAATGTATATGGATAATAGTACGGGAGAAATAACAAAAATATTAGATCATATACTGGTTAAATGTTATACCGGTTGGTTTAGCTTCCTTTTACTAAACCAATGTAATATATAAACAAAACCATGTAACTGATTTTGGCTCGAGAAGCTTAATTGAAAAATATTCAATATGGTATCAGAGCCTCTAATGGCTTCTTCGTTCGCGAGTTCTTGAGCTGGATTGATTCCGTTTCATGGCGGTGAGCTTATCGGAGTTCCGCATCGTCTCGATCTTCGTTAATCTCATCGTTTTCCTGGTGATTCGATTCATCTCGATCATTTCGCGATTCTTGATTCTGTTCTTCCGTGATTGAAGCTGTGATTGAAGTTCTTCTCTTCCGATTCTTCTTCGTCATGACGTCTTCTCCTTCAAATCCCCAATTTACCGATCATTATGCGAATCCGTACTATCTTCATATCTCGGATCATGCTGGATTGGTTCTCGTCTCCGATCGACTTTCCTCTGGCTCGGAGTTTCATTCTTGGAAGCGCTCCGTTCGTATGGCCTTGAATGTTCGCAACAAACTCGGCTTTGTTGATGGTACGATTCCTAAACCTCCCGATGATCATCATGATGCTGGATCTTGGTCTAGATGTAATGATATGGTAGCGACTTGGATAATGAATTCCGTTTCTAAGAAGATTGCTCAAAGCTTGCTTTATGTTTCGACTGCTGAATCAATTTGGAAGAATCTATTAGCTCGATTCAAGCAGGATGATGCTCCTCGTGTCTATGAGATTGAGCAACGTCTAGGAACAATTCTTCAAGTTTCTATGGATGTCACTGCGTACTATACAGAGCTTGTGACGTTATGGGAAGAGTACAAGAATTACATTGAGCTTCCTCTTTGTACTTGCGGCAAATGTGAGTGTAATGCGGCTGCTTTATGGGAGAAGTTGCAAGAACGTAGCCGTGTGATGAAGTTCTTGATGGGGCTTAATGAGTCTTATGATGCTACTCGACGACAGATCCTCATGATCAAACCGATACCGTCTCTTGAGGATGTTTTCAATATGATAACTCAAGATGAGAGGCAGAAGAATATCAAACCACCAGGCAAGAATGACGCTGTGATTTTTCAGGCTACTGGCTCTCTTACTGAGACACCTCCTGTTTCTGAAAATCCGGTTCTTGCTGTTCAACAAGGTTATCGACCACGACAACGTCCTCTCTGTACCTATTGTGGTCAATATGGGCATATCCTACAAAAATGCTTTAAGCTTCATGGATATCCTCCCGGTCATTGGTTTCATGGTCAGACACCCCGCGGTCAATCTTCTTCTTTGACTCCTCGTGGTCAACACCAAGGTGGTTATCCTCGTGCTCCGTCTCAGCATCAGTCTGCTACTTATCCACCAACAAATACGGTTGCTAATGTCACCAACAACTCGTTGATAGATACTTCGTCTTCTCAACAAAGTTTAGAGCTTAACCGTCTAAGTCCTGATCAAGTTCAGTACATTCTTCAGCAACTTAAGTCTACTGTTCGTTCTTCAGAACCCTCAGTTCAACATCAGTTAGCTTCTATCACGGATCAGGGACACATGGATCCTCAATCATCCTCCGGTATTATCCTTTCAATTTCCACAAACCTTCGTTTTGAACATAACATCCTTACCTATAATCACCAATGCCTTTCCTCTCTTTACAATGATTTACCTCGTGGTTCTTGGATTGTTGACAGTGGTGCCACGACTCATATTTGTTCTGATCTTGAGCGTTTTAGTGACCTTTCTACAGTCACTGGTGTTACGGTTTCTCTACCGAATGGTCACAAAGAGTCCATTAGTCATATAGGCAGTATCATTGTTTCTCCATCCATTACGTTTCATAATGTTCTTTATGTTCCATCTTTTCGTTTTAACCTCATTAGTGTTCGTTGTTTGCTTGTTGATAATAATTCCTCTGCTCACTTCTATGTTGATCATTGTTTGATTCAGGAATCTTCTCAGGGGTTGACGATTGGTAGAGGTTCTATTTTCAACAATCTTTATATACTAGATACTGCTCTCCCTGCATCTACTCGTTTGTGTGGTTCTGTTTTGGATGATGGTCATCTTTGGCATCAACGTCTTGGTCATCCTTCATTGGTAAAATTACTTCATGTTCCTGGTATTACACCATTCAATAAGTCTTCTTTGTCTGCTGTTGACAACTGTTCTGTATGTCCTCTATCTAAGCAAAAGCGTCTCCCATTTGTTTCTCGCAACCATCTATCATCTCAAGCTTTTGACTTAGATCATATGGATGTATGGGGCCCTTTCTCGGTTGAATCTGTAGAGGGTTATAGATATTTCTTAACTCTTGTTGATGATTGTACTCGTGTAACATGGATATATTTTCTGAGAAATAAGAGTGATGTTTCCTCTGTTTTTCCTGCGTTTATTAACCATGTTCATACTCAATATCAAGCTCAAATCAAATCCATTAGAACTGATAATGCTCCTGAACTGGCTTTTCCTGAGATTGTTCGTAATTCTGGCATGATTCATCAGTTCTCGTGTGCTTATACTCCTCAACAGAATTCTGTTGTTGAGCGTAAGCACCAACACATTTTGAATGTAGCTCGTTCATTGTTGTTTCAATCCAAACTTCCATTACCATACTGGACTGAATGCGTTTCAACGGCTGTATTTCTCATTAATAGAACTCCATCTCTTCTCCTCAACAAGATATCACCATATGAGAAACTTAAGCACAAACAACCTGACTATTCTTTCCTGCGTTCCTTTGGTTGTCTGTGTTATGTGTCTACCCTTGCCAAGGATTGACATAAGTTTACAGCTCGTGCAGATTCTTGTGTTTTCATTGGTTACTCTCCTGGTTATAAAGGTTACAAAATCTTAGATAAGGATACTAGACGCATCTTTATTTCTCGCAATGTGGTTTTCAAAGAGCATAGATTTCCATTTCACAATGATCCGGTTTCTCCTGATGATGTCTTTTCCAAAGTTGTTTTACCCTTATCCACTCCTGTTGCTTTGGACTCTGTCATTCAACTACATCCTGTTGTTGTTCCTGCATCATCTGCATCTGCATCATCGTCCTCTGTCCCTTCTGTGACTGTTCCTAGAGAAACCATTCCCTCAGTGACTGGACAAAGTCAGCTACTGCGCACAAGACCACAACGAACAGCTCGTGCTCCAGGATATCTTTCTGAGTATCACTGCTCCTTTATACATAACACTCCTCTTCCTTCTACTTCTTCCCTTTATCCGCTTGATTCAGTTCATACTTATTCTAATCTCAAACCCATTTATCAACAATATCTTCTTTCCTATTCCATTGACCCTGAACCCACTTCTTTTAAACAGGCCATGTTTACCCTGAATTTCGTGAAGCTACTAATGTTGAACTGCAGGCTATGGAAGCAAACAAAACTTGGAATGTTGTTTCTCTTCCTCCTGGAAACAATGTCGTCGGTTGTAAGTGGATTTTCACTACGAAATATAAAGCTGATGGTACTGTTGAGCGTCGTAAATCTCGTCTGGTTGCAAAGGGATATACTCAACAAGAAGGAGTTGACTACACAGATACTTTCTCTCCAGTAGCCAAGCTTGCTTCAGTGAAACTTCTTCTCGGTCTTGCTGCGGTTAAAGGACTTAAGCTCTCACAAATGGATGTGTCAAACGCCTTTCTTCACAGTGACTTGGATGAAGAAATATATATGAGCTTGCCACAAGGATACACACCTCCTCCTGGTACTATTCTTCCACCTAATCCTGTCTGTCGACTGAACAAATCCATTTACGGTCTCAAGCAAGCTTCACGTCAGTGGTATCACTGTCTCACTGATGTTCTCTTTGCTGCGGGATATGTTCAGTCTCCATCCGACAATACATTGTTTGTTCGTCGTTGTGGTGGCTCTTTTACAGCAATTCTCATTTATGTTGATGACATAATGATTGCTAGTAACGATGACAGTGCAGTGAAGAGTCTCAAGACCAAGTTGCATCACCATTTTAAGATCAAGGATCTCGGTGATCTTCGCTTCTTCTTAGGCCTTAAAATTGCGCGTACATCTGCAGGGATCTCCGTTTCTCAGTGGAAGTATGCATTGAATCTGCTTTCTGATACAGGCTTACTTGCCTGTAAACCGTCTTCGGTTCCGATGGACCATGTTGGTAAACTCAGCATCAAGTCTAGCACTCTTTTGACTGATCCTATACTTCATTTAGAGCTTTGATTGGTCGTCTGTTATATCTCACAATCACACGTCCTGATATAACTTACGCCGTTCATCGCCTCAGTCAGTTCATGTCAGCCCCTACGGATGTATATCTCTCCGCTGCTCACAGGATCCTCAGATACATCAAGAATAACCCGGGTCAAGGTTTATTCTACTCCTCTTCTTCAGAACTCTGCCTTAACGCATTTGCTGATTCTGATTGGGGAGCTTGTCCGGACAGTCGTCGTTCTATTACTGGATACTGCATCTATCTTGGTAGCTCTCTGATCACTTGGAAGTCCAAGAAACAGGATATTGTCAGTCGCAGTAGTACTGAAGCAGAATACAGGAGTATGGCGCATGCGACGTGTGAATTGCTCTGGTTTCAGCAACTTCTTAAGTTCCTTGGCGTCTCTGTTACAACCCGAGCTAAGCTTTTCTGTGATAGCAAATCTGCAATCTACATTGCGACGAAACATGAAGAATAAACATAGCTTGAAATCATATAGTGTTTGATGAAAGGTTTTATTATAGAAGTCACGATGTATTTTTTTTTTTTTTGTTCAACCAGAAGTCACGATGTATTTAATATAGAAAGGTTTGATTGTTCTTAAAACATAGACATTTTCGGTTTATGTAATAGTTGTTGGCAAAATGGGATTTAATGTGATATTAATATGAAAATAAATGATAGAACCATTTAATGTAATAGACTTTTTAAAAGATGGTCCAAAATGATTTGTGACTTCTATTTTAATATAATAAACTAGATCTCGATCCGCACAACCAAGCGGTGATTATTTTTTATTTTTATACATGTAACTAATTGGTTTACATGATTAGTGGTATATAGTTTTAATATTTATCATATTATTAATAGTTTATTATATATTTTCAAACACAACAATTTTATAGTTTGCATGTATGTATTTATTTTTTTGTTTCAAATTGTTAGTGATGTCTTATTAATACATGAACAGTATTTAAAACCTTACATTACGTTACGACAAATTCCATTCAACTTACTATTAACTTAGATATTCATTTCCCTTATACTTTTATTTTAGGTTTTGATCATACATATATGTTAATCGAATTATATGTATGATTTAAATATTTGACTGAATAAGCTACATTAAGTGTAATTAATATCAACCTATCTTAAAAATATTATATTAAATTAATATTACAAATTTAATACATATTGTACATGAGTTTAATATAATTAAAAAATAAATTAGATACTTAAAAGGTTTATTTTAGTAAAAGTGAAATATACATGTATATTATAAATAATTACGAAATTAATTAAATATTTAAAATTTTTGTTTAAGTGAAAACAAAATATACATTTATATTTTAAATAAATATGAATGTATATATATATTGTAAATAAAAAGATTTGAAAAGATTTTATTGGGATGTAATTAAGAGAAAATCTGAAAATATATATTTGATTTGTTTGTTTAAATAATTCAAATATGTATACAAAAAAATTATTGAAGTAATTAGTAATTTTCGAAGGGGTGATCCGACTTAAAAAAAATCACACATGAAATGAGTTGTGACTTCTGTTTTAATATATAAGATGTATGATAGTATAATTTTAATCTATATGTTTGTGGATAAAGAAAAATTTATCATAGGTAGTGGGTTTAGAGAAACAGTTATATAGTTGTTGTGTTTTTTCCTTTTTCTAATTTTTTTTTATTTTAATTGATTTCTCTTAAATTTCTTAAATATTTAATTATTATGTGGCAAAATATAATTCGGTAGATAATGGTTATAATTTTGAAGATAAGATTATAGAAAAAATAATTTTATCCTGAGATAGAAGATAAAACGTTTCATCTCTTAATTATTTCTTTTATCTTTCATTAGGTACTTTACCCAAATTTTCTCCTAAGATAGAAGATAAAGTTATGTTTTTATTAGGTACTTTCATATGGTTTCCACTAACGTACTATTTATTTTGAAAAGTGAAAGTTTTATCTGGTTCTAGGATAATTTAAATAGGAGATGAAAAAAAGATAGCAAATATATAAGCTAACGTAAATTATTTATTCTGAGAAAAATTAGGAAGCGGGTTGTTGAATATTTTGACTGCAGAAAAAGGGAGATTAAAAAAGAAAAATTCAATTTTTTAATTTTGACACATTTTTAATTCTGATTCGTCAGGCAACTTGCGCTTTAGTATATAAAATATTTTTAACTTTGCCACATGTTTAATTCTGATTCGCAAGAAGACTTGCGCTTTAGTATATAAATGATTAAAACTATATTATAAAACTAATTACATATTTAAAAATTATATAAAATTTTTAATAATAACATATGTTATCCAAAGTGGGCGTAGAATAAGAAAAATTCATGTTTGTAAAACTTGAATGAACAGACAAATAATTCAATTTCGTAGGGAACAAAACTTGGATGATTTTTTTATATTTCTTTGAAATTTTTTGATGCATAATTTTTTTAATTTCCAAATGGTGACATTTTTTGGTCTAAAAAAATATATTAAAAATAAAATTTCTCTAAATATTAAAACTGAATATTTTAATTTATGAAAAAATTAGAGCTTAGTAAAATTTCTTATGAAAATATTTTAAAAATATAAACTAGAGTAAGCTATTAAAATAAATAAACTCGATTTAACATAATGTATTTGAACAAAAAAATATCTTAGGACATGATTGATGTTTTTATATGTTTCAAAATAAATAAAAGAGAAAAAGAAAAAAAAAAGAGAAAGTTAAAAAAACACAAGACTAAGACATTTTTTAAAATGTTTTTTTTAGGTGTAAGGGCATCTGCAATGGTAAAACATAAGAACAGCTCTTAAATTTAATTTTAAATGATAATCATTAAGGGGGATGTATTCAACTAGGTGTTTGAGTTGATTTGTATTAAAATGACAAATCCAATGTTATTCTAACGTGGATTTTAAAAATCACTTTAAAATCCGGTGTTATTGAACTTGTCATTTCATAAAACACTCTGAAATCCACTGTTATTGAACAAAATTTAAGTTGAAGATTTCAGAGTGCTTTAGATGTTTTTAGAGTGTTTCAGAGAAGTTTCTTAGTTATAAAAATAAAAATCCAAATCGCACGGTTTTAGATGAGATTCTAGAGTTATTTAACAAAAATCACACCAAATTCTCAAATTCTCCTACAATCATCTTAAAACTCATTAATAATCAAATCACTTCAAATTTCAGATTCAATACACCCCCCTAAGAATTTGAGAAGTGGAGAACAAATCTCTTAAATATTTGGTTTTGCTCTGATACAAGAACAGCTCTCTTCTCTATTCTTTCTTTTTCTTATTTTTTTCTTTTTAATTATTTAGTTATTAAGAACACCATTGAGATACCATCCAATGCTGATGGCCTAAGACACTTAAGTGTTATATGTTTCTTTTGTGTGGTGCATTTTTAGATAAAAATTTTAATTACATAACTAAAATTATTTATTTATTGTTCTATTTCTAAAAATGAAACTATTTTAAGTATTATACAATTACATCTAGGAATTCTAAGAAACTCATCAGATATTTCAACTATATAATCTTTCCTTTATAAATAAGATATCGTTTAAAAATTTCACACAAATAAGGAAATATTTAGTTTTGTTCTTATTTCGAGGGGTGGGACAGATCCAGATATCCGAAAAATTTTAAGGTGTCCGGATTCGAGTAAATTTCGGATCGAATATAGATCTCGGATTATAAGTTCCAGTCCTGTTTATTTGATTATAAAATGTATTAAAAATGTTATCTTGTTTATTAAAAATTAAAAATATAAATTTATTAAACTATATTCAAATAAGAAAATGATGATATTTAATTTGAACTGAAAGGAATAAATGACTGTGACATAATTAAAATCTTTTTGTATTAACCGTATTACAATACATGTGGAACATTGTCCCACCAATAAGTCAATAAGCAGTCACATCCTACTAACATAGAAATTAACTAGTAGGGACAACTAGACCTACATAGAAATCAAGGCTTTTCGTGGAAGTACCCTAGCATATTAATTAAAGTTTAAAGACTTCTATATCCAATTATGGAGTTCAGATCTAAGAAAATACAATTTCTTACAGATTATAGGATACAAATCATATAGGAGGTTTTAAAATCTTGTAAACAGAGCTGTTCATTGTGGTAGTTTTCTGCGAAATGAGCATGTCCATCGAAGATGTCGTACATGCAGAACCGTTTATCAATCTAAGTGTTTTGTGGAGAGCTTCATCGTGGAATCACAATCTATGGAGTTATTCATCAATATCGCCTGTTGTATGTATTTGATCATCATAAGTAACAAAAATTAGAGATTATATGATGATGTAATTATTGGAACCTAAAACTATAAGCTTTTAGGTGTGTAATTTTTTGTTGTATTACGAAGAAAAATGTGGATTCAATACCTTGTATGGACAATATAGATAAAGAGTGAGATGGAACACTATACAAACCACACACACATGCATGTGTATCCTACCGGGCCGGGTCGAGTTTGGATCTTGGATCTTTGTGAATGTAGACTTTAACCCATAATAAGATTTTCTTTTTGGACCAAATTAATACCAAGAGTTTTTTTCATAATTTCATAGATTAATTCTTACGGATTGTGTCTAAATTATCGATATAAATTTAATTTTTTTAGATTGTGTCAAGATAATTATGATACTTCCAAATAGTTATTGGAATATATTTGCTTCTCCTCTCGCACGATAAACATGAGTATTTCTAGAATATTCTTTTTTTTTATGGTTATCCTTGACTTGGCGATCAAACTTCATTTCTATATAATAAGCACCTACCATCTTCATAATTTGGGTGACAGAAAACATAATTAGCAAGTTCCAACAAAAGTTTTAGTCGTCTTAAATAAGACTCGAGAGTATATTGTAGATTAGAGTTTACAGATTTTGTTTTGGATGTAGCGGAACAGTCTCATCGTGATTGTATCTTGGGATTCAAAAATCGCATACAAACTGTCTCACATTATTGACGATTTATTAAGTTAAGGAAAAATCATATCAGTACTCCACAAATTCTTATATTTCCTTACCGATTTTTTAAACATTATTTTGGTTTTCCTATTATCGAGTATAAGTTTTTATTTCGTGATTTTTGATCTGGATTTTCGCGGTCCTACAAATTCGAATGTGTGATTATAGAAATCAGTGCTCGGATCTATAATTGCTAGCTTGTCCGATTTATTTAAGGTTCAAATTGAGTTTTGTTTGATCGATTGACCTGAAAGGTTATATCCTTTAAATTTTATTTATAAGTTTTCTGCTAAAGAAAAACTCTACGAAACTGCAACATACTCTATATTTTGAACAAATGCTTCTATTCCTTTCTTAAAAAATTCTAAAAATAATTTTTAATGCAAAAGTTTTGAACATAAATCTTTGAAACGACCATAAAATTATTTTTACAGCCAACCAATTTTTCTATTCATTCAAACTAAGAAAAAAAATAAAAACCAATGATATTTTTTTAAATAAACTAGAACCAATAAGATTGTGCTACATTTAAATGACAATATTCATAAAGATTTTGGGAAAAATATATAAAAAATAATTTGAAGAATCGAATTTTGTATAAAAAAATATTTTTCTAATAAAAATAGTCCTTTAGTCATTTTCTTACCATTAAGCTATATTAATGATTTTTGTCATTAGATGTTATTTTTTGAATAAATTTTAAAATGTGCTACTATAGAGAATTGCCTCTTAATCTATAAGCCCTAAATGAGTACTATTTTTGGTAATTAATCTCTGAAATGGCCATACAATTAAGTTTATACCTAACAAAAATTTCCATTCATTTAGGCTAAATAGATTGCATTACAACTAAATGAGAGCAGCTAAAGAGATTTGCTCAACCTTTAATTTTCATTACAACAATGAAATATTTGATACATTAACAAATTGTTCATCAAATTAATTCATATGATTTATTTTATATATTTCTTGAAGGTTTAATTACATATACAGCTGGAAAAAAAAAACACAAACCGAACCAATCGCCTAAAATCTGTTTACGTAATCGGTAGGGATATTGAAATCCTAGCTAAAGAGAGCCAAAAAACGGTCATCGCCAAATAAAGTCTGCCGGAACCTTCCTCCAAAAGTCGCCACATCTTCACCTTTGCTCTCCTCAGTGTTGTCGTTTAGGGTTCCGATGTCCCACTAGTTTGGTATATGATTCAAAGCTATAATGCACAATGCTCTGAAATAGTTTTTGAAATTACATGATTCAACTAAAATGCTCCAAAGTCATAATTAAAAACTAGAAGAACATATTAGATAGATGTGATGTATATCTCCTAAAGGCATAAATACTATGTTCCCACTATCTTAGGAGATAGAATTTATCTTACTTACGATGGAAGTTATTTTGTTCTATCTAATAAATTTGTCTATAACTACCCCTTCAAAGACAATTTCTATCTCCGCTACTGCTTGCAACGCATGCATATATATGAGAAGGTCTTATAAGGCCTCGATTGATACATCTGATGAAGAAGCAGTAGTAGTATGCTGTAGAGTTGTATGTTGCAGAAGCTGTATGCTCTCATTAAAATTTTTAATAAAGTGATTGGTATAGCAGTAGCAGTATACAAATTTAAAATTATTATAAAAGATAATATATAATATATTTATTTTAAAATAATATATATATATATATATTTTAAAATATAATATATATATATATATTAAATTATAATATATATTAATAATATATTTTTTATTAAAAATAATGAATCTTATTTAATTATAAAATTAAATTAAATTTAAATGTAAATATTATTTTAAAATATAAATTTATTTTTGGATATAAAAATAATTTTGATATTATTAAATAAAATAAAATATTTATATATTTTTTATATTTAATTATCAGTATTTATCTATTGGTAGAGCCGTAAATGATTTATATATAATATTATCAAAAAATTAATATATGACATATAATTTATTTTTTATAAATAACATAGATATATTTAATTTCTAATATAAAATATATAAATCTATATTATTTTATGTTTTTTTATTAAAAATACTGAATGATATGTGCAATTATATAAATTATATTATATTTCAAATGTGAAATATTGTTCTTTTTAAAAAGTTAAAATAATTAATCACAACTTTTATTTTAAAAATATATTTTTTTTATTATGAACATAATTTTTATATTATTAAATAAAAAAATTTAATTATATATAATTATTTTTAAATTTTTATATATTCTAACTGCGAATGCTCTTCCAAAAGCTCCATATGAGAACATTGAGTAAAGAGCATTTGGAAATCATTAGCATCTTGTAAATGCTTTTGTGATAAATGTTGATTGGATAATCACGAGCATGCTTATGCTAATGCTACGAGCATTATGCATTTGAAAGATTGAACACTGATTTATAGGGATCAAACACTAAAAATATTTCACCAAATTCATGCAAAAATACACTAAAAATACAAAATTTATAAATTTGATATGGGTCAAATGACTCCCCTAAGCCTTCACTAGCTCCGCCACTGGTTGCAAGATATGAATAACAAACAAGAGAGAGTTTTTATATAACTTTACAAAGCTTTACATGATATTAGAGAACACAAACTATTGTTATGCAAAAACCGATGATTGTTCATTTATGGACAAATTAAAAACAAAACAAGTAACATTAATAATTTATTTTCAATAACATATAATACTTTCAATATAAATATCTTTTTAAAAAAATTACTAAATATTTAAGTAAACATAAAATAAATATTAGTACTCTTAAATTTAGGGAAAATTTGCTATCTAACCAAATTTGTAACTGATATTAAGTATATTATATTGATTTTAGCATAATATAAAAATTAATATTTAGCACTATTATGGGCCAATTATAAATTTCGTAATAATAAGTACCCGGTTACATTTGGTAAAGTGGATAACGCCAGTGTGTTTTGTTTTTTGTCATGGGCATGAGTAAATTGTCCTATTTAATATCACATCAGGTAAAGAAGCCAAAGCCACAATAATATTTACCTCACATTTAGACACAGTAGATAGTAAAATGAATAAGAAAAAATAGAAGATTTTCTTTTTTGAAACTAAATTTTTTTAACCTGGTTGAATCCAGAGGAGTCGCAAGCCCACAGATGGACTCCTTCTCCAGGGCATTCAAATGGATCCTAAAGCATGAATAAATATCCGTATTAGGTGAACAGAACAATGTGACTTAGTTTCGCATAGCAGGAGGATTGAACCTGAAACGTGTTAGCGTCTCAGACCCGTCCACTGGCACTTGATTACAAGGCCCGTTCAAAATAGAAGATTTTCAATAAAAAGTCATAATTGTAAAGAATGTACTCGATACCATCGAAATAGTATAGGACTGTAACATCATCCACAACTCCCTAAATCGTAATAACTAAATCTAAACTCATATATAAACTTAATATATATTTATAATATTTTAAATAAAACTAAAATATGAAAATAGTATACAATATTTTGTGATAGTAAACTATATTATATAGAAATAAAAATACAATTAACTTATGAATTTAAAGTGTTAAGAATGAATTTGTCAACTAATTAAAGTTCTAATAAAAAATTTATCATGGTATACTATATCTCCTATATATTATTTGAGAAGTGATTTTGCCATATGTCCTCTCTACAATCATTTTCACAAAAAGAATATGACATGTCTACTAAAATTGATGACATGGTTTATAGATTAATATGACGTGGATAATCATATTTAATATTAATTTATATTTTTGGTAACCTTTTTAAAATAAGGTTATAACTCATATATTACATTTAATGTTGATTTATATTTTTGAATTTTTTTAGAATATATATTCAAATATGACATTACAAATGTTGAAATATCATTTAATAATATATTTTTAAATTATAAAATTTTAATACAGATTTGTTTTTCAAAAATGTATACAATATTTATTAGAAAATTATAAAATTTAATCGTAAAATCTTTAGTTTCTTATATATCTACAAAATTTATAAATACTGTTTAATTTTAATTTTTGATAATTATGCAATTTTATACAGGTTTATTTAATATATTTAATTAAAATAAATAGATAGAAAAATCTATCTAAGATTATAATTTTAAATATATACATGCATATTCTTAAATATAATTTAAAATAAAGAAAACTATTTTTAGCTTATTTTTATGTTTAATTAAATAAAATTTATATAAAAATATTGATAAGAAAAAGAAAATTTATAATATTAATAAATTATATTTTAAATATAATTTAAATTTATCTATTAAATAATTAATTTTAAATTTTTTTTTACTGCACATGGTGCATGAAAACACCTAGTATCTTATTAAAGTTAAAGTATTCTTTTTGAAATACCTCTTGATTCAACTAAATATTTTACAACTCCTGCTGCCACTTTAATAATAACTAGGGGCGTGTCCGCGCGATTGTTTTATGGTTGTCAAATATGAGTTTTGAGTGATGTAATTATGTGGTCGTACTTATTTGTTAAGAGCATTATTTGGTGTTTTATTGTGTTATGTAATAATATGTGATATTTTTAATATATTTTATGTTTTTTATCAATAACTTGTTGTGTGTACAGTAATACTTATTAACGGTGAAGTAAGTATCTGATCTGATGTATATCATATTGAATTGTAATAACTTTGTTTTTAGGCATTTGTTGATTCTAAGATAACAGTTTCATCCTTAAAAATTGTATTTTATTTTTTTTAATTATTTGAAGATGTTTTTTACGCTCCCCATATTCTGACATTGATCTGTCACCATCTATGTATTTCGTTTACCTTTCCAGTGTGTTGTGCTTCTCACCGTGTGCTTTTGTTCTTCCTCACCTTTTTCTCATGTGAGATTATCTGGAATTTGTTATAGATTCATGTTTTTAAGTTTCCAAATGTGCGGTTGTTTCTTACGGTGTTGTAGGCTATTCCAATCATTATTGGCTACTCATCTTCTTTCCTAGATTTTGGCTGATGTTAGGAAGTGCATCTCCTTGGGTTGGGTCAGAGTTTAATCGTCTTTGATGTTGTTTACCTCGTCATTGGCTTACCGTCGATAATTCCCGCTCGTCTTGGTTTTTCAAGATCTTTTTTTTGGTGATCTGATTTCTATACTCTCTTTCATAGTTCGAGGACGGTTCCACAGTTTGCTGATTTTGTTTCGTCTACCTTTCCCTCTCTTTTCTCTCATCTCGTTTTAGCATTCGTCACTACTCAGCTTTCATCTCTCTTTTGCCATGATTGCCACTCCAGGTTTGGATAGCGTTTTCCTCTTTGTATGCTCTGTAGGTCTTGAGTGTTGTTTCTGGATTCAAGATTGGGCTTTGATTTATCGGTGGTTGGCTTCATTCTCTTTCCTTTAGGTTGTTTCTCTTCTTCCCCTACTTCCGTTAGTATGAAGTGTGGAGTTAGTCTCTTGTAACTTTGGTCTAATCTATCCAGAGCTTTGTGGTTCTTGCTGCATGCGCGTCTTGTTTGTGCTTGTTTAGTTTGTGAGGTGCCTTTACCTCTTTGCTGGTGGTTGTGCTTATGGTGTGTTAGGCATGTGTCTTCCTGCTTCCTGCTTCATGGCGATTTTGGCTTTCTGTTGATTATTCTTCATCTAACCTGCTTTCTTGGTTTTCTGCGTTGGTCTTTGATCGTGTTTTTTTGTGTTCGAGAGATTGTATTGTCTCTGAGTTTATTTTAATTTCTACCTTTTATGACTTTTTTTGTTCTGGCTAATACACTCTATGAAAAATGAGATAAGTTAGTTTTTATTCTTGATCTCCTTTCAGTTTTACACTTTATTGAATTAGTATTACTTTGGCATTTTGCTTTTTTTCATTGATTATGGTATCTTTACAATCACTGTAGTGTGGTTAATATTAATAGAAATATATAAATTGTAAGTGAAATAATAGAAAATAATAAAAAACAATAATTGTGAATAAATCAAATATTTAAATTATCATTATTATTTTTCTCTCTTTTCTTGATCTATATAATAGATTATCAAATTTCAAAAGATGATGATTAGTGTAAGAAAGATTAGATAGTACACAATTAGAAAATAGTGAACCAAATTTCAGTGATTTTAAAAAAAAAATTAAAATAAAAATAAAATTGAAAAGAGACACATGTTAACAAATCCCCTTCCATATATGTCATAAAAATAGAGAAAAGTCTACTTTATATATATAGATTATCTATTTAAAATTATCATTAATTATTATTGTACAATAATTAACATATTATAAATCATGGTCCTCCTTTTTTCCAGAAAGACCGACCCGCACATTTATTTCATCATCTAAAAAATCTATAATTTGAGATCAACACCATTACACCCATACACGATCTTACATTGATGTTATTACCCTGTCACAAAACTCCAAAAAACAGCTCCAAATTGATATATTCCTCAAAATCAGTTTTGTGTATAGTTTATTATTTTACATCCTAAACACTGATCTATACTCCTAAACATTTGATCAAAGGACATATATTTTATCATCTAACAAACATTTGCTTTGAGATCAACATCATTATACACATAGACGAACTTTAAGAACATCCTCTATCCAAGTAAAAACTTTGTCTTATTTTCATTCCTTTCTTGATTGATTTCAAAAAAAATATAGCATCCAAGTTGTAAAGAAAACGGTTTTTTTTTTGTGTTGGAATAAATTTTACATTATATTCAAAAAAAAACTTTAAGAACATCAAAGCTTGTTTGTGCTTAAGTTAGATATAGAATTGGGAACTTTTAATAAGGGTTGTCTATAGTTTATGATTTTACATCCTAACATTGATCTATAATCTTAGATTTTCAGAATTCACAAAGATGTTTTCATTGCTTTAGTTTAGAGACCAATTTTTAGCTTTCTATAATTATAAATTTCGTTATTAGAATAACAATATACCGGGCCATTCAACAGAGCAAATGATGAGAGCCATAGATAAGATGATGAAAAACAGGATAGTGTCACTTAGATACAAGCCAGCGAGTAAATATGGAGGGCTACTACAGCGATGGCTTTATCGTAGGGGCTAAAAATTTCTTATAGACACTAGATTCTTTACCTGTAAATAACACTTTTGTTTGATCAATACTAATATGTAGAAGAATACTACACAACCTGTTTCAATATACCACCGTTCTGAATTATATAATACTAATAAAAAACTTCATATCACTTAACTTATAACTTATAAGCTGTCTGTTTCACCTATATATTCTTTTAATTT
This sequence comes from Brassica carinata, assembly GCA_016771965.1. NCBI lineage: Eukaryota > Viridiplantae > Streptophyta > Magnoliopsida > Brassicales > Brassicaceae > Brassica > Brassica carinata. The sequence continues at coordinate 5,576,362 of CM028692.1, forward strand.
GTTTTAATTATGATCATGAATGTATTAGTTTATACACATACATCTTTTAACTTTGATTTGACTACTACATTTCGAATATCAAACATATTGTATAAATTGGTTAACAAATCATTTCTAAACTCTTGACATTTTATAAATAATCCAGTGTAAAATCTATTATAAAAAATTATTTGCGATTTATTTCAGATTAATTGATAATTCGTTAGATCTCATTGTCTAACTCATGCCTAATGCATTTTCAAACACATGTATTATGAGTGGCGGAGGCAGAAAATTCATTTCCATGCGTCAGTTTGATAACAAATGTATTTTATAACGGTCAGTAAACTAATTATCTCAGACTTTTCTTTATAAAATAGAGGGAACTTTTCTTTTCACATGGGTCATATGACCACCATGGTTGTCCCATGCTAGCTCCCCCACTGTGTTATATCAGGCATTTCCCACACATGTTCAGAAATCTAGTTACGAAGTTATTTGAATCGTAGTTGGTGAGCACGTAAGAGAATACTGATAACATATAATATGTGGAGGCTGAGGATCGGAGCGGCGGCTAGAGATGAACATCACTTGTTCAGCACCAACAACTACATGGGCAGACAGATTTGGGAGTTTGATGCAGAAGCAGGCTCTCCCGAAGAACTCGCTGGGATGGAACAGGCTCGCCTGAATTTCTCGCTCAACCGGTCACGTTTCAAAACCAGTGGCGATCTCCTATGGCGTATGCAGGTGAGCAAGGTAGTCAATTTTTTATTGTAAACATATACTACCAGTAGTAGTAATACTTTGACTTCATTTCAACTCAAGTTTTGAGTGAGAAGAAGTTTGAGCAAAAGATCCCGCGAGTGAGAGTAGAGGACGCCGAGAAAATAACGTATGAAGATGCCAAAACAGCGATGAGAAGAGGAATACTGTATCTCGCGGCGTTGCAGGCTAAGGATGGACACTGGCCTGCTGAGAACTCTGGTATCATGTTCTTGAACTCCCCATTTGTACGTAAGCTCATGCCCTTTCTCTGACAGTTTACAAGGTTTCAATTTTACACAGATTATAGACCTATTATGTTTTTTTTTTAAACAAAAAGGAAATCAATAGTTCCATTTGGTTGGTTATATATGAATCATTTTTTTTTTTTTGAATTTTTAATCATGGTGTTTTTCAATGAACGACAATAGTTCATATGCTTATACATAACTGGACACTTGGAAGAAATCTTCACCGTGGAACATCGCAAAGAGTTTCTACGTTACGTGTACAACCATCAGGTATCCATCCATCTGTGCACTACGCGTTTAACCAATCAAACATATTGTACGTATGACTAAGAAATTCCAAATTTAAAATTAATTAGTATTAGCTGTAAAGATCTATATCATTTAATAGTATTTGTTGAATTATCTCCCAAAAGATGGAAGAAAGTCCAACCTAAAAACGTACTGAAATGCTTAAATTTGTTTAAAAGCAAATATAACGTGTTTGACATTACTTTCAAACTTTATAGAGATATACTAACTGGGTAATAGGAACCTTCAAACAATTTCTTCATCAAAACGTTGTCATTAACACGTCGATCATGTTACCGTTTCTTTTTTTTTTTTGTAAAGGCATCATCATGTTACCGTTTCTTTTTTTTTGTAAAGGCATCATCATGTTACCGTTTCTTCCTCTAATTGTTGGATTTTTCATCTATAAAAGGTTTTTTGTGATCTTATTCAGTTTTATTGATATTGATATTTTATTATAAAATTTAAAAAAACTGAGAAGAAGATTCTCGATCATTGTTTCTGGTAGCTTGTTTTTGGTAGCTCGGTGGATCTCAACGAATCCATTATCACAGACTTAATAAGATTCATTGCATTTATCTAGATTCAGCTACTTCAAATGTCCTATCAATTTTACCATAAGCATAGCGAATTTAGATTACAAATTGTCAATAAAGATGTTTGAACAAGAACACTGTAGCATGTTTTTCTGAAACCCATATTTCAAATACATATTGTAGATGCTGCGCATCAATGTGTCAAGAACCGGATCTTCAGAACAGAGTCTGAAAGCGAAGCTAAACACGATATAGTTCTATTATAAAAATTATTTGGTATTTTGATCAAAAACTATAAAACATAGTTGCTAAATCAAGTGATATAACATTCACGTTAGTTTTCAATTTATGTTTAAAGGTGTTCTCAAGGTTTTTGTTTTTTTTTCGTTGAAATATGTTGTTTTTAATGATTGGTTTAGGTTTGAATGTTCGTACTGCCAAACTCATATCATGTTAAATTAGATTCCTGTCACAGAAATTGAATCTATGACTTTTAGATCTCTATTAGGTGATGATCAAAAAGTTTTAGTCATTAGACGAATTCGTCCCAACAGGACTTAGGTATATTTTGTTGGAGTATGCTTACACCTTTAATTTTGTTACTGAGTTTAGGTGAAATGATTTAGGTTGGGTTCTTTTCACAAATATCCCAATCATATCCACTTTAACTTAGAATATCCTAACACATATGCTTGAATATATACATATATACGTACTATACATGACTATAGTAGGATTTTGTAGAACGTAGATGGTGGGTGGGGAATAGACATAGAGAGCGACAGTTGTATGCTAAGCACGGTCCTCAACTACATCTGCCTACGGATTCTAGGAGTAGAACCAGAACAAGGAAGTACTTGTGCAATGGCTCGTAAATGGATTCTCGACCACGGTGGTGCTACTTATACCCCTTTGTTTGGAAAAGTTTGGCTTTCGGTACGCTTACTGAACTAAATCACCAAAAGATAATTATCATCATCAAGATTTGCCCTTAATGTTGCTAATTTAATAGGTTCTTGGAGTGTACGATTGGTGTGGCTGCAAGTCTATACCACCCGAGTTCTGGATGCTTCCTTCTTTTTCTCCTATTAATGGAGGTTGGATTTTTAGGCGGCTTTATTTTTTTTTCATCATATATATGGTGAGATTGACTCGCAGTTTGTTTGATATTTATATGTGTAGGTACCGTGTGGATTTATTTTCGGGAGAGTTTTATGGCATTGTCATACCTGTACGGTAAAAATTTGTAGCTACACCAACACCTCTCATTCTACAGCTCCGTGAAGAGCTTTATCTGCACCCTTATGCCCAAATCGGTTGGAGCCAAGCCCAAAACCTATGCGCAAAGGTGAGTCTTTTGTCAAAACAAACCATGGAATAACATGTCATGGTGCAAATATTAGTTTATAAGTCCAGTATATAGGACGTGATTAGTAAAAGAAAAAGAAAAATAATGCAAATCTCACGGACCAAACGCATACTTCATTTCTTTTGACCACTCGGCCACTCTCCCTTCCAACACAATGCCTGTTAATTTTTGAAAACATTTTATGTGATAAAATTAAATTAGCTAATATTATATTTTGAAAATATATTTATTTAATGTATTATATTTCAGTTTTGTGTTTTGTTTCTACTATAAAATCTAGCCTAGATTTAAAATGGTAAAAAATAATAATTGCATAATGTAAACATATTTGGCTTTACATGAAATTTTTTGTTCAACACATGAAATCTTATTGTTTAGATTTATATTGTTTTCTGTGAAAAAATATCATCTATGAATAAATTTAAGATATTTTATTAAATTTCTAGTTAGTGGTCTAACATACATCTTTTAACTTTGATTTGACTACTACATTTCGAATATCAAACATATTGTATAAATTGGTTAACAAATCATTTCTAAACTCTTGACATTTTATAAATAATCCAGTGTAAAATCTATTATAAAAAATTATTTGCGATTTATTTCAGATTAATTGATAATTCGTTAGATCTCATTGTCTAACTCATGCCTAATGCATTTTCAAACACATGTATTATGAGTGGCGGAGGCAGAAAATTCATTTCCATGCGTCAGTTTGATAACAAATGTATTTTATAACGGTCAGTAAACTAATTATCTCAGACTTTTCTTTATAAAATAGAGGGAACTTTTCTTTTCACATGGGTCATATGACCACCATGGTTGTCCCATGCTAGCTCCCCCACTGTGTTATATCAGGCATTTCCCACACATGTTCAGAAATCTAGTTACGAAGTTATTTGAATCGTAGTTGGTGAGCACGTAAGAGAATACTGATAACATATAATATGTGGAGGCTGAGGATCGGAGCGGCGGCTAGAGATGAACATCACTTGTTCAGCACCAACAACTACATGGGCAGACAGATTTGGGAGTTTGATGCAGAAGCAGGCTCTCCCGAAGAACTCGCTGGGATGGAACAGGCTCGCCTGAATTTCTCGCTCAACCGGTCACGTTTCAAAACCAGTGGCGATCTCCTATGGCGTATGCAGGTGAGCAAGGTAGTCAATTTTTTTATATTGTAAACATATACTACCAGTAGTAGTAATACTTTGACTTCATTTCAACTCAAGTTTTTGAGTGAGAAGAAGTTTGAGCAAAAGATCCCGCGAGTGAGAGTAGAGGACGCCGAGAAAATAACGTATGAAGATGCCAAAACAGCGATGAGAAGAGGAATACTGTATCTCGCGGCGTTGCAGGCTAAGGATGGACACTGGCCTGCTGAGAACTCTGGTATCATGTTCTTGAACTCCCCATTTGTACGTAAGCTCATGCCCTTTCTCTGACAGTTTACAAGGTTTCAATTTTACACAGATTATAGACCTATTATGTTTTTTTTTTAAACAAAAAGGAAATCAATAGTTCCATTTGGTTGGTTATATATGAATCATTTTTTTTTTTTTGAATTTTTAATCATGGTGTTTTTCAATGAACGACAATAGTTCATATGCTTATACATAACTGGACACTTGGAAGAAATCTTCACCGTGGAACATCGCAAAGAGTTTCTACGTTACGTGTACAACCATCAGGTATCCATCCATCTGTGCACTACGCGTTTAACCAATCAAACATATTGTACGTATGACTAAGAAATTCCAAATTTAAAATTAATTAGTATTAGCTGTAAAGATCTATATCATTTAATAGTATTTGTTGAATTATCTCCCAAAAGATGGAAGAAAGTCCAACCTAAAAACGTACTGAAATGCTTAAATTTGTTTAAAAGCAAATATAACGTGTTTGACATTACTTTCAAACTTTATAGAGATATACTAACTGGGTAATAGGAACCTTCAAACAATTTCTTCATCAAAACGTTGTCATTAACACGTCGATCATGTTACCGTTTCTTTTTTTTTTTTGTAAAAGGCATCATCATGTTACCGTTTCTTCCTCTAATTGTTGGATTTTTCATCTATAAAAGGTTTTTTGTGATCTTATTCAGTTTTATTGATATTGATATTTTATTATAAAATTTAAAAAAACTGAGAAGAAGATTCTCGATCATTGTTTCTGGTAGCTTGTTTTTGGTAGCTCGGTGGATCTCAACGAATCCATTATCACAGACTTAATAAGATTCATTGCATTTATCTTTTTTTTTTCTTTTGTCAGCCCATTGCATTTATCTAGATTCAGCTACTTCAAATGTCCTATCAATTTTACCATAAGCATAGCGAATTTAGATTACAAATTGTCAATAAAGATGTTTGAACAAGAACACTGTAGCATGTTTTTCTGAAACCCATATTTCAAATACATATTGTAGATGCTGCGCATCAATGTGTCAAGAACCGGATCTTCAGAACAGAGTCTGAAAGCGAAGCTAAACACGATATAGTTCTATTATAAAAAAATATTTGGTATTTTGATCAAAAACTATAAAACATAGTTGCTAAATCAAGTGATATAACATTCACGTTAGTTTTCAATTTATGTTTAAAGGTGTTCTCAAGGTTTTTGTTTTTTTTTCGTTGAAATATGTTGTTTTTAATGATTGGTTTAGGTTTGAATGTTCGTACTGCCAAACTCATATCATGTTAAATTAGATTCCTGTCACAGAAATTGAATCTATGACTTTTAGATCTCTATTAGGTGATGATCAAAAAGTTTTAGTCATTAGACGAATTCGTCCCAACAGGACTTAGGTATATTTTGTTGGAGTATGCTTACACCTTTAATTTTGTTACTGAGTTTAGGTGAAATGATTTAGGTTGGGTTCTTTTCACAAATATCCCAATCATATCCACTTTAACTTAGAATATCCTAACACATATGCTTGAATATATACATATATACGTACTATACATGACTATAGTAGGATTTTGTAGAACGTAGATGGTGGGTGGGGAATAGACATAGAGAGCGACAGTTGTATGCTAAGCACGGTCCTCAACTACATCTGCCTACGGATTCTAGGAGTAGAACCAGAACAAGGAAGTACTTGTGCAATGGCTCGTAAATGGATTCTCGACCACGGTGGTGCTACTTATACCCCTTTGTTTGGAAAAGTTTGGCTTTCGGTACGCTTACTGAACTAAATCACCAAAAGATAATTATCATCATCAAGATTTGCCCTTAATGTTGCTAATTTAATAGGTTCTTGGAGTGTACGATTGGTGTGGCTGCAAGTCTATACCACCCGAGTTCTGGATGCTTCCTTCTTTTTCTCCTATTAATGGAGGTTGGATTTTTAGGCGGCTTTATTTTTTTTTCATCATATATATGGTGAGATTGACTCGCAGTTTGTTTGATATTTATATGTGTAGGTACCGTGTGGATTTATTTTCGGGAGAGTTTTATGGCATTGTCATACCTGTACGGTAAAAAATTTGTAGCTACACCAACACCTCTCATTCTACAGCTCCGTGAAGAGCTTTATCTGCACCCTTATGCCCAAATCGGTTGGAGCCAAGCCCAAAACCTATGCGCAAAGGTGAGTCTTTTGTCAAAACAAACCATGGAATAACATGTCATGGTGCAAATATTAGTTTATAAGTCCAGTATATAGGACGTGATTAGTAAAAAGAAAAAGAAAAATAATGCAAATCTCACGGACCAAACGCATACTTCATTTCTTTTGACCACTCGGCCACTCTCCCCTTCCAACACAATGCCTGTTAATTTTTGAAAACATTTTATTGATTACAATAAATGGATAAATATATCACCATGTTGGTGTAAATGAGTGCAGGAAGATAAATACAATCAACAATCATATCTACAAGATTTGTTTTGGAAAAGTGTTCATATGTTCTCTGAGAACATCCTAAACCGTTGGCCTTTCAACAAAATCATAAGGCAAAGAGCTCTTCAAACCACAATGAAACTCATTCACTACCATGAAGAATCCACCCGATACCTTACCACTGGATGTGTGCCAAAGGTTGCACTCTTAAAATAATCCCTCTTCAAAATTTATACTTTTTCCATTTAATTATGGGTAAATTATTATGTCTAATTTTTATTTAATCGAGAAGAAACATTTTGTGGTCTCATATTTGATAGGTGCTTTGTATGCTTGCATGTTGGGTAGAAGATTCAGAGGGTGATTACTTCAAGAAACATCTTGCTCGACTCCACGATTTTGTATGGATTGGTGATGACGGTCTGAAATTCCAGGTTAGTTCTTTTTGGGATGGCAATAAGTCATCATATATCCATTTGAATACCCAGAGTGAGGTCATCCATAGGCTGCACCATGGCACCACCCATTTAGAAATTAGTCAGAGTTTTTTATGGGTCTGAGGTTAGAAAAAAAATGTCTTATCATATATAAACAGACGAGATGATCCGTTAACTGAATTCAAATATATTTGAATGTGGCTGTTGTTATATGTGACAGTGGCGGGCTCAAATTAACATGTTACTTGTGAGAGACGTGACATGTGCCGTGCCACAGTGATCCCATTTATCGTAATTTTTATATTAATTCAAAAAAAAAAAATTGAACAATAATAATTTTAGAAGTTCAATAAAATATCAAGTATAATTTGTGTTCAACTTTTGAGAGCCAAAACTTGAAACTCCAAATAATAATGCCGTTACATATCAAAATTAGATGATTCATCCATAGCAATTTGAGCTTGATGTTTTACTTGAGCAGATTTGTGGTAGTCAAATATGGGATACAGCCTTCTCGCTCCAAGTCCTTTTAGCTGCAGATGACGATGATGAGATTATTCAATCAACGCTGATCAAAGCATACGACTTTTTGAAGAAATCTCAGGTAACAGAAAACCCACGTGGTGACCATCTCAAAATGTTTAGGCACATTACAAAAGGTGGTTGGAATTTTCCTGACAAAGATCAAGGATTGCCTGATTCAGATTGCACAGCTGAAAGTTTAGAGGTGGCTTCTCTTAGTTAATCATGAATTGATCCTTAACTAGTTTACAATTTATACATTGAGGCTGATTATTTATATGCATGCCTAGTGCTGCCTGATGTTCGAAACCATGCCGCAAGAGGTCGTAGGTGAGAAAATGGATGTAAAGAGGCTCTATGATGCTGTCAATTTGATTCTCCATTTTCAGGTTATATATATAAACATAGCTTAATTAATAAATATGTTTAAATAATTTCTATTGATCAACATTTTTCTTCTATTCAAATTTATAGAGCAAGAATGGAGGTGTATCAGCGTGGGAACCAGCTCCTGGGAAAACTTGGCTAGAGGTAGTTTATATATCAGTTTTCTTCTAGCTTCTTTGTTTTCAAGATTATTGACTAAGTGTGTGTGTAACAAATGCCTAAACATAATCAATTAACTGCAGTGGTTTAGTCCAGTGGAGTTTATGAAAGACGCAGTCGTGGAGCATGAGTAATATATTCTTAATTATCTATATGTAGAATCATACTTTTTCTGTGTTTCAAAAAAAAAAGAATCATACTTTTTCTTGTAAATATATTAATTATGGTATAAACCGTCTTTAGGTTTGTTGAATGCACTGGTTCAGCACTAGTAGCAATAGCTCGGTTCACGAAACAGTTTCCTGAATACAAGAGAGAACAAGTGAAAGATTTTATAAAGAATGGAGTGAAATACTTGGAGAATCTTCAAATGTCGGATGGTTCGTGGTATGGAAGCTGGGGAGTGTGTTTCATTTACGGAACCTTCTTTGCGGTAAGAGGTCTAGTGGCTGCAGGTAAGACTTATAACGACTGTGAGGCTATCCGTAGAGCGGTCCGGTTCCTTCTTGAGACACAAAACGAGGAAGGTGGTTGGGGAGAGAGTTATCTCTCTTGTTCCAAAAGGAGATACACTCCACTTAGTGGAAGAAACAAGACAAATCTTGTGAATACAGGCCAAGCGCTTATAAGTCTAATTTTGGGTGGTCAGATGGAGAGAGATCCACGTCCGGTTAATCGTGCTGCCAAAGTCTTGATCAATTCACAGTTGGATAACGGAGATTACCCACAAGAGGTGATTTATATTATTGGGTGTTTTTTTTTTGCCGTATCTTATATAACCATCATATATTTTTGAATTTATGATATTTTAAATTATGATTTACGTTTGAGAGACTTATTAATTACTTGGATTTTTGCTCTTTCTCTTTATTTTCAGGAAATGAGTGGGGTGTTAAGTGTAAATCTGAAGCTCCATTATCCTATGTATAGGAACATTTTCACTCTTTGGGCACTCACATATTACACGCAGGCTCTACGTCCCCTCCAGTGAGCACTTCACTAATCCGTCTAAATATATTTTTCTTCTCTATGTAAAGTGTAAACATTATTTCTTGGAATCTTAAAGTCAAACATTCTTAGTTTATGTAAACATATTCTTCCTATCTCTCTATGTTCTATGTATATGGGGTTTCGAACATTTTATTTTCTACTTCAAAATATATAACATATAAAAGGTAATAACAATAGAATATGAAAAATTTAACATATCATTATTTCAGTAAAAATATCAGAAACATTAGTTTGCTATTGCATGAAACATATGTTTTGTGAAATTTCGTCCCTTTGTCTAGAAGTGTCTCCGATCGTCATTTTTAGTAGATTCCGTATAAATTAGATTTTTCTTCGCATAATTTATAGCGTTTGAATAGTTGCCTTATAATTTATAGAAGACTAGTATCAATGTCTTTCTCGTTTCCCTATCATCCGAGTTTCTTAAACCCATTTTTTTGCCACCTAGTTCACCACGTTTTCCTCTTCTTTTTTTTTTGTGGGGCTTCTGAATTTCTTAGGGGCCTTGTACTTGTGCTCCCATGGGAGCCTCTCTAACTCTCGTTCTCTAAATTATCACCATCACAAGAAACAAAACATATTCAAACAAACGGATAATTGATTCAGTCCATTTTGAAATGTGTTATATATTCACCTATTGTTTAGGTTACCTTTTTCATCACGCAATATGTAGCTTTTGTTAAAATCTAAAAGAGCAAAAGAAAAGAAAAAAAAATTATAAGAAGATTAGAAGAAGAAAAAAATTGTTAGGGTGCAACTGGAATGCATTCATTTGGAATAAACACTTCCAGAATGTTTAATTCATTCTCATTCCACAAAAACTTCTCCAGTTGCAATGAAAAAAATGAAAAGACCATTGCATCTCATTCCATGTGATTCCTTGTCATTCCAAAAAAAATAACAACACTCATTTGAAAAATCATTCCAAGTCAAACCAGTTCTAGAATAAATGGAATAACAATTCTATTCCATTGGATTCCATTAATTATCATTCCTTTAGTTCCACTTATTCCTTTTATTAACACCATTTACAGCCTTAGTTTTAAGAAGATAGAAAAAAAAAAGATTTACAAACAATAAATTCAGTATAAAGAAAATTATGATTTGAGCATGGAGAGTTGACCTTCATCTGCCAATTTTGCAGTGCCCCGTGCCTATCAGTCATCCATGGATAACTTTTGTTCTTCTTTTTCTCAGTTCAAAATATTTTTTTTGAAGACCATTGTTGTGACATCTTTTGGGCAGAGACTATGTTGATCTGAATCCAGAATTTACTTTTGGCAGTATCAGATACGACCATTAGAAAGTTTGATATATTTGGTTAGAAATTGCAATTTAATCACACTTTCGTAAAGAGTCAATGGAGCTTTTGCCAAGAACTTACGAATTTATAAGCAAGTAAAGATGAACTTTAATTTATGGCACTGTGGTATAAATATTCTCCTCAGAAAAATCAACGGTTCAGATATAGTGAGATACTAGTGTTCGGGCCCGTACTTCGTATGGGTAAAGAATTCTTTAAATTTCATATAAAAATTTAGATAACTTTTTTCAGGTTAACAATATAATATAACCATAATTATTGTTCTACATAATATGTGTGCATAATGAAACTCAAATATATACTTTATTGAATCAATATTTTAAGATAATCAAGATCCAATGAAGTAACTAATGAAATCTTCAACAAAAATTCATTTCTCATATACTGTTGTTCTAATCTGATCCAGTCAAATGATCTGGGTTAACAATATTCCACCCGAGATCAATTATCTGTAAATTTTGCAGAATCAGTTACCTTTTCTTCTAGATGATTTTTTTTGTTGTTGTTACGTAGTGCTTATAAAAAGGTTGGGAACATTATCGACTTTTTAGTTGTTTTATGTCAGCGCTTCATATTTGCTTGAGACTTGTATAAATGCTCCACTAATCGTCTGTTTACTGGGAAAATTTTACTTATACACTTTTTTGTGTACCACAAATCAACTTTAACACTAATGAATGTACATTTTCACAAATACCACATTCATTAATGGGTAAATGACTAAAGTAATCCTAACCTTATCTTCAACCTATCAATCCCTTTCTCTATCGTTGAGATCTATCTTCTTTCTCCGTCGTGATCCATCATCTCCATCAAGTTCCGCCGTCGAGATTTCATCAAGTTACGACGTCATCTTCATCCAGCCTCGCCATCGTCGTCTTCATCTAGCCTCACCGTCGTTGTCTCATCCAGCTTCGCCGTCGTCGTCTTCATCCAGCCTCGCCGTCTTCGTCTTCATCGAGCTTTTGACGTGTTGGATCGTAATTGGTTAGAGATTCCTCCGATCATATCTTTTTCTTCTTCAGTTTTTGTTTTGGTTGTCTGAAACTCCAGTGATAGCCGATGCGAGAAATGGGTGATGATTTGGAGTTTTGAGAAAACCTGATTGATAACGGGTCAAGTGTCTCCTCTTCTGAATGAGGTTTAGTTAACTCTATTCAGATTGATTCTAATTTGATTTGCTCTTTGATTTGCTGCTGTATCTAGCTTGGCGTACAAACTCCAACCTGCTATCATTTTTATCGATGAGGTGGACAGCTTTCTTAATTAACCAGCGCTGTTCAATAGATCATGAAGCCATGGCAAACATGAAGACTGAATTTATGGATTTATGGGATGGATTTTCTATTGATGCTAAGTTGAATCCTTCACCTTTCAGCCCACCCTAGTGCAATCAAGAGAATGCTCTACTTGGATACACTAGTTTTTAAATGAGTATCATTTTGTTTGTCAGGTACCTAGGTCATTGTCACAGTTGGATTTGGAGAAATTTCTTGCTACATCGAAGAAGACGCAAGTTGCAGCAGGCGAGTATTGTGGGTTGAGAGGGTCAAGAGAACCAGATGAGGTGGAAGCAGCTATAAGTGGAATCTCGAAGCTACTGGTCTCAGTTCATTAACGTTCTCAGGATAAAACTATTCATGTATGTTTATAAAGGTTTATAAAACCAATCATATGGATATATGAAATAGTTTTGTATATAAATCATTTATAAGAGTTCATAAAACCATTTATAAATTTTATAAGAGCTTATAAAACCTTGTATCAACCATCTATAAAGTTTATAAAACACATATAAATATTTATATAACTATTTATAAAGGTCTATAAACCTATTTAAAAGAGTTTATAAAACTATTTACAACTTATAAGCAATTTATAAGAGTTTATACATTTTTTATAAGTGTTTATAAATTAATTTACAAGATTATACATCTATTTATAAGAGTTTATAAATCTATTTATAAGGGTTTATTCCAAAGATTATAATAATTTAATAATCTTTATAACACAATTTATGAGAATTTATAAATCAATTTATAAATCAGTTAGAAGAGTTTATAGATCATTTATAAATTCTTACAAAAATTATAAGTAAATCTTTATGAAAGTATTTATAATGTTTATAATTCTCCTATAAATGTTTGTAAATTATTTATAGTTATTTACAAAATCATTTTCTAACCAAAAGCATCACTATTGTATGTGTAATTATAAAATTCATAAATCATTTTGTAATGACTTATATCATCTTATAAGGGTTTATAAGAGCTTTTTCGTTTGTGTCGATTGGTTTAGGACATATTTATAAGAGTTGATCAAATATATATGAAATATAAATCTATTTATAAGAGTTTATAAATCTATTTATAAGGGTTTTTTCAAAAGATTATAAGAATTTAATAATCTTCATAACACAATTTAGAAGAGTTTATAAATCAATTTAGAAGTGTTTATAAAGGATTATACAAGCCACTCTTTATAACCCTGAAGGCCATCAAGATTCAAGGTTTTGACAGTGACAGTAAGGCCAACCATTTATAAGAGTATATAAAACCATTTATGAACGATTTATGAAATTTATAAGAGCTTATAAAACCTGGTATCAACCATCTATAAAGTTTATAAAACACATATAAATATTTATATAACTATTTTATAAAGGTTTATAAAACTATTTAAAAGAGTTTATAAAACTATTTACAAGAACTTATAAGCCATTTATAAGAGTTTATACATTTATTTATAATTGTTTACAAATTAATTAACAAGGTTTATAAATCTATTTATAAGAGTTCATAAATCTATTTATAAGGGTTTATTCCAAAGATTATGAGAATTTAATAATCTTCATAACACAATTTATAAGAGTTTATAAATCAATTTAGATTAAATAGGCTGAAGTTGGGTGTTCACTCGCATAATGGGCATGTGTCCCTGTCACCCCGAAGGTTAATGCGTGGTGATCGAGTCATCATCGATCTTCCGTAGGGCTTCCTTTTTGTATGGGCTTTAGGCCTCTTGGCTTTTTTTTCTTGTTTACCCGGTTTGGGTCTTTGTATATTTCTTGGATTTTGTTTTCAGATTAATAAAGTGACAAAAAAAAACTATAACAAATAAATTTTACAAATGGCTTTATAAATTTTGTTTATAAAGTTCATAATTGGTATAACAAATATATCATTTATAAGAGTTTATAAATAATCATTATAAGAGATTTATATATCTTTATAAGAGTCTATATATCATTTATAAAATTATATAAACTATTAATAAGTTTATAAGTCATTTATAAGGGGTTTATAAAAATTTATAAATAGATTATAAGTGTCCATAAATAATTTTATAAGGTTTTAAGAAAATTCTTAAATAAATTACAAGAGTTCATAAATCATCAGTTTGTAAGTGTTTATAAATCATTTATAAGGGTTTATAAATACATTTATAAATTTATAAGGGTTTATAAATAAATTTATAAGGGTTTAGAAAACAATTAATAAGATGATTAAATAATTTATAAGTTATTAGAAGACAACACGTCGATGAACATGAAACATTTATGCACGAGTTATAATGAATAAGTTAATAAGTTAAATATTTTCATATAAACTCAAATCTAGTGTATTGTGTCAACTAGTACATCATATATGTTGTATTCAGTTTACCATTTACCTAAAAGATATGTACATGGTATAAGAAGATTCATGTGTCTTTATAAAGATTTATAAAACCAATCATATAAATATATAAAACACTTTTGTAGATAAACCATTTATAAGAGTTTATAAAACATTTTATGAATCATTTATAAAGTTTATAAAACCTGTGTAAACCATCTATAAAGTTTATAAAACCTGTGTAAACCATCTATAAAGTTTATAAAACACTTATAAGGCATTTATAATATTTTACAAAAGATTATAAATCTATTTACAAGAATTTATAAATCTATTTATAAGGGTTTATACAAAACGAAAAAGAGTTCAATAAATCATTTACAAATGTTATAAGGCATTTAACAAAATAAGAGTATAAATCATTCACACGAGTTAATAAATCATTTACAAATGTTATAAATCATTACAAAAAATTATAAGTAAAACCATTTACAAAAATTTATAAGAGTTTATAAAATCTGTTATAAATTCAAAAATCATTTATAAGAGTTCACATAAATCATTTTACAAGGTTTATAAGAACTTATAAATATATTATAAACCATTATAAATGGTTTATTAATAATTTATAAAAGGATTTACAAAATCACTTACATGTGTCTATAAAGATTTTATATAGAGTTTATAAGGGTTTATAAAGGGTTTAAATAAGTTTATATAAGATTTATAAGGATTTATAAAAGGTTTTAATGGGTTTTGAAGAGTTTATATAGGGTTTATAAAAAATATAAAGGTTTATAAAACCATATAAATATTTATATAACTTTTTATAAAGGTTTATAAAATCATTTATGAACCATTAATAAACTTTATAAGAGCTTTTAAAGGTTCCCAGTGTGCTTTGATAGTAGTCCCACAAGTATATCCATGTTTGTCTCCTTCTGAAATTTTGATCTCAGCACTGTCATCGGCAATTATCTCAAGAAATAATAGTCTGCTCTCCATAGTACACGAGCTAATTATGAACTTAAACCTCCATGTTTTGGAAAATTTCAGAAGCACAAGCTCTTCAACGTCAGTAGCACGAACACTTAGCATCTCTTCATCATCACCACAGAAGTTTTCCCATCAGGGACCATTATTGATGTCGTCACAAACAACCACCTGAAGCTCTTCCTTCTCTGTAAAAACCTTGTCACTGAAATTCTGCCTTCCTTTCTTGACTTTATACATGAATCGCCATGTCTTTTGCATTTTACTCAGGACCTTGTGTTGTTGTTCTCTCATTCCTCTTAAAATCATTTTCTCAAACAGTTGGTGTGTAACAAAGCCAGCAACTTCAAGTGACTTTTGAATCAACTCTTCCACATCTAAAATGAATGTAGGTTCTACTTCTGGAGAAATCCAAACACCATGTTTCTAAGCAATACTTGATTCAGTGAATAGAATCTGCGAGCTACCATTTCTAAACAACACAAACTCCACTTCACCTATCCTATGGCTTGGTTCCAAATGAGATTTTTTGGTACCTCTTTTTCAAACGCTTCAATCTGATTCAGAGATGGTGTCATATATGTTTTACCAATGACCTTTTCCTGAACTGAATCTGCTTCCAAGGATTCAGATTCGCGATTTGAATCAATGTCAAGAGGCTGATCAGATATCTTCATCTCTTGAACAGCAGCAAGATTAAAACTAAACAAAAGACGACGATCACAATTGACTAACCAGTCACCTTTTTAAGTGTTCGTCCACTTGTTCGTTTGAGCTCCTCGTCGTCATTGGATCTCACCGTAGCTTCGTCGGATCTCACCGTAGCTTCGTCAGATTTGCCGTACAACTCTTCAGCATCGCCGGAGAACTCGTCACCGCCGGAGAATACGTAACGTCGATTTGAATCTGAGATGATGAGATCTAAAGTAATCGTGAGATGTAGGAGAAGAAGAGAGTAGTTTTATGCTTAATTAATTAGAGGGTACAAATGTACTTTAACAATTAAAATTTTAATGGTAAAGTTGGTTAATGTAGAAATGACAAGTAGTATCATCAAAGTGGTATATTTGACAATTTCTCCTGTTTACTCTTTACCTTTAGAAACATCATCAAAACATAACCCTTTTTCAAAAAAAAAAAACATAATCAAAACATCAACATGCAAACAGTCTATTAAATTCCAATAAATGAACTGGATCCCTAAATAAACTTTGAAAAGTTACGCACAAAAACTTTGAAACAACAGTATATTCAGTTGACATCTTATATCTAAATCACGTTAAAAGAAGAGTAAGAATCAAACGATATTTATTCCAGCAGAATAGAAAAAATGAAAATAAATAGAGTAGTCACATACCTGTATTGATTTTTGTTGATACATTAAAAAACTGGAATTTTTTTGTTGAAGAATATGAAATATGGAGAAGAAGAAAGAGAAAAGCAAATAGAAAAAAAAAGTTACTGAAAAATATATAGAAGATAAAACAGTTTGATCTCGTGTCATGATTTGGAAGTCATATGTGACGTGAAAGTGTTAGTAGTGATTAGAGAATATTTCGGCATCTAAAAATTAAAAGGTATAAATTTTTTTTTTGTTAAGACCATTTTTTCTCACATTTAATTTTCTGATTGGCTCCGCTTACTAACCAAATATCATGTTTTCTAATTTTATTGGTCATGTGCGTAAATTAATAGATAAAAAGTTATGTAGAAAAAACTGTTTAAAGTAGTGCATAATTGTTCCAAAAAAAGTGGTGCATAATTTTGAACGTGGATGAAAACATTTGAGAAAATATTGGAATTTAGGTATTTGGAATTGCCAGAGAAAAAATTTTGACGTGGAGGATTATTGATTATGTGACAGAATCTGATTGGCAAAGAGATTTGTGCTTTAGTATATAAGAGATGGGCATATTGGAAAAAAAAATAGTAGATGCTTTTTATATAAAAATAAATAAAAAATACATATAAATTAGTTAGGAATAATTTGTAAACTACCCTATTTAAGATTGTAAGTTTTAAAAAGAGATAATTGGGTGAATATACATAAAAACAAAGAAAATTGGGTAACTACCCCAATCGCTCAAAAACCCTCTTACCATGTACACTTTTTGAGTTTTTGACCGTTTTGCCCCTGCCCAGCATTCATCATCTTTCTCTCACTTTCCCGATTCTTCATCTCTCTCTCACTTTCCCGATTCTTCATCTCTATCACATCTCTCTTTCTTTCTTTTATTTTATTGATCTTTTCAAAACACATCCCTTCTCAATTTTCATTGAAATATAAAGTTTCTCCTCGAACCCACAATTAATTTTCTCATCGAATCCTTCAACCGTTGTTTACTTTGTTTTCGACACAAATCTTAAACTAATCTCCTCATCTTTAACTCATATTCGCTAACATCAAATCTTAGACACTCCAAAACTTTTTCCCCCAATTTATGAATTTCCATCAATGAATTAAGGATTACAATTGACGGCAGGAATGGACAATCTACAGAGAAAAAAACACAGCAAGAAACTCAAAGGTATATTATTGTATGTTAACATAAGATGTTTAACGTTAAGCTTTAACGTAAAATATTACAGAAATTGTTGGTTGCTTAACTTGTTTATTAGAACATATGCTTATTGTATATCAAAAACAATGACTTCAGTCTCATGTGTTATTTGCCATATAAAAATAATGTTAGATGTAATTTCTGGTTTATATAAGATACAATGATTGTTAACCTTTATCAATATATAAGTTAAATAGATAATGATGTAGTTAGTCCGATAACTTATTTTGTAGCATTTAACAAATTATGTGTTAGCTAATGATGGATACTTTTAACATCTTACCAACCATGGTAAGAGCAATAAAATGTGTCAAAACAGCTAATCAAATGTGTATTAGCTAATGAACATATTTTTGTAGAAATTTGCAAACTATGTATCATATAACACATCTATTAAAAGCAAATGAAGCTTAACACTAAACTTTAACATAAATGTTACATGATTTTCTAGTGGATAAATTGTTTTTTTTTTGCCAATGAAAGATTCAAATGATGTCAACAGAGAAAGGATGCGGCCAAAACCATGCCAACACCCCCGAGATACTAAAACAAAGAGGAAACCAATAGGCCCCGCAAAAAAAATTCAAACAGTTGGGAGAAACAGAAAACAACACATGCTCATAACGATCAAGTAAGAGCCTAAACATGATATTAGTAAGCAACATGGGCTCAGCATAATGACGCCTCCGAAGATAGTAACTCAGATAACCAACAAGGACCACCGGAAGCTATATAGGACTGGAGCCGCTTGTCCCTCGTAACGCTATCCGCAATACAAAAGAAATGACTTCAATCTATTATGATATTTTCCATACAAAGCGTAAAGTTAGATAATTTATTGGTTTATATATAATATAATAATGATTAACTGTTAAACATATATAAGCTGAAAAGATAATGATAAAGTTAGCAAGGTAACCTTTTTTGTAGCATCTACCGAACCACGTATCAGCTATCGATAGTTATTTTAACAACCTCTCAACTATTTAAATCGAAAGTATGTTTTGTAACATCTAACCAAACAATTATCAGCTAATTAGAAAAATATTTTATAGAAATTGACAGCTATGTATCATATAATCACAACTAATTTGTAGCAAAAAAATTTTAACATCAAGTTGTAACATCTAAATCAAACATTTACCAGTTAACAGAAGTCTTGTTGTAGACATGGATGATACTCCTTGGATCCAAACAATATGTTAAAAGAAATATACTTAGATGAAAATATATTCAGATTGATGAAAATAGAAAAGAAATGAAGAATCCATTATACAAATGTAGAAAATGAGCTTAAGGATTTTGAGAAGATATAAGAGTAAGAGAAAAGGAAGAAAATTAATTATTTGGGCAAGAGTTTTTGAAGAAGAAAATACGGGGAGAGAGAGAGAAGACAGAGAGAAAAGGACAAGAGAAAGATAGAAGGAAGATGATAGTATGGGCAGGGGTAGTTCCGGATTTTAAAAGTATCAATAGTGTATGGGGTAGTTAGCTAATTATGGAGTTTTTCATGTATATGTGGCCTAATTTCTCTAATTTTAAATATTATAATTCAATATAATTATCTCAAAATAATTATAATACAAATAATTTTGAGTTTTATTATTAAAATGTTTTGAATTTAAAATAAGGGCGAAAGAGTATTATAACACATAAATAAGTGTAGTTTGCAAAATATTATTATAACAGTGTATTTTTTAAAAGAGATAATTGGGTGAATATACATAAAAACAAAGGAAATTGGGTAACTACCCCAATCGCTTAAAAACCCTCTTGCCATGTACACTGTTTGATTTTTTGACCGTTTTGCCCCTGCCCAGCATTCATCATCTTTCTCTCACTTTCCCGATTCTTCATCTCTATCACATCTCTCTTTCTTTCTTTTATTTTATTTTTCTTTTCAAAACACATTCCTTCTCAATTTTCATTGAAATATAAAGTTTCTCCTCGAACCCACAATTAATTTTCTCATCGAGTCCTTCAACCGTTGTTTACTTCGTTTTCGACACAAATCTTAAACTAATCTCCTCATCTTTAACTCATATTCGTCGCTAACATCAAATCTTAGACACTCCAAAACTTTTTCCCCCAATTTATGAATTTCCATCAATGAATTAAGGATTACAATTGACGGCAGGAATCAACAATCTACAGTGAAAAAAAACACAGCAAGAAACTCAAAGGTATATTATTGTATGTTAACATAAGATGTTTAACATTAAGCTTTAACGTAAAATATTACAGAAATTGTTGGTTGATAACTTGTTTATTAGAACATATGCTTATTGTATATTAAAAACAATGACTTCAGTCTCATGGGGTAGTTAGCTAATTATGGAGTTTTTCATGTATACGTGACCTAATTTCTCATGTATTTAAGAGTCTAAATTATAACAAAAAAAAGAAGAAATCATCAAACTCCAAAGTTACATGTTGACACGATTTTGTATTCCTCCTCAGATACAAAAAAAAAAATAACTACAGCGATTAAAAAAGTACAAAAAGTATTAAATTCCAGAACTTTTTTTGTTGTATTACTTAAAACAAAATACAGAAATCATTATGTTTATTTGTTCTATTTCTATTAAATTTTTCTCTGTATTGAAATTATTATACTCCTAGTTAGGTTAATTAAGTAACTTCACTTATAAATAAGTGTAGTTTTCAGAAAATTAAAAATATGGTCTAGATTTCAAAATATATTTTTGATGGCATTTTTCCAAAATTTTCCCAGGCGAAACTGTTTTTGCTTTTAATTTTTTTTTTGTGTTTGGAATTTTTCTTTAAATTGTGAAATAGGTCATGTGTCAGAATTTTATTGGTAAAATGACTTTTAATTAAGTATATAAGAATATTTGATAAGTAAAAAAAAAATATAATGTTTTTATAAATGTAAGCATCACATGGTATATAGTAAAGACAAACGTAAACGGAGTATTTGTTTTGACTACTTCTCAACTCCAATCAACCACATGGTACAAATTAATGATGACTTTAATTCATGCGCACTAGTTCGAAACCTGTGTTTTCAATAATTTCCTTATTTTTAATCAAGAAAACACTAATGGTATGTTCTGGTTGATATAAAATGTTTTTAATACTCTTTCCGTTTTTAATATAAATCGTTTTAGATGAAATTTTTTGTTCCAAATTATATGACGTTTTCGGTTTTCTATGTAAAATTTATTAACAGTTAATGTAATATGACCGATCATAATATATCTTCTATTTTTTCATTGGTTGATTTGTGATTAGGTAAATAATTAATGATATTTTTGTTTATAAAATATAAAAAATTAATGTTTTTTTAATTCTATGTGCATAGTTTTAAAACGACTTATATTAAAAAACGGAGGGATTATGGAATAGACGCTGAAATCTACGAATCCCATGTTACAAATTTTAACAGGTGTAGGCCTGGGCATTCGGATAATCGATTCGGATCCGGATCGGATATTTCGGATTTCGGATATTTCTGAACTAATGAAAATGGTACCGATCGGATAATTTAAAATTCCGGTTTGGATACGGTTCGGTACCTGTTCGGATCCGGTTATATCTGAAGTAACCAAAAAATTAACGAATCCGATTAATATTTTTAAATTTAATATATATATATATATAAAAACTTTAAAATACATATGTAAACACAATATGATGCGTTGGTGTAGTGTCACGTGATGTAGTAAGTGCACTCTGAGGTTCATAGTTCGATCCTTTAGTGATGCATATTAAATTTTATGCTTAGTTTTTTTTAAACACACATAGCCTAGCAAAGATCCCACATCGGTTAAGTGTAACAAGGAGAAGGGTTGAAGAGTTAGTATAAATACTCACCAGTCAGGATGAGTCTTTACATCTTATTGGGCTTAAACATAAGTCTATAATTTTCCAAATAGTCGAAATTTATGTGGGATTAGACTGATAAAATCGGTCTAAATTACTAGGGTTATCTTAACTAAGAGTTAATTCGGATCTTTCGAATACCCGTACGGATCTCGGATATAATCCGGAACCGACCCGGTATCCGACCAATTTTGAAACCTCATCCGACCGGGTATTTTTCTAGAACCGAACCCGATCCAAAACCCGGTTTTTCGGATAATTACCGGTTCGGATCTTCGGATCCGGATAATTTGTCCAGGCCTAAACAGGTGGAAGCTGTGTTGGCTCATTTGTTACGTCATTGAATTTTTTGAAGTAACTCAATACAAGTAGTTAATTTATTAATTAAACCTTAAATCCTTCCACATCTCCACTATAAATATGGCATCATAATTCCAAATTTAAAGGATCAAACTAAAGCTAAAATGGAAAACACAGAAACTCTTGTTTACACCCTCATTTGCATCTTTCTCTCTCTCCACTTCTTGTTTTGGAGACTCAGGCCACGTTACACTGAAGTTACGTCTGTCTTCAGACTGATCCGCCACCTTAACATCCGCAGTTTAGCTTCAGTGACAAGCTCTAACTTCGTCTTCATGTTGTATATGGTCAATAAGGCCAAGTCTGTCAACAAAACACTAGACGAGGCTGTTCCTCTCTGCGAGCCAGCACTCAAAATCCGTGAATCCATGAGGTACACACTTCTGTCTGGTGGAAAACGTGTAAGGCCAATGCTTTGCTTAGCTGCGTGCGAGCTCGTAGGCGGCCAAGAGTCCACCGCAATGCCCACTGCATGTGCGGTTGAGATGCTTCACGCGTCATCTCTCATCCAAGACGACCTCCCTTGTATGGATGACGACAACCTTCGTCGTGGAAAACCCACCAACCATAAAGTATATGGTGAAGATATATCTGTCTTGACCGCTGATGCACTCATAGCTCTGGCTGTCAAGAAGATGGCCTCGTCTACCTCCTTGGGCGTTCCTCCAGAGAGGGCTCTCCGGGCCATTCTGGAGATGACAAAAGCGTTGGGAACGGAAGGGCTGGTTGCGGGTCAAGCGGCAGATCTAGCCGGAGAAGGGATGAGCCTTGAGGAAACCGAAGTGGGGTTGGAACATCTTGAGTTTATACATATTCACAAAATGGCGGCGTTGCTTGAGGCTTCTGTAGTGGCGGGAGCTATAGTGGGAGGTGGGTCTGATGAAGAGATTGAAAGGCTTAGGAAGTATGCAAGGTGCATCGGGCTGATGTTTCAAGTGGTGGATGACGTGCTTGACGTGACAAAGTCGTCGGAGGAGTTGGGGAAGACGGCCGGTAAAGATTTGATGGCAGGAAAGCTAACGTATCCGAGTTCATGGTAGTGGAGAAGTCGAAGGAATATGCGAATAAGTTGAACGTAGAAGCGAGAGAGCATCTTCAAGGGTTTGATTCACAAAAGGTGGCGCCTTTGTTGTCTCTCGCTGATTACATTGTCAACAGACAAAACTGACTTTATATACGTTGGCGGTTAAATGCGAACCTAAAAATGGAATTTTTGGAACTTATTTTAAATGTTGGAATGGATTCATCAAAGTTTTTATTCTTTTTTTAGCAAAAAAAAAAGTTAAAAAATCACTATTATATTAAATGTAGGTTTACATTACTAGACTATCTCTAATGGTTAGAATCCATGATGGGTTCTAGTGATTAGTTTAATTATTAATTTTGTAAATTATGAAGTTAAAACTTTTGCTAATGTAATTAAATTTTTTATGGTCCAATGTCAGAACCTCTTCGAGGTTCTTCAATTTTTTTAAAAATTTTTATAAGTTGAATTATTAAATTTTAAATTTTACAAAACTTATAAATTATTGGATTTGATAAAATTTAAACAGATGCGACATAAAATATATTAAAAATAGAAATACAAATTAAGCTTGCTGTTATTGAAATCCGACATTAAGCATACATTATATGTAGTTAAGCTAAGCTTGCTGTTATTAAAATTTTTGGTTCACCTGTCTTGATTTTCCATCATCTAGCTTTTGCTTTTTGGTTGCTTGATTATCCTGAATCAGATTGGTAGTGCCATCTATGTGTTTGGGACTCGTTTCCCTGCAAGGAGGCATCATAACACATACCAATACGATTACTAGAGGAACGTGAAACCAGATTCGGTGTATGGGAATGTTTATTAAGAGTGTACCTTTTCACACTTTTAGTTTCTTTCAGTTGAGACGACTGTGACTAGTTTTTCGGCCTAAGTGCAGATGGATTCCTCAGCAGACTAGCTATCTTTCTAGCAGTTTGCTGCTTCTTAAGGTGCATTGACTTTCCTCCATGAGATGATTGCATTGGTGGTTTGGGTGTGCAAGCTTCTGTCTTAGAAGGAGGAACGTTTTCCTTGTTTTCTATCTGCTTAGGCGTTTTGTCCCTGGTATTGCTGTTGTATGAACAAGAAGATAGAGTAGTAGAACAGCCTCATATCTCAGCCAAACATTATTACAAACTCCCAAAGACAAAAATAAATAAATAACCTTGCTGATTCCTTGGAACTGCTGTGAGATGGCTTAATTGTGCTTGTTCAGTAGTATTAACTTCTTCTTTCTTGGCCACAGAGATAACATCAGTCTCCGGTTGTGAAGAAATAGTTGTAGCTTTTAGCTCTGAAGGCTCTTTATCCTGCAAAGTAGGCATATTCAAAAAAGATTACAAAATGGGAAATTTGAGCATATAACCAAAAACAATTATATTTCATCAAGTAACCAGTCCTTCTCTCTTCCTTTTCCTTCCTATCTCTCTCTACCTTTTTACCACAAAACTAATATTTCCCCCAAACTGGTCATTCAGTCAATTAACCCTTACAAAATTGTATCTTAATTTTTTAAAAAAATTAAAATATTCTTTTGATTTCGAAATAAAGTTTAAGGGAGTGTTAATAGGAGTTAGATTCATATTGAGTTTATTGATTTTAAAAGTTGATACATTCGTTAAATTTGAAAAGAGTTATAGAGAATTTTGTATATTATGAAAATTAGTAGAAATAAATTATTAAAATGATTTTAAGAATCTAAGATAAATATGTAGTATTTTCTAAATCTTGTCTCATGAGTTAGATGGTTAAGAATACAACTCAAACTAACACTAACTTTAATAAATTTATGAAATCATTAAAATCTAAATATTTTGAATAAGAAAAGATTTGTCGAGAATTGTAAAATCACCATACCAATAACAAAGGATTTATAGAGAATTCTAAAATCATCATACCAATAACATTAGATATTACAAATTCTTAAAATCATTAAAAGTCTATTTCCCACTGACATCCCGATGAAACAAAAAAAAGTTAAAAAATGTGGTAGCATCTATCGAACGCATCACCACTTAGTCTTAGATTATACTCTAGACTATTATTAGACTCTAGGCTCGTATAATACGGACTTTATTCTATATCACCCTAGTAACTCCCATGTTAATTCTACTATGCCCCTTCGTAAATATAGTTTCTTTTTGATTTTCTTTTTAAAACCAAAACAATATAAAAGACACAAAGGGGTTTAATGAACTTGATAATTTACAGACCCAACCATAAGATAAACGGATTGCCCACCCGAATCCAGTCAAAACGGATCTTATTCTATTAATTTATTTAAGAAATTGAAAACCACAATAAAAAACAAAACATTTTCCCCTTTTTCTCGTTATCTTCTTCCTTTTCAAATTTCAGGTTCCAGTTTAGAGAGCTCTATCAGTAATATTTCCATTCTCCGATTCATTCCTTCTTCAATCTCATTCACATCGATTGATTTGTTTGTCTTCTCCTTTCTCGTTTTAGATCCAATTAGTTTATTATGACACGGAGGAGATACTGGACAAGGCTTTTTCCCTCGTCCTCAAGTGCCGAGCCAACGGCATCATGAAGCGCGTCTTCACCATCATCCCCACCGCCGCCTTCCACAAGATGTATGCTCAGTTGGAGAACTCTCAGTGACGTTTCTTGGCTCCTCCGTGTCTCCGCTCCCGCTGAGGATCACAGTGACGCTGATTACCTTGGTCTTCCTCCTCTTGCCGCCAACGAGCTCATCCTCTGCCTCATCTGGGAGCATATTGCTCTTCTCCACACCGGATCCCTTGAAGACCGCTCTGATGCTGCTTCTTCCCTCGTTTCTCTTTCCCGTGATAACGATCGCTACACTAAGCTTATCATCGAGGAAAGAGGCGTAGGATCTCTGCTTACAGAAGGGGAACAAGTGTCGGCGGCAGCTAACTTCACTTGTTACAGAAATTCGACGAGAGAAACGATGGGTGTGTAGAACTAGAAGCTCATCGGATTTTTAGCTCACTTATCTGTCCCAATCCGCAGCTAAGAGGGTTTCTATCAAGTCGAGGGCTTGGCGTGAGATGTTTTGTTTCGCTCGATAGAGATACTCCCATTACTGATTCGTTCTCTTCTCACCTGACTATGTAGTCTCTCCTTCTTTGTTGACCTAAAGTTTTCATTTTTATTAATTCGGTTAGTGTTGCTTTGTTGGTTTACTGAGTGATTATTGGTCTTGGTATAACAGATTTCTTCACTCGAGCTAAACAAGTGAAGAGAATTGAGATCAGTGATCAACATAGGTAATTCTTGTTACTGTTTTTCTTGTAATGTGACTAAAGTCATTGTGTGGTGGTCATGTATGTGTAAGTATGGTTTAAGTAGTCTTGTTTGTCTCTCAATTGAGCCTGAGGTTATGGAAGCATGGAAGATTGATTAGACCTATTGCGTTCCCGTTAGCTAGACACATGTGGTGCCATTAGTTGTTTTGAGTTTCAAAAGTTAATACTTTTATCTGCTGCTGTGTCCTCATGAAAATTTAGTCTATTATCTTTTTGGGGACATTAACTAGCTTCGTTTTGGGTCTAATTTCAAAGCTTTGGTTGTGGGTTTTCAGTGATGTTTAGTGACATATCGTGAGAAGAGACATTCTTACATTACTTGGCGTGCCAGCTACTGGTGGAGCTCTCTAGCTGTATATTTATTTGGTCATGTTCTGAGTTATGTTAGTGGAGCGAATAGAAGAATGTTCTTTTGTTTGTAGATTCTTAAACCAACTTTTTTTTTTGCTCAGCTTAGCTACTCAAAAGAAAGATTTGTATGGTCTTTGATCCATCACAGTGGGTACAAATTCCTTTCATCGAAGGGAAGACTGACGAGATCGGAGAGCCAAAGAAGAAGCATAAAACAAAGGCTAAGGCTTAGAAGACTTCTGGGTTAACATATTTTTGGATGTTTATTATGTATCTTGGTTTTTCTTTTTATGTAGGATGATATGTAAGGCTTGCTTGTGTTGAATTCATGTAGGATGACATGTAAGATTATTGCTTGTGTTGTTGCAGGTTTGGACTACTAGAATACAGGTATTATTGTGTGCTAAAAACAAAAATTTTGAACTACTAGCCTACTAGGTTTGATAAGTATTAAAAAAAGTTATTATTACTAAGAAGACAAAAAAACTTGCCTAAAACGTGTTAAAAATTTCAATAAAAAAATATGTCTACAAAACATGTTAAAAAAGAGAGGTCACATGTTTGAATATTTACACTTAGTAGTACTCAAGATAGTAGTAATATTTCTTTCTTCATAGTAATACTTTTGCAAATTACAACATTTTTTAGTAATACAACATCAAAAATTCAAATTTATTAATAATACCAATGTATTTATACAGTTTTAGATTGTATAGAACATATTAAAAGAAAAAAATTTCAAAAAATATGAATTTTATGTTATTCATCTCATTATGGCAGTCCTATCAAGACATTAGTATGAAAGTGTAAGGATGTTTTTATGGAAATGAGAAGTTTTCGAGCAATTTGAGAAATTAAGAGTGTATTATGTCTAATTTGATAAATAAACACATATATTGACATATTATCACGTAATATATGATATATATCTTCTAAAAAATAAATAATAAGACGAAAATTAAGGTTATCAGAAACATGCATAAACATAGTAATTCAAGGTATTTTAAGTTAGTTCAAAGTAGTTCACAATAGTACCTAGTAATACCATTTCAGCATTTATTGGTAAACCCATTGAAAATAAAATATTTCTAGTAGAACCAATGCATATAGATAGTTTTAGATGGTATATAACATTTGTTGTAGAAACAAAATTCTGAAAATATGTAATTTGTGTGATTCACCTTATTATAACATCACCATCAAGATATTAGATAAGGAAGTATTTTTGTGAAAGTGATAATTTTTCTAACAACTTAAGAAATATTGAAGATTTCACATTATATCTGCTGAAAATTTATAATAAGCCAAAAATATAAAGTTCTTAGTAATATGTATCATACATAGTAGTCAAAGGTAATACAAGATAGTACAAAGTAGTCCCGGTAGTTCTAGTAGTCCACATACCAATTTATATAAATAAAAATATAATATTAAATCTTCAAATTTATATAAAAAAATGAACATCCTTCTGTTTCAAGAATGTAATTTTGATATATTTCACAAAGGTTAAAAATAATCCGAATGAATTCATGCTCTTAATAAATACATCAATTTAATCAAAATATTTTAAGACAGATAAATTATATAAAATCAAAGAATTTTGTAAATAATATTAAAGTTAAAATAGATATAACTGAATTAGAATCTTAAATGCTACTTTTTACATAACAAGAAAAGTGTCAAAATTACTTTTTAATAAATATAAATAGTAAATATATGAAATATATTATTCTCAAACTAAAGGCCATATAAAATATATAAAAACTAAAATCAATAAAATTTGAAATTAATTTTTGATTAAAATATTATCGAAACATATGTTTTATAAATTAATAGTTTTGAAATATTTTTATGTAAACCAAAATTTATATAATTTACTATTAAATTTATTTTGATTAAAATATTATTTAATTACATATTTTTATTGAATTTTGTATTTTTGAAATATTACTGAAATAATCTATATATATTTAAAATTGATTGTTGACTAAAATATATAATATCTTATTTTAAATTTGATTTCTTTATATAAATAAAATTGTAGTTAAAGAAACTTAATTTTATATAAATATTTTATTAAATTTATTTTGAAAATTAATTGTTATTATAATATTATTTTAATAAATTATTTTGTTATTTTATTGTTATGAAAATATTATTTCAAGATCAACAAAAATTTCTAATTTTTCCATAAATTTTTAGCTATATAAATCGTTTAGCAATTATTTTTAAAAAACTTTAAAATTAGATTTGGAAAATAAAATCTGTAATCCATCTGAAAAAAAAAATCAAAAAAATCTGGTTGGTGCATAAAATAATGTGGGACCCATACGAAAAAAAAAGAAAAAAAAAATAATGGTGGATCCCGCAGTATTTGATAATAAGGAAAAAGAATATTAAATAAAGAAAGGGTAAGAAAGGTAAGGGAAGAAAAGTGGAAAAAGATGGGGTAATTAGAAAAAGAGTGGGGTAGTAAGAATAGAAAATTTCTAACTAGGGCATATAAGAATACTTTCCGTATAATACACTGTTTCCAATTAAATCGTGATTGTGGCTAGACTAATGTTACTTTAAAGCATGACGAAACTTAGCATATTAATTGTTTAGTTGACCAAAAAAAGAATATTACTCCCTCTGTCCCACTTTAACTGGTGTTTTAGGTTTTTGCACAAATATTAAGAAAATACAAATTTTTATGTATTAGTATTAAATTAAACTAATTCAACCAATAAAAAAAAGATGTAGTATTTTGTAGTTGGTCAAAATTTTCAAACAACAATTAATTGTATCTAGGATAAAGAGAACATCAATTAAAATGGGATAAAAGAAAAATCCTAAAAACCCACTTAAAGTGGGACAGAGGGAGTAATAGTTTACAAGTGAGCTTAAAAATCTTTTTAAAAAGAAAAATAAACAATATGAAAAGAGGATCAAAAATCAAGATCTATAGCAAACTTTTTATATAGTCATAGCTATTAGCTACCCTAATGAAAACTTTTTATATAGTCATAGCTATTAGCTAGAATTAATTGGCAAACAGGATCGCTTTTAAGTTATCAAATGGGTCTTTGGGCTGGGGTAAGTTTTTTAACTTAGCTACCCTAATGAAAGTGATTAGTATTTATTGGCATATCTGTTACTGATATAAATTCAATCAATTAAGATAACTTATGATCTAAGAGATATGGGAGCGTAAGTAGTTAACTAGACCTTGACCCGCCCGACCGGGCGGGTATTTATTTTATTTTTTATTTTTTTTGCTTATACCAATGATGCATTTGTAATAATTAGTTTTATTACATTGAGTTTTTTTTCATTTTTATTAACAATCAAATGTGTCACGAATATTTAGTATTATATAAAGAATACGGAAAATAAATAAAAAGATAGATAATGATACATTATATATGAAATATATTATTCAATTTCGATAATTTCAAATATGTCGAAATAAATAATATGAAATATATTATTCAATTTTGATAATTTCAAATATGTCGAAATAAATAACTATGAGTTAGTAAGATACATGAAATAGATAAATAAAGTATAGATTTTGTAACATCAATTCATTTATTCAGATTTTATGGATATATAATATATTAAAATGTTGATTTAAGATTTGTAAAGAATTAATAAAAGTGAATTATATAACAAATAGTTATTTTAGGAAATTATTAAATCGTCATATTAATGCTAAAATTATTTTAGAAAATATTAGGAAACTATTTTAATAATAAAGATAAAATTGAAATTGATTTAATTAGAGAAGGGAAGTTAAATTTTATTTTAAGACAACACATTAATGGAACTGAAAAAGACAAGCATTAGAATAGGAAATTTAATTAATAATCTCAGTGACATGCCATTGTAAATAAGTTGAAAAACTAAAGGGTATTTTTAAAATGTACTTCTGAATTAATAAAATAGATAAATTTTATTAGTTTAGTGAATTTTAGATATAGTGGCTTTATGAATTTCAAAAAATAGTTCATGAAGAATTTATTTTTAACAAAATGGTTGACGAACTCGAAGGATTTGTATTCAAATTATGAACGAGTTAAAGATGGGAACTAGTTAATATTTTCGATAAATCTTAGTATTCAATTCACTTTCTCTGTATTTTCTTCGCGTGGAACATGAATTGAGTTTGGAACAGTAACATTTGACTTCGTAAGTTTCAAATGGCTCGGTTGCCATGCTCTATTTTTTTTTTTTGACTAAAAACCATGCTCTTATCTGTTATGTCTTAACAAGAGATTGATTCAAATCGTATTTTGAGAGATTTATTGATCTATGTGTTAGCAACAATATATATATATATATATATATATATATATATATATTTAGCATTGTTGCTGTGAACACTAGACTACTAGAGAATCAGATCTCTAAAAAAAAAGTTCTTTTTTTCATCAAGCTTCATCGTATTTGACTATTTTTCACAGTCTGAACACTTGTCTTTTTTGTTTCGAGAGAAGAATCTTATTACATCAAATTATTCAAAAGATGTACTTCTTTTGGTCGGCGAAACATACAAGTACAAACACAACTTTGTCGACCACGAAACAAGTGTTTTAGATAATGAAAATTGCTTTGACGACAGAAAATAATCTGGTGAGTGAACTTGGAAAAAAGAACGAGTTCTAATGATAAAAGCAACAAAAATGATTATAGTTGTTTATGGAGATGAACATAATCTTGTAAAAGACGACATGAACAAAAAATTGTTTTCTCAAAAGCTTTAACAAAAAAAAGTTGTTATCTTCTTGGAATTTGAAGTCTAGCTTTATAACGGATACACAAATATATTACGAAAACAGTTGAATAAACTGAGTAAAAGGTAATCATAACTCTAAACTTTCAAATTAAATCAAAAGAAATTTCAAACACGTGTTTGAGCCAAAAATTTATCAGTTTTTAAATATTAATCATTTTAACTCTTATATTTTGTTGATTCGACCATTTAAAAATTCAAATAATCAACTGTTACATCCAATACGATGTTGTTTTAAAAGTCATTTGTCCCAAATCAATTTCATCTCCTCACTCAAAAATCTAATTTTCAATTCGTTTTCATATTAAAATTTCAGAGGTTATCTCTGATAAAAACAAGTAATGGTGGTTTCTCCGGTGTCAGGTAATGATTCTTGTCTGTATGATAAGTCAAATTGTCACTTTCAATTATTTGTTGGATTTTAGATGATGAAAACTCAGTCGAGTTTTATGGTTGTTAACGTTGGTGACGAAAACTTAATCTTGATTTAACAGTTGACTATTCCAATTTCTTAAATGACCGAATCGAAAAATATGAGAATTAAAATGGTAAATATTTGTGGAGAAATTTTTTGATTCAAACACGATGATTTTTTTACTTTAATTTGAAAATTTAAAATTTTAATGGCCGTTTTTTCGAATAAACGAGATTGTGACCAATACAAAATTTTAATAAGGTTTATCAATTGGTTTTTGACCAAAAAAAAGGTTTATCAATTGGCTATGCCTAAATCAAAATTGAAAGTATTTACATTTCTAAAACCTGATAGATTTTCATAGTCAGTTTGGTTAACCATAAAACACGCAAACCAATAACCCAATATGAACCGATTCGAATTAATTATCCCGGTACGCTCATTCTAAACCGATGTCGGACTTTAATCTGCATTATCCTACTAACTCTATAGAAAATTCCATTATACCCTACTTTTAAAATTAATTTTGTTTTCTATTTTCTTTTAATTCGAAAATGTGGCCGGATACTATCTTATCCTTATTGAAATAGAGTATTTACAAATCTAACCTAGACCTATCCACCCGCCCAAACTAATTAGATCTGATCCATCTATCATCGTTCCCTCCCACCCAGATATGTGTCTCTCTCTCTCTTTTTTGTTTTACTTCTCTATTTCTCTAGTTCTAAAACACTTTTTCTCTCTCCCTAAACACGGTGAGGAGGCTTAACTTTCCCGCAGGTAAACGTGAAACAGCTCCTGACCAAGGCAATTTAACAAATCGGATAATTAGGTGGAGTAACACAAAAAATATTTGTTTTTCGCGATTTTGAAGTCCAAAATCGATGAGTAATGATAAATCTATAGTTTTGATGTGTAAACAACAATTGAAATCCATAAAAACTGAAGATTCTTTCTTTGATGTGTAAACAACAATTGAAATCCATAAAAACTGAAGACTCTTTGAAGAAAATCCATGGCGGCCGCATAAAAAAATTGCACAATCGGCAAAACCCTAATAGGAAGATGAAGAGATAATTACGAAACTGCCACTCGTTAAAAAAATAATGCAAACCGAGACTCGAACCAAGGCTGTTTGTTATGAAACCAGGCGGAAACCACCAGACCACGTGTTAACTCTGTGTGTATTAACATGATCAAGTACATATTTTTATTTTAAAATAAAATAAGCAAAACTTACATATCGAAAGATCAAACCCAGGGCTGCCTTGATAAGATACAAAGAATATACCACTGCACCATATGTTACTTATTTGCGAATATACATAGACTTTTATATATTGTAGTTATAAAATAAAAAAAGCCAGCCTAATACTTTGATTGGCAGAGCATTATATTATATTTTAAATGTGAAATATTGCTTTGTAAAAATAGAAAATATTTAATTGTAACTTTTATTTTTTTGCTTTTTAATCAAAAAATTGTAAGTTTTATTTTAAATATATAAAATTTATTTTTGGATATAAACATAATTCTAATTTTATTAAATAAAATAAGTTAATTATATATTTTTTAATTTTTTATAGTAATATATATTAAATATATTCAATATGTATACATTATTTAAATAAATAAATAATCTATTATATACTAAATTTAAAATAATTTTTATAGCATGTTACTAATGCTCTAGCAATCGTTTTACGAAATAATTTAATGAGAACATAGAGCTTGTGTAGTATATTATTTTTATAGCATACGGCTAATGCTTTATCATCGACTCTACCAATGAAGGCCAACAAGACGAAGTATTGAATCTGGAGCTGTCTTGATAAGAAACAGGGAATATACCACCAGACCACATGTGATATATATGCATATATAGATAACTACATTTTATATATAAGTAATAAAACCCTAAAATAAATCCCAATTTTTTGTCATCTTCAAAAGTCCTAATTTTGGAACAAAATATAATTTTTTCATCAGATTCTAGACCCAACCCGAACACAAGTGTAATACCTACCAAATTTTCGAACAAAACGAAAGGCTAATCGACTTTACCAAATGGTTTAAATAAGATAGCAACAAAAATTGCCTATGTTGGTCGTATAGATCAGGAATCTCTTTCTTCAATAATTTGCATTTAACATCTATTTACAATCTTTTTAAAATGATTTAATCATACATTTAAAACATGTATACCGCACAATAGTATCTAATCTATTAAAATAGAGACCTATTTTTGTAATTAATTTTTGAATCCTTTCAAAAAACGTTACATGCTACTTATATAATTATCATTAAATTTACTTAAACTAAACCAATTGACATTTAAACTTTAATTCGGTCATTTGTTAAACCAACCCCTTATTAAAGTTTACATTACGTGTATTACCTATGCCAACAAAATTTATACTGGACCTGGTCAATACACCATTTCATTATATAAATTCTTCAATTGCATCGTTTGTATACAAAATTAAAGAGTTTCTCTTCGGTTTCTATTGATAATTTTTTCATGCATTAAAATCATGTCATTCCCTCCTTTATAATGATTAGATTTGTATCTGTAATATGGCATCCAAACCAAAATCGTTCTCTTCTGTTAGAGTTACATTAACTTTTCATTATGAACACAACATTTTCCAAATAGCATGAATCATATAAACATTAGATCCGGTTCCCTGTCACAACACTTATGTTTTTGACTTTGTATGTCATAGCACAACATACAATTCATACAGATATATAATATTACCAATAGTTTGTAGTGTATATATATAGTGTATTTTGTAATTTAGCTATTTAAAGCTATTCAATAAATATTTAAATACATTAATTTATCTAGAATATTCCAACCAAGTTAAGAATCAATTTTATCAAATCTAAATTCTAACATGTTAAACAAACAAAATATCTTTTATCTACTTAATTCGTTTTCATTTATTTTTCTTATTCTGTTATATTTAAAAAAGTTAGCTTCATATTTGCAAAAGAAATTCCTTATATTTCGAACACATTATTTGTGAACTTCCTATGTACATTATTTAGATTTCATACCCTAACATCTTATAATTAATCATAAAATAAATGGAAATCAAAATATAATATTGATCCTATAAAATTTCGAAGTTAGAATGTATCAAACTATCCTCATTATACCTAATATTTACTATCAACTTACTATAAATAATCTTCCATCACTTAGATAATTTTACACATCATGACTTATTAAGTTTGTAAATTTATGAATTTTACCAATTTATCAATTTATTTTCTTTGTGGGCCTACTTCGGTTTTAAAAACGTACATAAATAAAACCTATAAAAGATAAGAGAACTAGGATTTGTAGTACCACATTATTAATTAAAAAACAAAATTTGCATCCTTATATTTAATATACAAATTATTTAGAATAAATAATTTTTTATAAAGTAAATTAAAAATATATACTTTAAACAAAAATTAACTCCTTAGTTGTAGGGCTGGGCAAAAATTCTGAATTTGAAGAACCAAACCTAACCCGATCCAAAAAAAAAACACCAAACCGAACTGAAATTGATTAAATATCCGAATGGGTTCAAAATTTTGTTATTTAGAGAACCAAAACCGTACCCGGCCTGAACCGAAGTATTTTGTATCCGAAAAATATTTATATACCTTAATATATTAATTATTTTTAGATTTAATATATATTAAAAACATCCAAAATATATAAGATTTTTTTATGTTGTCCAAAATATATAATATACTTGAAAATATATAGACATAGTCAAAATTAAATGTCTAAAATAGCCAAAATATACTCAAAACACCAAGAATATTTGAAATATCTATTGATTCTCTATCCAAATATTCAAATCGAACCAATTTATATGTTAAGTTTACATAGTTTGACATATGTTATTCAAATTTATATGTATTATATATTATTTTTATAGATTTTGAGAAATTTAAATTATATAATGAATTTTAAAAATTTTAAAATAATTTATATGGGTTATCCGACCAAACCGAACCCGAACCGAAATTTAGAAATACCCAAATAGAACTGAAATCTTGGATCCCGAAAACTTGAAACTCGAATAGACCCAAACCGAACCTGAATGGGTATCCGAACGTCATCCCCTACTTAGTTGTATGCGTTAATAGGATAGATATTACAATTAATAACCCAACTAAATCAACTAGTTAATTATGAACATCTATACTATTAAAACTAAAACCATATACGATATTAAAACACACATGAAGACTATACATGTAGAGTATGTTTTCAAAATATAATAAATTTGATAATCATATAGTATAGATTAAAAGTAAATCACGAAAACTAGAGAAAGAAGATTTCCGCGCATAGCGCGGGTCTGTATCTAGTTATATTTACAACTTAGTGAAGTAAAAATAAATATAAAACACTAAAAGTGCAAGAAACTTTTTGAACTACTAGTTTTACTAGGTATTACTAAGTTAAATAAAAAAAAGTTCAAACATATCTAAAACGTGTATAGCATATTTAACACATGTTATTAAAATATAAATAAAAACTTACTTATTTAAAATGTCTACATGTCATATATTCAAAAAACACTATTATTATATTTACACTTAGTAGTATCCAAGGTAGTAGTAATATTATCTTGTTCATAGTAATACTTTTGCAAATTTCAACAATTATTAGTAATACCACGTGAAAAATAAAACATTTCTAATAAAACCAATGCATTTAGACAGTTTTAGATTGTATATAACATTTTCGTATAAACAAAATTGTGAAATATGTAATTTTAGTGATTCACCTTGTTATGATATCACCATCAAGACATTAAGCATGGAACTATAAGAAATTTCTTGTGTAAATGATAGTTTTCTAATAACTTAAGAAATGTTAAAATTTCATGACTAATTTGATATCTAAACACATATATGGACATATAATTTCGAAATATATAAGTTATATCTGCTAAAAATATATAATAAACCGAAAATATAAAGTTCTTATAAATATGCATAATACATAGTAGTACAAGGTAATATAAGGTAGTCCAAGGTAGTTCTAGTAGTTCTAGTAGTCCACAATACACATTTGTATAAATAAAATATAATATTACAAAATTATATAAAATAATATATATCCTTCTGCCGAGAAGATAATTTTGATATTTTTTACAAAGAATAAAAATGATTTAAATGCATTCATGTTCTTAATAATTACATATATTTAATCAAAAAATTTTAAGATATAACTGAACTGGAATTCCTAAGTACTATTTACATAACAAGAAAAAGTGTCAAAATTACATTTTAATATGCTACAAAGAGAACATTATTTATAAGTTACATATATTGGTAATTCCATTATAAGTATATGAAATATCTTATTTTAAATTTGAAGGCTTTTATAAAAAAGACATAATAACATTAATTTATTAAAAACCATTTATATAATAATTGTATTAATTTTTAAAAAAATTAATTGTTGATTAAAATATTACTGAAATACATATTTTATTAAATTTTTACTTTGAAATATTTTATATAACAAAAATTTATATAAATATTTTGATAAATTTATTTTTTAAATTAAATTTTATTAAAATAACATTGAAATAAATATTTTCATTAATTTATTAATATTTATAAAATTTTATTTTTCAATTAATTTTTGATTAGGATATTTTTGAAAACATATTTTAATAAATTATATTTTTGAAATATTTTTCTATTATCAAATTATTTAAATATTTTGTAAAATTTATTTTGAAATTTATTTTTTTATTAACACATTACTGAAATACATATTTTATTAAATTTATTTTTGAAATATTATTGAAAGAATTTATATAATTGTTTTTAGAAAGAGATAAAATTTTAGTTTAGGAAAAATTAATTTATATAAGTATTTTATGAAAATTAATTTTAAATTAATTATTTATTGAAATATTGTTAAAATATTTTATTCTGTTATTTTATTATTTATAAAAATATTATTTATGATAAAGAGAAATTTTTGTTTTGCTTCCATACTTTTAGCTATATTAATCATTAATAACTCTTAAAAATTCTCTTACAAATTTAAAACAAAAATTGGAAACAAAAATTGGTTGGTAAAATTGGTTGGTAAATGATACAGGCTGGAAACCAGACTATAAGAATGGATGAGCTGAGGTTCAACCTGAAAACCAAGAAGATAGATTTTTATAAGTTTTATGAATTTTTATGATGCAAAACAGAAACAAATACAAAACAAATGGGGTGAGATGATTATGAATGATAAAACAAGAGAAATAAAAGATAGATAGAATGGAATTAGGCTGCTGGATGTGTATCACTCTCAGCCTAATCAAAATGATGGTTGAAGTGGAATGAGATGGAGCTTTGCTTGCTGGTTGTGTAACTCTCTCAAGCTTGGCTAGTGGATGGGATGGACGAAATGGATTGATAGACACCACAAAGATCTATGGAAGGGATCTTTGATAAGCCTGGTTGCTCAAGAGCTGCTTCTCACAACACTCTAAAGACTTAAACAATAGTTTTGAGAAAACTAGAAAAACTTCATATTCATTCATAAAATTCAAAGTAGGGTGATTTACAATGAAGCAAAGACAAGAGCTTTATAGGCTCGACAAAGACAGACTCTAACAGTCATAAAATGATAAAAGGAAAGAAATAAATTCGAAATAAAAGTCTTGGAAGTAAAGGAATTGATGGCTCCAAGAAAACTAGCCGTTGGAGGCTTAATGGTGAGAATCTTGACCAAATGAATGTAGCTGATGTTCTTCTTGTATCTGGACGGTTTGAGGGGGTAAGTGAGCTTCCTGGGAATCTTCTTTATGGTCTGAAAGATGCTGAGGTCGTGCCTGATCTGAAGAGAAAAGAGCTGTTGGACATTTATGTCGGTTTGCTCCAAATAAGGCAGTTTTGTGTAAATGAGGATCCTCCTGATCCAATGATGGCTGGTGCATGGTATGGACTTGTATAACTCTCCTTGGACGCCTATAATGCCTCCTGGACGTCTTGGTTTAGCCCTGATGTCTTCTGGTCGGATTGGAATTGGTTGGAAATGATCAAACCGAAAGATTGTCCAATCTTTCCATAAATAGCTCCGGTTTGATTTAAGTGACTCTTCATTGAACCGCCTGTTATCCTGTGTTCTGGTGTAGCTAATGACTTCTGGAATACCTCCTGATTGGTTGAAATGATCTCTTGGTCGCCAATGTCTGGTTTGAAGCTGATTGAACCGGTTAGCTTCCAATTGAGGCGGGTGTAGCACTGGTTTGGCCGGTTCTGGCAAATTGATCATAACTTCTTCATTTCGTGGCCATTTCTCCTGATATTGGGCTTTATGGAAAGCTGAGAGACTCCTCTTGAATCCTATGATGGGCTTTGGCTCAGGCCGCTTCTTCTTCGGGCTTGAATCTCCTTCTAAAATCGGGTACTCGCGGATGGATGGGCTGGCGAACCTCCATTTTGTAAAACTCATAACTTTCTGGTCCGGACAGCTTTGGATTTGATTTCAATTGGGCTTGGCTCCGTCTTGAGTGTAGAATCCATGAAAATTGGTTTCATGGTGAAATTCCTTCTGGTTGTAGAGATATGCGTCTTGGACTGGACCTATGTCGCTGGTATTGCCTAAGTGGTTGGTTTGGACGGTTTGGTGAACCTCCGGTTCAGCTACTGGTTTGATGGCCGCATCATTCCCTCCCCCTTGTAAAGGTTTTGACCTCAAAACTGGATAACCTGATACACCACAATAGAGCAAGTCAGGTTTCATTCTCATTTGGGAGTTTAGAACCTTACCTTGATGATACAATTTTGGTTTGGTGATGCATGGTGCATCTGGTGGCTCTTCTTTGAGAAGATAGGAAATGATCACTCCTCTGCTCTTATCAGGGTCATTGCATCTCTTCTGGAGTGGATGGTCCTTCAGATTATTAGTGGTCATGTTACTGGTCCTTCTTGGAGTTGATCTTCCTAGCAATACAAGATAATCTGATGGGATATCTTTGAAGCTTTCTTCTTTGCAACCTGAAAATTTCTCAACTTTCTGGACAAAAAGCAAGTGCATTATATCTGTGTTTGGACACTGATAAAAATAATTTGAAATTTCCAGACTTACTTTGATAGCTTCCATAAATTAAAGAATGATTTTCTTCTTTGGATATCTTGTTTTCGGTTGCTGCCTTCTTTGCAACTTTTGGCTTTGGTGGTTATGAACTTCTACTTCTTTTATTCCTGGATCAAAATTTCTTGGCAAAAACAAGTGCATCAAATCTGGAAAATCAAGTAATAAAGACGTTTTAAAGTTGAGAAGACTTTCCTTACCCATGCTGAATTTGAATGGTATTTGTTCAGCATCTCTTTGAACTAGTTTCTGGACAGCATCTATTGACATCATGGTTAAGGCTTCTTCTTGTAAGATTTTACCACGGTTTGGATGGCCTTTTTCTTTGCTTATTCCTGGGTCAAAACATCTTGGCAAAGACAAGTGTAATATACCAAAGTAAAGGAATTTATAAACTGATGGAAACAAAGAACAAAGAACCTTAATTTCAGCTGTGGCAGCAAGAAATTTTCTTTCTTTGTTTGGCTTGTTCTCACCTTGGTCTCCTGTAATTATTTCACTTCCTCTTGGACAAGACAAGTATATTAATCTTGTCATGGAATTAATAAGAACATTCTGATCTAAAGTGAAATTTACCTTAGGTTTTGGCACTTGAACAAACCTTTGTTCAGATTTCAGTTTCCACTTGTGGTGTGGAATTTGATTGAGCTCATGTTCTGGGTCGGCCCTTGGCACTTCAGTAAGCATAGAGCTCTCATCTGGTATCCCTGTACCAAGACTACACACGTTCAAACCAGTATCTAAAGGTGGTGTTGGACACTTACCTTGGTTGGATACTTTGTTTGCTGGTTTTGCTTCTTTAAGCAATTTTGATTGCTTTTCCTTCTGGTCCATTTGAAGTTTTTCTCTTGGTGTGTCATATACGTGGGTTCTAGCCTCTTTAAGACCTGTATTAACACTCTTGGACAAAGACAAGTGCATCATACAAGTGGTAGATGATTCATAAACCAAATTATCAAGTGTAGGACTTACCTTAGCCTTTACTTGCATAGTATCTTGCACTGGTTTTGCTTTGGTTCTG
This sequence comes from Brassica carinata, assembly GCA_016771965.1. Classification (NCBI taxonomy): domain Eukaryota; kingdom Viridiplantae; phylum Streptophyta; class Magnoliopsida; order Brassicales; family Brassicaceae; genus Brassica; species Brassica carinata. The sequence goes on from CM028692.1 coordinate 5,617,626, forward strand.
ATCAAAGTGTTTTGGCCGACACTTTTACTCATCTCCGTGGCCATTGGGATTTCACCTTTCTGGTCTAAGCAATGGACAAAGGCGTGCCCCTGGTTTGGCTGAAAGTTGGTTTGTTGAGTCAAACCTTTTTGATCTTCTTGTGGCACTACATTTCTTGCATCTTTAGAACCTTTAGTGGGGTACCTCCTTGGGTATAGTTCATGGATCTCAGCACTTGTAAGACCTGGTGCAAACTCATATCTCATGGCATTCTTAAGTGCTCCCCACGTTTTGATAGTTGGCTCCTTGTAGAACCATCTATCATCTACTTCTTGGACCCACCATTTGAAGGCTTCTTCTCTAAGTAGATCAGTGGCATAAGCTAGCCTCTCTTCCTTCAAGATGTTGTTGTAGTAGAACCATTCATATAGGCTCCTCTCCCATCTAAGATAACCTCCTTTTCCTGAAAATTTAAAGAGTTTAACTTTATCAGCAAAAGAGTTATATTCAAACCGAGAATTAACAACAAGATGGTTATGGGTTTTAGAAGTTGAAGTTTGATTGATCCCTGAAGGATCTGGTGGTTTGGGCTCGACATAAACAGCCTCTGGTGCATCTCCAAAACTTCTTTTTCCTTTATGGGGACGTTGGCCTTGTGCCTTGTTTCTTTTCTCCAGCTGAGAAATCTGATCTTGTACACCCTTCATAGCAGCCAATAGCTGTTTTTGAGATGCCAGTAAAGTTTGGCATTGTGCTGCCTCTTCCATTTCTTCCTGCAACTAATCTCAAAGATCAAGTGAAGAATAGAGAAGTTCTGGTCGGACCAAAATAAAAACAAAATGCAAAATTAAAACTAAACCGAGAAATTATGCAATGTAGAACCGAAATGAAATAAATTATGCAAAATGATTTTTTCTTTTGGTTTTCTTAATGCAAATCTCGAAATGAAACAACAATAAATGACAATTAACACAAATGAAAAGAAAATATGGAAAGCAAACTAATGTTGAATTTTTTTTTTGAATTTTCTTTGGATGAAATGCAACAATTAAATATGCAAATGATATAAACTAAAGCTTAAAAATATTTTCTTTTTCTTTTCTGATGCAATCACGAAATGGACAAGTAGAAATGGTATGAAACAATAACTAGGATGATTTCTTTTGGCTTTTAAATTTATGGATGTAAAAGAAAAGGAATCAAATTCAAAACAACAATATTTATGGGATTTTCTTTTATGGAAACTAATGAATGCAAACATTTTTCTTTTGGAATTTTCGATTTTAAATGAATCAAACAAGACTTTTTCTTTTCTTTTTCGTGGCTTTGAAAGGATGAACAGCAAAAACAAAAAATATGCAGAAACAAAACTTGAAACAAAAAGAAACAGTTTTTATAGATTTTCGGTTTATGAATGGAAAAACAAATGCAAGCAAGTATGAGATGCAAGGATAGATATCACCTTAGTCAGGAGCTTAAGCTCTGATACCAAATGATATAGGCTGGAAACCAGACTATAAGAATGGATGAGCTGAGGTTCAACCTGAAAACCAAGAAGATAGATTTTTATAAGTTTTATGAATTTTTATGATGCAAAACAGAAACAAATGCAAAACAAATGGGGTGAGATGATTATGAATGATAAAAAAAGAGAAATAAAAGATAGATAGAATGGAATTAGGCTGCTGGATGTGTATCACTCTCAGCCTAATCAAAATGATGGTTGAAGTGGAATGAGATGGAGCTTTGCTTGCTGGTTGTGTAACTCTCTCAAGCTTGGCTAGTGGATGGGATGGACGAAATGGATTGATAGACACCACAAAGATCTATGGAAGGGATCTTTGATAAGCCTGGTTGCTCAAGAGCTGCTTCTCACAACACTCTAAAGACTTAAACAATAGTTTTGAGAAAACTAGAAAAACTTCATATTCATTCATAAAATTCAAAGTAGGGTGATTTACAATGAAGCAAAGACAAGAGCTTTATAGGCTCGACAAAGACAGACTCTAACAGTCATAAAATGATAAAAGGAAAGAAATAAATTCGAAATAAAAGTCTTGGAAGTAAAGGAATTGATGGCTCCAAGAAAACTAGCCGTTGGAGGCTTAATGGTGAGAATCTTGACCAAATGAATGTAGCTGATGTTCTTCTTGTATCTGGACGGTTTGAGGGGGTAAGTGAGCTTCCTGGGAATCTTCTTTATGGTCTGAAAGATGCTGAGGTCGTGCCTGATCTGAAGAGAAAAGAGCTGTTGGACATTTATGTCGGTTTGCTCTAAATAAGGCAGTTTTGTGTAAATGAGGATCCTCCTGATCCAATGATGGCTGGTGCATGGTATGGACTTGTAGAACTCTCCTTGGACGCCTATAATGCCTCCTGGACGTCTTGGTTTAGCCCTGATGTCTTCTGGTCGGATTGGAATTGGTTGGAAATGATCAAACCGAAAGATTGTCCAATCTTTCCATAAATAGCTCCGGTTTGATTTAAGTGACTCTTCATTGAACCGCCTGTTATCCTGTGTTCTGGTGTAGCTAATGACTTCTGGAATACCTCCTGATTGGTTGAAATGATCTCCTGGTCGCCAATGTCTGGTTTGAAGCTGATTGAACCGGCTAGCTTCCAATTGAGGCGGGTGTAGCACTGGTTTGGCCGGTTCTGGCAAATTGATCATAACTTCTTCATTTCGTGGCCATTTCTCCTGATATTGGGCTTTATGGAAAGCTGAGAGACTCCTCTTGAATCCTATGATGGGCTTTGGCTCAGGCCGCTTCTTCTTCGGGCTTGAATCTCCTTCTAAAATCGGGTACTCGCGGATGGATGGGCTGGCGAACCTCCATTTTGTAAAACTCATAACTTTCTGGTCCGGACAGCTTTGGATTTGATTCCAATTGGGCTTGGCTCCGTCTTGAGTGTAGAATCCATGAAAATTGGTTTCATGGTGAAATTCCTTCTGGTTGTAGAGATATGCGTCTTGGACTGGACCTATGTCGCTGGTATCGCCTAAGTGGTTGGTTTGGACGGTTTGGTGAACCTCCGGTTCAGCTACTGGTTTGATGGCCGCATCAGTTGGTAATATGGGACTCACCCGGAAAATATAAAAAATAAATTAAAAGAGAAAAGGTGGACTCTCTTATCAATGTTCATTCGCGAACATGGAATCTACAGACATTACAGGATTGGATGGATTCCCAGGATGTGAAGATTATCGAAAGTATTCCTTTAAGTAGAATACAAACAATTGATCGTGATGGCTGGCATTTCACAAATAATGGAAAATATACGGTTAAATCTAGATATCAAGTGGAACGAGTTTATCCAGATAGAGAAAGAGTTCCCATAGAATATGGACTAACAGTTACTGACCTTAAGGCGTTTTGCTGGAAAGTACGTTGCCCACAAAAAATGAAGCATTTATTATGGCAATTGGTGTCAGAGTGTATAGCGGTAAAGAAAAACTTGAAAGCCAGAGGTCTTCAATGGGATATTATATGTGACAGATGTGGAGCAGAAGAATCCATAAATCATGTCTTCTTTGAATGTCCACCGGCAGTCCAGGTCTGGGCTCTCTCAAGGATCCCATCTAGCCCAGATTTATTTTCAGGGCAATCCCTCTTTACAAATATGGACCATTTGTTCTGGAGAGTCAAGCCGACAATGGAAGATCATCATTTTGCATGGATACTATGGTATATATGGAAAGGAAGAAATAAAAAAGTCTTCAATAATTTGGATATGGATCCCAGTGATACTTTCAAATTGGCTGAGACGGAATCGTTACTTTGGGCTGAAGCTCAAAACTCGGCAGTTCAGAGACATATACAGTCGTTGGCACTAGCTGATGCAGACTTACCAATTAGACCTGGCCGATGGTGTTTTACGGATGGTTCATGGAAAGCACAAGATACCTTTTCTAGACAGGGATGGTATAGCACTCTAGAAGATTTTGATGATTTAATGGGGACTAGGAATACAAGGGCTAGTCAGTCACCATTACACACGGAGGTAGAGGCTTTCATATGGACAATGGAGTGTAAGAGGAATCTGCGATAGTATATGTCACATTTGCAATGGATTATTCTCAGTTGGTAAAGATGGTTTCGGAACCAGAAGAATGGCCGGCTTTTGCAAGTTATCTAGAAGACATTAAGATCCTCAAGATAAGTTTTCACAGCTCGGAGATTATTCATATATCAAGGATGCATAACAAAAGAGCGGATAGTTTAGCATGTAGTGTCAGACAACAATCGTCTTTTATTGTCCATATGGATACAGAGCACCCAGTTTGGTTTACAGAGTTTATATGAGTCTGTAATATCGATGATAAAAAGGTCATGTGGTTCCCGCAGCATTTGAAATAAAATAGAAATATATAATAGAAAATGAAAGGGCAAGAAGGAAAGGGGGGAAAATGGTGTGGTAGTGAGAAATAAGATGGGGGTAGTAAGAATGAAAATTTCCCAAATGGGGGTATATTAGAGTACTTTCCACCGATGTCGGCTCCATGATATTTACTTCATTCAATCTTAATCTTTCCTTATGTTAGTTGCTTGTAGTCGTAGACGTGAGTGGATGTCCTCCATCTTCGTCTTCTTTTCAAGCTTTTCGTGCGTCTGGGTTCTTCAGAAATGCAATTTTTTTAAAACCCAGAGTGGGAACCGAGTTTAATCGCTTCGTAACAAGCCATCTCTCCCGCGCAATCCCGATCCTCGCCGGTCTCCGATGATACCAATCGTTCCGTCCAAGCCGCCGCCGCGCATTGCTTATAACGCATCGCCTGTGGCGAATTGGCGGTGAAGATTGGGAGGTGCGGCGTGACTGCTAGCTTGTAAGGGGATCTTACTCGAGGCGAATGATAACAGTATTGTGGTCCGAAGGATTTGGTTGAAGTGTTTGTGGAGTCTAGACGCTACTTGTTAGAGATCCTTACTGCCTTGTTCATAACGGTGGCTGAAGTTTCTTGTTGAAGCTGCTAAAGTTGGGAGCTTTGCGTCAAGAGAGAGAGAGAGAGAGAGAGAGCTTGTGACGCTATTGGATTGATCTGTTTCGAGATGGAGATGATAAGGCAAAGCTTTTAGCTGGTAATGATGCCTTTGGGGATCATAGCGGCTCAGACCACTGAACCTGGTTCCATTCCTTTGTATGTGGAGCTTATCTCGGGAGGAGATCCAGTGGAAAAAAATATTGCAGGGGATGTGTTGTGTTCTGTATACTAGCTGTAGCTGAGGGTAATGCTGTTTTGATAGCGGAACAGCTTGTGAGGATCTTGAGAGAAGGAGATAACGAAGCCAAGTTTACTGCTTCGGATGTGCTATGGGATCTTGCTGCCTTGCTGGTTATAGCCACTCTGTGTCTGTTATCAGAGACTCTGGTGCGATTCCTTTGCTGGTTGAGCTTGTGAGAGATGGGTCACTTGAGTTCAGGGAGAGGATTTCTGGAGCTATTTCTCAGTTGTGTTACAACTAGAACGACCCTTGAGGCTTTTTCTGTGTCTCGCATGATACCAATTCTGATTGTATGGTTGGGGGATGAGTCGGAAGAGCTTAGGAATAATGCAGCTGAGGCGCTCGGTAGACCAAGAGCATTATGGTAGAGTGCGTGAGGCTCACTCTAAGCCATCCCGTGATTCAGAGTATGCAGAGCAGACTTGCTAGAATCAGAGCCTCTCATGAACATTTGGTTAGATCAATGCGAAGGGTTAAAATCGAACATCTTGCCCTGGATCCATACCTTCCATGATGGGAAAACTTGTTTTGACGAATGTTAATGATCTGACTTTGGACGGAGACTCAAATGCTGTTTAATGTTTGTGATTTTTTTGGTTCCTTATGAGGTTTGGGTACATGTAATAGATATCGACTTTGAATGTATATGGATTACTTTCATTAAAAAAAAAAGGAACGTATATGGATTACCAAATGATTGATCTTCCTTTACATGATTATGCATCCAGTGGTTGGACCATAAGAATCATAGACCACTACTTCATACATTTCAGGGTGTGGATGCTCATAGCAAATTGTGGAGCATTCAGCTAAGCAGCAATGAGGTGGAACATTTTGATCTGTACCGTTATTATCATCATCAGCAGTCTCGATACGGATATAATCAAAATCATTCATTTTTTGAGGTTTTATTCTTGAAATCATTTAATATTAAAATTTAAAATTTCTTTTTGAAATTATTATGTCTTATTTTGAATTGCATATGTATTTTTCCAGTGTTTTGAAAACCGGACCGGACCGGCCGGTCGAACCGGTTCGACCGTGACTCGGTGAAGAAGCCGAGTCCGGTTCAGTTTAAAACCCGGATTTGTAAAAAACCGGTAAAACCGGCTGAAAACCGGTAAAACCGGTGACCCGGGTCAATTTTAAAACCCGGTTCATAAAAATTAACATATAATTATGTATTTTCAATTATTATTAGCTAAAATTTTATATTTTATTATTAATGTTCAACTATCATTATTTAATTGATTTTTATTTTCTTAAGAAACAATGTAAAAAATATATTTTTGACTTTCATATACTATTTTTATTTTACCATATTCATAAAATTTGAGATTTAGTTGTAAAAATAAATAAATATGATAATTTTAATTGTAAATCATATGATTTTATTAATTTTAGTTTACATAGTATTCACTATTCAGTTTTATTTTATTATATATACAGTTAGATTTATGTTTACTTTTTTATATTTAGTTAATTATAGAAAAGAATAGAGAATGTATTATATGTAGAAATAAAATTTATATAATATAAATATATATTATATATATAAGTTTCATAGATAGAAAACCCGGTTCGACCGGTTGAACCGGTCCAACCAGTCAACCAGTAGCTATACCGAGTCGGTATCCGGTCCGGTTTTCAAAACATTGTATTTTTCCATTATTCGAATCTCATTGGTTCTGACCTAAATTCTTTTAAAATTATGTTCAGTCATTTGTGTTATGATTATTTTTTCTTAAATTACTCTTATGACTTCTTAATAAAAACATTTTCTAATGATTACCAAAATTTATAGATATCCATTAAATACGAGAGTTCACATTGTTCTTCAAAAAGACTACATTGTGGAACTACACGTTTACCTTCATAATACATTGAATCTATGTACATTCATTGCACACTGCAAGCAGTACCAATCATAGCGACAATCACCAACTTCTACTTGTTCTTCCAAAGTATGTTAACAAAAGCTGTTAGGCCATGTTGCATTAGCAATACCTGATTCAAATAATTATATATCAAAACTATGATTCATTAACAAATAATAACAACAAAACCATATACAACGGAGACTTACCTAAAGCGAGTTTTACGAATCATTTTTAAATTAAACGAACACATTCACATCATTACATGGTTAGCTAGATAAAATAAATTAATTGTCATCTTAAACTCTCACTACTCGTTTATTAGCTTCATTAACTATGCATGCTTTCATATTTTGGAAGAAAAGTTTCTGAATTGGAGAGCATGTTCATATCAGCAACATTTACGTTTCCATGCATCCAAATTATTGTTTCAAAACAAAGATTTATGATTCTGTATATATTTTTAACCCAATGAGAATTTGTGGAATAACAAAAGTACATAGAACACCAACCCTACTCAAGTTAAATGCATGTTGTATTACAAAGTGTCTTGAGATTGATGCATACATCATACTTCTCTGATAGCAGGAACTCTAGCTCCATTGAATTTATGTTCATTCCACTCATACAAAATAAGTAAAATGGTTGCACTGTCTTTAGAGATTTTAATTCGTTTCACAAGAATCTTAATAGAAGCATACAACTTAGGCTCTCCTTCTTCCTCAAACCCATCCATGTTTAACCCTAATCACCCAGTGAAGTTAATTTTCTGAGAATTTTCAGATTAAACTCACATTAATCATGTCAAATATATAGTTTATGTATCAAAACCAAACCCAATATCGAGAAAAGAAAGCAAAATCATATTGCGAAGTTCTTCGTCTAAAATGCAGAAACCACTCAGTCTTTCCTGCTATTCTTATCCAAAATTCGATTACGAGCCTCTTTCTCTCAGTTTCTCTGTATCTTTCTTTGTTTCCTTAAAAATGCGAAAATAATCCAGGATGAAAGAAGCTTTGGATTTTTTTTCAATTGAAAACAAATTAAGAAAATACAGAAACAACTAGTCATTTCTTACTCAAACTTGAGTCTCCTTTGATTATGAGCTTCTCTCTCAAATTATGTTATGATCTCCTTTGGTTTGGGTTTGGTTTTGAGTATGATTTCATCTGATTATTTAGATTGGTTTCCAAAATAAATTGATTTTAAGCTTTTTTGGTGCATTTCAAAAATATTAGAATTTTTAGTAAATTTGGTTCTTTGGTTATTTATTTTAAGAGAAACCAAGATACATAATTTTTCTTCTAAAAAGATACAAGATCGTTCATAGAGGTTAAAATGAATCAAGCCGAAAAAACAAATAAGTTAAGAAAATTGGTTAGAAGTAAGCGGAACCAAATGAGATCATAGTTGGACACTAGACAAGTAATTTCTAGAGAGGAGACCAAGTAAAACCATCTACTAGAAACGTAAAAACAATAATATGAATCTACAAAGAATAATACAAGAATATATATATGTGTATATGTGCACTGCATGTCCGAGACAAATGGAAATTGAAGATCATCTTGTTTAATATGGAAATGATTCAAAACCTTGATGTTCTTCTTTTTCTTGAATATAAGAGCCTGAAAAGGAATATAATAGCCTGAAAACTCACACACTGTGAAGAAAAAAGTTGGAGAGATTAAAAAGGCACCAAACCGAGATTGATATTCGAGAACATTTGATGTAGAAAATGAAACTCAGCCGAAACTGTAAAAACAAAGAGATAGATTAGAGATACGAATTATGTTTTTGGTACAGTGTTCACGTTTCAAGTTTTATCTAACACTTGTATATATTTTTTTCTGGCTCAATGTTCTGACTTTAATTTGAAATTAGGCTACATATCTGGTTGAGATTAGCTTTATTTTTAAAAATGACTATTTTCACCAGAGTTATTTGCCATGGTATATCATGGCATGTCATGTCACATGTAATGTCACATGTAAGTATATCCTTACTTCTTACTTAATATAATAGCGTAGTATAGTGCTTTGTTTCACTTACCTTCTCTGAACGAGATGAATCCTTTGTGTTGTCCATTCAAGATCAATCCTTTTGACAGTGTCCACCATGCAAGATTAATGGCAGAAATTGTTTTTTTTTTCTTTTCAAATCATCAATTTTCATTTTTTTAATTCTAAAAAATGAGACAGAGACCTGTTTTAGGTTTTTTTTTTTTTGTCTTCTTTGTTATAGATATTCGCTTATGGATCCGTAATTGGGAGCCCAGCCCATTACGTTTCATACACAATCCGTTTTAGTAAGTTATACCAGCTTTTTATAGAATATAGTGTAATATAGTACTTATTTAAAAGTGTATTTGATGAGTGATATATCTTACATTTACCTTCTTTGAAAGATATTAAACCAATGAGTTGTCCATGCTCGGTCAATTTTTTGAATTGGTGTCGATAAACGATGATTCTTTCCTTACTATCTCACATATCAAAAACTATGATTCATCAACAAAATCATAAACAACTGAATGACTGACATGAATCGAGATTATGAATTCTCTAGAAAAGACTTTTATCCACTACATTTAAATCATTCTATGGTTAATTGGATTAAAACAATTAAGCTCTAATCTTAAAATGAAAAAAAACATTCACTATTGGATTTTCATTAGCATCATCTATTCTGTTTCTCCCAGTAATAACTCCATATCATTCATGAAATTCCAGTTAAATCTACATACACATGCAGACAAAAACCTCAGCATTTCAGTTGAGTACACTACATGTGCATAAAAATTTAGCAAACTAAATGATCTTCAATTTCAGAAGAACCAACTCAAATTTTTTAAAATGGGAGAAAAAGTGACTCGATACAATCAAACACAGTGCTTAAAAAAATCAACTGTATCAAGTAAACATCAGACCTAGTAAGATCAATGAAATCAGCTTCAAATAGTTATCTACTATAATCAAACTCCAAGAAAATGATCATGGCAAACTAAACAACAATTGGGAATACAAGATTGATAATCTAGTCAGAAATTCGAACACATAACTTGAAGAAGAAACTCAACAATCTAGAAGTAGAAACAAGGTGGAAATTTCTCAACAAAATTAGCTTCTCATGCTTCCAAATAGGGAAGATCTAACCAGAACCATGACCAAAACAGATTAACAGTCTGAGAATTGTAATCTCGATAGAAATTGAACACTAAACTTTAAAAAGAAAATAGGAGCATTTTTTCTTCGTTTTATGCCCTATAACCATATGAACTGTTATTTATTTTTTGTTTTACCAAAATTCACATTTTGATGGGTCCTAATTTGAACTATAATTTTATGAATTCATTACGATCAGTTTCCGTTTGACATTTGAAATATATTTTTACTGAAGATGTAAAAAATTCTTAGGTCGGATTTACTGGTTAAGGACGGGTTAGGTTCAAAACATTGAGCTTAAAATTTCATCGCATAGCTAAGATGAATCCATCATCAACCATATTATTTATTATAGCATCCAAAGATCTACAAAATAACCTGTGAGTGAGCAAGATAATGAAACTTGTATGCAGAAGATGCCACTGGGAACATACTGAACATTCCCTTATGCTAAACCATAGTTTTGATAGTAGTATAACATAAGGTACTACTCCTAGTCAACATCCGTAAACAAGTAGAAAATTTAAAGCATCATATGTGAGGCATGGCAGACGTATATAAATCCACTTATTTGATTTAAATGTTATTGGAAAGAAACAAGCTAAAAGGTGAGAAAATATAAGCAGCTACTACTAGAGAGGTAAACACAATCTCTAGGATCCTACATTCATCATGTCGCAGATCTTTGTATATCCAAGAACTCGACTCCTTCGAAAACAAGTGGCATCTAGACATCCTTGTTTCCACACTTACATGAGGATGCGGATGGCATGGTTTCAAAGGAAGTGAGACCAAATTCTCCATGTATGGAGATATAACACAAGTGTCCAGGGAGAGACAACGAATCTCATTTGTCCCTGGATAATACTTTGCGTTTTTACCCTACGGGCGACTAAATTCAAAAAGTCTTTTTGAACCTATTTAAAAAATATATTTTAAATTTCAAGAATTTATTTATTTATTTATTTATTGAAATTCTAAACCTCACCCTTAAAAATACCACCTCTCAAATCTAAATTCTAAATCTAAATTAGTTTACATTATGGTTATAATTTTCTATTTACCTCTTTAAAACTAAAAGTAAACATGAATTAATGAAAAATGGTACTAAAAATGTGGTAATGTAAGCAATTTTTCAAATATCTATCTTATTAAAACATAATCACTATTTGACATTAATATTATCCTTCGGTGATTAATGAAATGCCCTACTTTTAAGTTATAACTATATCTAAGGGTGTAACTGGAATACATTTTTGGAATAGAAACTTCCTGAATGTTTAATTCATTCTCATTCCACAAAATAGTCACCAGTTGCAATGAAAAAAAGAAATGGATATTCTATCTCATTTCATATTATCCCTTGTCATTCTAAAAATAATAACAACATTCTTTTGAAAAATCATTCACGTAGAAATAGTTCTGGAATACTAATTCCATTCCATTAGATTTCACTAGTTATCATTCCTTTAATTCCATTTATTCCTTTTATTAACATCCAGTTACAGCCTAAGATTCTCACTAAAGGTAGATTGGTCATTACTTACACATTGTCCCATTTAAATAAATTGCACAATCCTACATGCGATTATTTTACCACTTAAAATAATATTTTTAAAGTAAGGATATTTTCTATTTTACAATAACAAAGTTTTATGAAAACGTTTTTAATTACTATTGTTTAAATAAAGCATTAAATTTATAAATAAAATTAAACTATTCGAAATAAATATTAATCTAATTTAAATTTTAAAAAAATTCTATAATAATTCACAGAGAGTTGCTAAACTAAAAAATAAAGTAACTTTAATCCACTGTCACAAGAGGTCAAATTATTATTAAACGATACAATAATTATACAAAACAAAATGGTCAATATATCTACATTTTTATTTTTACAACTACATATTATCTAGATAAATTAAAAATTAAAAAACTAAAATTGTGTTAGAAAATAATATGTATGCGTTTACAAATATAAAATTTATACGTTTTCAAATCGTAAATAAAAATTTAGTTTTATTTATAACTATGTGTTTTACCTGAATATGCGGGCATAATCTTTTTATGAATACTTATTAGTTTATATTTTATTAATTTAAAAATTAGCCAACAAGTTATTATTTATGTTTTCATAATTTTTTTTTAAAACATCAATTTCTTTATATATGATAAATTTTTTCATCAAAACAAATATGTTTATTACTGTGATAAAATTTTAAAAGCAATCACAGATTAAAAATATTTTAGAAAATATATTTATACAAATGTTTTTGATTGATTAAAATTCAATTATAATTTATTTTATGTCTTATTTTATTTTTAATAACAAGACAATATATATTACTAGGGGTTGGTTGGCGCTATGCGCCGGATTTTTTATTGTTATTATTTAAAATTATTTTCATAGAATAATTTGTGTTACTATTTATATTTGTTTTTGTTCTTTTATTATTTTATGATATACTTATATTATATTTGTATCATATATAATTTTTTAACTTTTCTATTTTGGAATTTTTTCAATACTAAAAATAATTTAGCTTAGAAAGTATAATGGCCAAAAATTTTAGTTATTCCTCTTAATTAGTATATGAGATCAATTGATAAATTCACACATTACTTTGCTATCAAGTTTCTAAAAATCGGTCTATGCGGCGCATAGGCGGCAACTCGGTCTCATCCGAAACAATTTTCTTAAAATCCTATTATATTGATTTATATGATTCAAATAGGTTTAAATGGTTCCAAATCAGTTTAAATTGATATAGTTTAATCTAAAGATGTTAAATTAAGCAATAATATTAGTATAAGTCCATAAATTTGTTTAATTTCTTTTGCTTTTTATATTTAATTTTGATAATTTATTACAGTAATTTTATAACTAAACTCAAAAACTAAAATATATCATATAAATATAAAAATACATAAAATAAATCAATAATTCGTTAACGCATAGGTCTCGTTTAGATCCCGAATAATCCGCGTAGTCGCTAATCTCATATAAAGCACCTAGTTACAGTCTATGGATTTCTTGAACATTGCTTTGCATATATCCAGCCATGTTCCTTATCTATAGACTGATAAAATCTAAGCTGAAATCCAGCTTAATAGTAAAATAAACATAATAAAAATAAAGAGAGATGAATGGTATTTATTTATTGGTTTTCAAGATTTTTTGGTCTCCTGGACTTGGTGCATTCTTGATTATTGGAAAATTTGTAACATATTTCACATGCCTGATTTCGGTATGGTCATTTTCTTAAAAATTGAGGTTTTGTATATTTTTTATTGGCTACCTTACAGAAAAGGAATCACGACAAATCAAGCATCAGATTACAATTATGTAAATAATTTTCATGTTCAACAAAATCAAGTAATCAACACCACCAAATAATTTAATCACAGCATACTCGTCGCACCAAAAAGTGAAAGTGGAGCTAGTATTTCGCATGAAGACTAAACAACCAACAAAAGTTTTGTGTTAATTATTTGTCATCTATTGGATAATTATTAAAAAGCAGAAATGAGTGCATTGTGCAGCCTCTTGCATATCAAAAGAGGTTCAACGAAGGTTTCTCCTTGGTGTCTTGTCTGCAGCAGTTCAAAAGAAATGGCATTTGTTTCCTCTTTTCCATGGTCTCTAAGACGCTCCGACTTGAGTCTCGAACCAAAGATCAAAACCATGAAAGATGATTGTAAACACAAATTAAGAGAGTTGAGAGCAGTACAGTCCAATACCGTGCTATATCTGTAGACGGAGGACGGTAGTGCGATTTGGGAGACAGCTTGCTGTTATTGTTTCCAGTGCTTCTCCACACTGAAAGCACAAAAGTATTGCATCTGAAAAGTAAAGAGCTAATATAATGCAACTAAAAAAAATTATACTTTCATGTTCCAATCAGTGGTTTTCATAGTAGTTAGAGCAATCTAAATGTTGCAAATTTGCAATCCTAAAAACAAATACATGAAATCAGAAATATATACCTTGATGAACTATCCATAGGGAATCTAAAAGAGAGCATCAAGAAATGAGGGACGTACACACATCAGCTCATCATTTATGTGATGGTATAGAGAGTTGAGTCAAAGAGCTAATAGAACGCAACAAAATTCATGAATTAATGTTCCCACCAAAAGGTTTCAAAATAATTACCAATTCAGAAAACACATATTTGAATTCAAACACGTAATCTTCATGAATCATCATTGAGAGTCAGAAAGAGATAGCCAAGAACACATGCATAGGCGTAAACACATGATCGCATTGTTTACAAAATAATGAATTTTTCCAAATAGAACTTTCTTAGTTAAAACATAGAAACTGAAATTTGATCTAGGGATTTAAATCCAGCTTCAGGATCGGCATCTAAATACACACAAAAGAAAAGAAAGAACTAACCCCATCAAATTGACATGAAGCTGAATAGTAAGCTCGAAGCATAGCTCGTACATCTGAGTCATATCATGATACCGAAGGGTTGTGACGGCCATAGGGTACATGATGTACATGGCTACATTATCGGTGTCTCGGAGCCTGAGCAGATGCTATGTTTCTTTGTTGACTGCTGACATATAAGAACACTCGTAAGAAGGATAATCCAGAAAGTGTACAGTTTCACTAAGAAACCACAACAACCAAAGACAAAGGAATGGAATAATGGGCAGCAAATCATTTAACCAAAACAGTATCAACATAGAGTTTCAATCGCAAAATACAACATCAAATAATATAGGAATCAATAATTGAGAATATGAAATGTCTCAGTTACCTTTCCATCAAGTAGCACCAGATCACTACCCATCAACTCTCCACCTTTCTTGACCATTACTGGATTTAGTGACAGATATCTAGGGTTCTGCGAGTCAAGGCAGACCATATAGATGGCTGTGAAGACTCCTCAAAACCTTTTAAATAGATAATCTATGCGCGAGCTTGAAAACAAAGTAAAGAAGCATTGAAGATAAATTAGTGGGTATTGAGGTTTCAATGCCATAACGACTGCCGTTTCTCAGCTGGCTCACAATGGGGAAAGGAATCAGAAGGGATAGGGCTCCTGAGATCGTAAAGAACAAACAGAGTGACAGAGACATGTTAGGGCTTTTTTGTTCAAATGAGAGATTGGGCTTTGTCATCTTAACGGAAACATAAATGGCCCAAGTTGAAGTCAAGAATATTCGCTTTCGGAAATAAGAGATGGACACGTTTCCAAAAAACCCCCACCCTATCTGATGACGTGGACGGCTTAAGCAGACAGATACTTCTACTTTATATATTAAGAAGATTTTATTTTTAATAACAACACAATATATATATATATATATATATATGTAAACATACATAAGAATTCTCCTATTTTTAGAAACACAATGATTTTATTATCATTTTGCAAATAATAAAATAGATAGATATATTCATATCAGTACTTTCTTGAGAGACACGTGATAAAGTATAGCCCCACAAGACTTGCACCCCAAATTTCCTTATGCCATCAATAATATAGATCTTAACTCTTAAGTGATAAATAAAGTTAGTTGCTAAAAGTTTAATGTTGCAGTTAAAAGTTACAGTATTCTCAAACTAATAAAGTATCAGTTTTAAAAGTTAGCTTTATATTTATTTTATATAAATAAGAAAAGATATTCAAAAAACATTATTTCATTTTTGCTAACTTTTATTCAATTTTTTATGTATGAAATAAGTTTTAGAATCTATGTTATATTTCTTATGCTATTAAATAAAAAATAGGCTTCAAAAATCTGTAAAAGTTGTAGGTCCTATACCAATATTTCTTAGATATGGGATCAAGACCGGGCCTGGAGATGCTATGGAAAAAAATAGAGAGGTGAAAAGGAGACAAGAGTTGGATAATGATCACAACGTCTTTGCTTCTAAGGTTGATAAACAATGATGATGACTTTGGTTTTGCAATGAATCGATGATAAGTTTGATAAGTCTTTTAGATCAATGGAAAAGTTAAGAAGAAAAAAAATTGAAATCTTGATGTAAATCCATTTTGCATAGTTTCATAAAAAGTTTACTCATTTCTCTCCATCTGATTATCTAATTTCTTTTTATGCTTTTCAAGACTATATAATACATGAATCCATGCGTCATAACATCATTCGGGTTTCGAGGTACTCCGGACTCGTTTGAGGATGATAAAGTTTCCAAACTTTTTCTTGAGAATATTGGTAAAAACTTTTTCTTGAGAATTGTAAAATATTTGAAATTTTAATACTATGGCGGAGAATCCGCGACAACCCGAAGCTGTCGGAGAGAGACACGGAGACAAAAAGATGACAACAAGAGAGAACGAGCGGTCGAAATGATCCAATGTTGTTCTTCAGTCAACCACTGAATCTTACTTTCCTTATTTAGACAATTCTCTAAACCCTAAATTTAGAAACTACCGCAGGTTTCTTTAGGCCTTTGAGAATGAAACCCTCCAAGAAGATAGAGGCAAAGGTTCTTGGAAGAGGGCTGTGAATCGTAAACTACTTTGTAAATCGATGAAGTCACAAAAGGGTAACGTGAAGAAGAAGAAGAATCAGAATTCAGGGTTAGTCGCCGTAGCAGTGGAAAATAATAAAGGAAGCCAACATGCTCTCAAATGGGCAGCTGATCATCTCGTCTCCAAAGGCGAAACCATCATCCTCCTCCATGTTCTTCATAAATCCTCATCGGATTCAGGTCTCTGGAACGCTCTTCTTATGACCAAACCCCATATCTTCTTGTTAATGCTGTCTGAGTTTTCAAGATTCTGTAGAAACTGATATTGTTTTGGTGCAAATGGGTTTGTAGCTGAGGTTAATGCAGAGAAACATAAGCAGGCCGAAAACCTTTTCGTCACGTTTCATTGCTACTGCAGTCGAAAAGAGGTAAAGACAGCAGCACAAGATCTCTTGTCCTTGCTTGATTGGTCTTAATGTTGTATATCTCTGTGTTTGCTAGATACAATGCCTTGACGTCACGCTTGAGGATGACAGCATAGTCAAGTCCCTTGCGGAATACGTTTCCTCTGGGGTGATTGAGAATTTGGTTCTTGGTGCTCCTTCCAGGCATGGATTCATGAGGTATATATAGATATGAATCTCTTCCTTTTCATGGATAAGAATCATCACTCTTTTCTTCTTCTTATGTTTGTTTTGTATCCTTAAGAAGAAAGTTCAAGATATCTGATACGCCAAGCAATGTAGCCAAAGCAGCACCTGATTTCTGTACAGTTTACATCATTTCAAAAGGGAAGATATCATCTGTCCGTCACGCCCAGCGAGCTGCTCCTTATCAGTCTCCTCTTATTGCTCAGATTGAGAATCATTCTGCGGTCACTAACTATGAAAAGTTCAGGAACACCATGAGCTTTAGAGGTAAGACTGTTAACTACTTCTTTGAGACTTTAACCAAGTGAAACCATACACATCCTGAAACTGTAATTTTGATGCTTCAAACAGATAGGACTCCAGCTAGATCTTCTGTTTCTAGCTCCATTGAAGACTATGGAAAGTAATGTTTCATGAGAATCTTTTCTCTTTTACCACCGAGAAACTAATCTGCATTTTGAGTAGAAAAATAACTTAAGCATTCTTTGCAACAGGTCTCCTCTGGCGAGGACATCAAACTACGCAAACTCATTCTATGATTTGTCAGACTCGGACAACGACATATCATTTGTTTCCTCAGGAAGGCCAAGTATCACGAGCTCAGGACGGAGAAGTACCGCAAGCTCAGGCAGACCGAGTACAAGCACTAACGGAAGGTCAGACATATCTTTTGTGAGCTCAGGCAGGCCGAGTACAAGCACTACAGGAAGCCCTTCCTTCATCTACGAGTTCCCTGATTCTGATTCTGGTTTAACCCCGAGGATGTCGACGGGCTCTGGACAAAGCGTTGGCTCTATGCGTCTAGGGATCAATATCCAACATGACTTCTCATTCGTCTCACAAGATAGTGGCCGGTATTCTTGTTCTTGTTCCCCACAGAACTTGGTAAGACAAGTTGGATTGGTTATAGTTTTATAGACAGTGTCACAGTGAAGTATGGTTTTGAGTAGCCCTGTGGTTTCAGGTACTTCGGTTTATTCGGATCGGATATTTTGGTTTCGGTTTTTGGCCACAATTCTACCGAAGTGAACCAAAAAATTGGTTCAGTTCGATTTTTGGTTAATTTCGTTTTTTTATTTTATTTCTAGATTAACCGTTTTCTTTTTGTTTCGGCTAGACATCGGTATAATTTTCTTATAAATTTGGATATTTTTAGTTAAATTCGGTTAAATTCAGTTATTTTCAATTATTACATTTAATTCGGTATGGTTTTTGGTTATTTTGGGTAGTTTTGGGTATTTTTGTTTTTTTTATAAAAATAAAAACCGAACTAATTTTCAAAACCCTATCAAACTAAACCGAAATCAAGATCATAACCGAACCGAAAACCGAAAATTTTGGTTCGCCTTGATCGGTGTGGACAAAAACAGCAGGGCTAGTTTTGAGAATGGTTAGCATATAATGTTTCCTTGAAATGTACAGGAAGACGTGGAAGCTGAGATGCGGAGACTGAAACTAGAACTGAAACACACTATTGACTTGTATGGATCAGCTTGCAGAGAAGCACTAGCAGCAAAGCAAGAGGTAAAACGATATTAAACGACACCTTGTGCAGTGTTGACTTGACTGAAAGAGATTTTAACTTTTTGGTTTAAAAGGCAAAGGAGCTCCAGCGTCAGAAAATGGAAGAGGAAGGATGGGGGCAAGAAGGACAGTTATCAGAGAAATCAACAAAGCTGATAGCTGAGAAAGAGAGAGCAAACAAAGCTGCCATGGATGCTTCTGAAGCAGCAAGCAAGATAGCAGAGCTGGAAACACAGAGAAGAGCCATAGAATCTGGAGATGCTTTCTCTGATTCCAACTTAAGGTACCGGAGGTATGTTATCGGTGAGATTGAAGAAGCCACAAACTCATTCGACAAGGCTAATAAGATAGGTGAAGGTGGATACGGTCCTGTTTTCAAAGGTCACCTTGATCATACCCCTGTTGCTATTAAGGTTTTGAGACCAGATGCAGCTCAAGGAAGATCTCAGTTTCAAAGAGAGGTAAGTTAACCTAAGACAGATTATAGCAGGCTTTGGTTTTAGACAGTGGTTTTAAAACCAAATCGACTAACTTTATAAAATTATTAAATTATCAAAAAAATAAGAACTAACCATATGATAAAAAAATAGTTTATATGTATAATATTTTATATTTGATATTTATTTACATTTTAATTATGTATTTACTAACTTTACTTTTAAATTTTTTTATTTAAAAAATATTGAATCAGATTATTGAATTAGGTTTGATCCGGTCGAATTATTTGGCTCGAACCGTGACCCAACTATTATGTGGTTTTGTCTGGTTTTAAAAAATATTGGTTTTAGATGTGGACTAACGTGAGCATTGTTACAGGTGGAAGTTCTCAGCTGTATAAGACATCCGCATATGGTGCTACTCATTGGAGCATGTCCAGAGTATGGAGTGCTTGTTTATGAGTATATGGCTAAAGGGAGTTTAGCTGATAGGCTCTATAGAAACGGAAACACGCCACCGCTCTCGTGGGAGCTCAGGTTCAGAATCGCAGCCGAAGTTGCAACCGGTCTGCTCTTCCTCCACCAGACGAAACCTGAGCCTATAGTGCACCGTGATCTGAAACCAGGGAACATCTTGATCGACCAGAACTACGTAAGCAAAATCGGGGACGTCGGATTAGCCAGACTAGTCCCTGCAGTCGCTGAAAACGTCACACAGTGCCACGTCACGTCGACCGCTGGGACGTTCTGTTACATCGACCCTGAGTACCAACAGACAGGAATGCTTGGTGTGAAATCAGATGTCTACTCCTTCGGTATCTTGCTTCTCGAGCTGCTCACAGCGAAGAAACCTACGGGTTTGTCTTACAACGTTGCGCAAGCGATAGAGAAAGGCACGTTCAAGGATATGTTGGATCCGGCAGTGCATAACTGGCCGGTGGAAGAAGCTTTGTCTTTGGCAAAAGTTGCTCTTAAGTGTGCACAGCTGAGAAGGAAAGACAGACCAGATCTTGGGAAAGAGGTGTTGCCAGAGCTCAATAGACTCAGAGCTCTTGCAGATGCTAATATGGAGTGGATTATGTTTAACTATAGCAGAGGACCATCACCAAAACATAGCTTGATCTCCTTGCCAACAGTTGTGAGTATTTTTTTTTTTAAATGCTCTTAGCAGTTTCAACAGTTTGGTATTATCCTCAATTGTAAAATGAAAAAAAAAAAATTTTTGGTGCAGGATGAAATGAGTGTAACCTCAGATGGCTCGAATACACATTCAACTACTCTATCAGACATGGAGAAGAACTTAGGTGCATTATTACTCAGCATTTTTCTAAGACATTATCATGTGTGCTGCTAATCAAAATCTCACTGTTTCTCATCTATTGCTACTTTACTTTCTTTTTGTTTCAGACGAAACTGAAGAGGATTAGCATTCTTGTTTGGTGAAGGAAAGATAGAGTGAAGCCATTCTTGTCTTGTGTCTTTAGTTTTGCTTAAGCTATTTTATTAATGAATATATTCTGTATACATCCTTGTTTGTATTCGTAAAGAAGAAACATGATTAAGTTTGTGCTAATGCCTCTACTAGATGTAAATTCTGTCTTTGATATGTAATAAGACATAGATTTAGACCGCACAATTTCTAATTGCTAATTTGGTGATTCTAATTAACTTCCGAATGGAGCAATATTGATGAGTTGTCTAATTATGAAAAATAATACTACTTATTTAGTTAAACTAGGCATTTCGCCCGCATGTGCGGATATAAGAATTTTATAATTACTTATTAATATATTCATTAATAATTATTTATATTTTCATTTGAAATTCTTACGTATTATAATTTTTTTTAAAAAATCTTTCTATACTATATTCATTATTAATAAATAATCTTAAAAATCACTCATTTTATTTAAAAAAATTTCCGGATAACAATACAATATATCTAAGAATTATTTTTTATTTTAGAATATAATATTATAGATTTTGGATAATTCTTAAGATTATTAATTTTAGTCACTTATCTAATAAAATTTAAATATATTTTCTTAGATTTTGGATAATTCTTACAATTATTAATTTTATTCAGCTATCTAATAACAAAATTAAATTATTTTTTATTTTTGATTACTATAAATATTTTTGAATTGAAGATAATATTCAGCTAAACTGACGGAAATTTATCAGCTTTTAAAACAAATCACATAAATTATTAAAAGTTTAATTTGAATTATGTTAAATCAATACTGCGCTTTATAAATTAATTATAGATTTTTTCATTGTGTAATATAGATTTTAACCGTTCCAACTTTTAACGAAAATTCCGTTACGAAAAATCACTTTACAAATAATAATATAGATTAGATATTTGTAATAAACCTAATTTTTAATAAATATTTCGGATAAAAATATCGGACTTCTGGCGCCAAGATTCAAAAAGTTCAACAGTTTAAAGTATCCGACTCGAAACCGAACAGTCTCAAGCTCACCTCTAGGAACATATCCGAATTCCCAAATCCCAATTAGTTTATAGGGATGAAAAGCTAAATAAGGACTCGTCAGACACTCTAATCTCAGAATCACCAACACGAATTGAATCTTCTTCACTCTATTAGCAAACACGTGTTCTTCAGCATCTCTCTCTTATCTCGATTTTCACGGTAAAGAAAAACAAAAAAATAGATTCTTTTGCCGTCATGAAGAATTTGTTTCCGTTTTTGGACGTTCTCTCACTTCTTTCCACATCAATCTCTCGCCGTTGTCTCGTCTTTATGAGGTGAGCGATGGTGTTTCTTTTGCCGTTTTCTGATTCTGAATCCTTTATGATTAGATCGTTACAGAGGTTTTTAGCGATACGAAAACGGAAACCAGAGGGAATTGAATTATTGAAATCATGGTGGGGGAATATTCATGGATTTGTTGCTAAATTATTAAAAAAAAAATTAGAAACTCAATTGTGATTTTTTTCGTTTACAAAGGGGGAAAGCTTTTGATGAAGGAGAGAGGGGTGACGGCTAGAAGAAGATTATGAGTTTGTTGATTGTTTGTTGCTGAAGCAGAACACACCTCACCAGGTTAGTTAGTTAAGTTTCTATTGTGTTCACCATACGTTGATTTGACATAAGTGGAAGTAACAAATATATTATATCCTTTCACATCATCATCACACACATTAATTAGCATTGGGACATTATCAAAAATCCTTTTGTTTTTTTGGTAACCCGGGTGTCCGGATCCCCGTAGGAACCCGACTAGCGCCGACCACCGCCCCCACAATCTGAACCACTAAGGGCCCGGAGGGTTTTTACGGCAGCGGCGGCTTCCCGGAGGCCCGGAGGGACCATGTGAAAACCCGTGGCCAGCGGATCGAACCTCATGAGGGGCGTATTGGATTTTCTTCCTCAACTACCACTAGGCCAACCCGTGTTGGTTCCTTTTATTTCGTATCTTTCTTCTTTATGCCAGTTACACTGAACGTTTTCTGCATATATTACTAAATTTCTGTTTTAGATAAAATTGACTACTTCTATGCCTAAGATAGAATGATTCTCATCTGTTCTGCATGCGTGTGGGGGTGGATGTTTATTTTCATTTATATATTCTCTTAAATTTCCGAAAAATTATCTCTTACCTGAATTTAAGTACATGATCTTTTTGTCCAGAAAGGTTTTCACAATGGACTCATTAATTAGCCATCTAACTCTACAGAAAATAAGTTTTCTGTGCTCACTTCAAGCCTACTGTTTTAAGTTTTTTTTTTAAGATGTGGCATTTTATCAGTCATTGTTGCTCTTCCTAAAGTCTGCATTTTCTGAAATCTGTATTCTATAAAATGGTAGAATCCATAGATCATTTTTCTCTGAATTTTTAGGAACTCATGGCAGAATCCATAGATCATTGTTCTCTGCATTTTTAGGAATCTGTACATATGAATGCTCACATTCGACACTTGTAATATTTTTTGTGAGAGGGTTCAATTCTAAATCAATGCATGTATTAGATTGTACCCTGTTCATACCCTATATTCCAGTAAATTAAGATATCAAATTGTCCATGAGAATAATGTTTTTTTCATGAGAATAATGTTCTTCTTGCTTAAATAGACTTGCAAGCATTTCCTTTAGTCAAATCTTAAACAAGATTGTTTAGCAACTAAATTATAGCCGTTGACTAGAGTTAATCCTTTTCCACACTTTCAGGCATTCCCTCTAGTCAATATCTGAAAAAGTAACTAGTGTTTACCTATAGCTTTTGACGACTTCGAGTATATATCAACTCTATTATGGTATTCAATATGTTTATGTGTGTATCTAAGATTCTTTATAAGCTATTATCTAATCCTCAACCATTACTTTCTCAGTAAATTCTCATTTCAGCAAAAGCATCTCAAAACCGGGAAAAGGTCTTGTGATAATACTGCATCATGTTAGATGTTGTTGTGAATGCAAACAAAGTTCAACATTAGAAATATAGACAAATAATGCTTAGTAAATAAAAAATTTTCTGATTAGTACGTACGAGGCTTTTGGAAAAGAGTCCAATAACAAATTCATGCCGCTTTAACTCGTAAGCCCAAAATGCACAATAGCGTACTAATCGGCCTAGGTAGAATTGGACATGGTCCATATCTGAATTTTGCAACATTTCATTTGTTAGATTTGTTTCCTTTTGGTCAGGATTTGGTATGATCATTTATTTGTGGTTCTGATTCTGTGAATATATGTAACAGATGCTGATGAAACAAATTTTGATTTCGTGGTGACCGATTTTGCTTCTGCAACAAATTCTTGATTCTGTATATAGTGTTTCTCCTTCTCCATCCAACTATTATTCATTTATTATTATGATATTATAATTTTCTATGCGGTTTAGAAGATAGTCGCTTTGTTGGCGTCGCCTTGTTGGCGTCGCCTTGTCGGCGTCGCCTTGTCGGCGTCGCCTTGTCGGCGTCGCCGTCTAGAAGGTTTTTAGAACACTGTTTTAGATCATGATTCTAAGTGGGATTCTTTCTATGCTCTTTGGATTTTTTTTCTGTTTTTTATGATGTTATAATTTCTATGCGGTTTAGAAGATAATAGCCTTGTAGGCGCCGCCCTAGAAGGCTTTTTAGAACACTAGTTTAGATCATATTTCTAGGCTCTTTGGATTTTTTTTCAGTTTTTTTTTCTCATGCATAGATATGAAAGGAGACTTTGATGCATTTTCCCCTCTGTTAAACCCTTTTGCTTGGTTCTGATGGGTGTTTCGTGTTTGTTAGCTGTTTTTTTTTTTGGTCTTTATCTGATGGATACCAAGGGGTTACTATGTTTATGTAGGAGTAGTTAGCAGTTGTGCGCTACCTACAGTCAGATAAATACACATACATGTTGCAAATATACCTGTTTCTGAAACCTTTTTTATGGGCTAATCGATGTTTTTTTGTCCATGCAGAGCCTTAGCATCAAGAAGCAAGAAAAAAATGGTCGAGACGCGAGCTCAGCATCGCAGGCGAGTGACAGCACTGAAATGGGATAAAGTAGAAGCTGCCGGGGATGTCTTTCGTGACATCTTATCTCGACTCTCAGTAAGGTCTATCCGTTTAGCGAAAACGGTCAACAAATACTGGCATGCCTCAGTTAGCGACAAACATTTTGCTACGTTACAGATAGCTCAATCGAGAAAGAAGCCCTCATACATAGCTTGTCCTAGAGTAAACAGTGCTATGAGGTTGTACTTGTTGAGGCCAGGGAAGTTCAACTATCGACACCACGCTACAGTTAATCCTCCTGAAAGAAGCGCTGATCACCACATGCACATGATATCATCGTTCAATGGATTAGTATGCTGCATCAACCAACTTTCTGATGAATATGAAGAAGATTATCAGATATGGATCTGCAATCCTTCTACTGAAGAGACTCTGCTTCTTCCTCAAGGCAGACCATCGCTTTGGACTGAACCAAGTCTTGGAGTTGCATATGGTCCTGACATTAGTGATTACAAAATTTTCCGCATATTCTCTGTTGGAGAGAGAAATACTGGAGAAGGAGTTCTCTACGAATGTGAGGTGTATTCTTCTAGCACTGGTGCGTGGAGGAGCATCGGTTCTGTGCCTCATCTTCCAATGTATGTTTTTTTAAGCCCACACAGATCCAGTCATGTCTTTGCAGGAGGGAAGATCTACTGGCTTGTTTCTTTGGAAGATCCTGGTATAATCCTCTCTGTGGATATGGAAGAGCATTTCGAAGTTATGGAGCTGCCTCAGTATTCAACAGAACTGCGTGACGAAGACCGGATAACAGTTGCTACATATTTGATAAACCTGGGAGGGTCTCTGTCACTTGTGGTTCTTCATGCCGATTATTTTGACATATGGGTGTGGAGAGAAGCTAGTTGGGTACTTGTAACCACAGATGATTTGCCATTCACGGACTATGAGATTGTCTTATTCCTGACCTCATCAGAGAAGGAGATCCTGTGTGTGACTGGGTTGCACTTGTGGACTTATCGTTTCAATACTAGAAGGTGGAAAAGAAGGGGCAGGCCTCCTACTCAATTTGTGACTCCAGCTATGTTCCCCTTCACTGAAAGCCTTCTTCCATGTAAGCTCTATATCTATAAATAGTCTATATATACATGTATGTATGATAAAATGTTGGTTTCTGATACAATGTGATATGTTGTTTCTTGAGCCAGGCAATGGCGGGGTGAGGCTAGAAGGAAGGTGAAGAAGAGTATTTATCAAATCTGGCTTGCTGGTGGTGATGGACAAAGTCTTTGCTTGGTGGTGCTTGATTTAATCTTGCATAGGCTTTGTGTTTCTCACTGGATACTATGTTTTTAGTTTTTTTTTTTTTGTTTTTTTTTTCCGTTTAAGACTTCCATTTCGTGTAAGGTTTCTGGTTTGCATCATTTGTACTTTTTATAACAAAATTTTCAATATGGGATTTTTAATAGTTTTCAACTTATAATTGCTCTTGAAAATTTACTATTAATTTTGAAATTAAAATAGTAAGTTGTCATTTCTTGTTTCAATGCAAGTTTTAAAATTAACTTATTTATATATTTTATATGGTATATAGTTTAATATATATATATATATATATATATATATCTTATTCTAAATATTTATAAAATGAGATTTTTTACTCTTATGGTCTTATGATTTGTATCTAGGTATAATAAAAATTTTAAACCATCAATCATAATTTTTAATGTGGGACTTTTGAAAGTTTTAGTAATTTTAGTTGTTTTAAAAAATTTAAATATAACACATAAAAATATTTAAATTTTTATTATATGGTTAATGTGATTATTTAATTTATTTTAATAATATAAATTTAAACAAAATAATAAAAAACACATAAATTATTATCACATCATTATTATTAAAATCATTAATTGTTATATATATATATGTGTGTATATATATATTAATCATATTAAGTAATTTCCTAATTTTTATTTAATGAAAAAATAAAACACATTAAATGTACACTATTAATTAATTTTATGATTAATTAGTTTAATGAAAATTATAATATATAATTAGATGGATCAACATATTTCTCTAAAAACTTTGAGAAACAATTCTATCGATGATATGTATCATAGATAAAATGTTGTAATACTCTTCTCAAATAATACATTAGGGATTAATGAAAAGTGAAAAAATCTAACAATTAAGGAAAAGTGAAAAAAAATCTAACAATTAAGGAAAAGAGTTATATGTAATACTAATTAGTTTTCTCTTTTTATTAATCACTGATTAATATGCATTCATAGATATAGCAAAGGCTGGTCAACAGACATCTAAAGATGATAATAATAAAAAAAGGAAAAACCCACAAGCTAAAAAACAAAGCCATTAACATTTCAAGGCAGTTAGTTAATATCATGCAATGCGCTTAGGTGTGACAACGTCATGCGTTACTTTTTGCATCCACACACTCAAAACACTCATATGCAAATTACTTTTGTTATATAAACAAGCTATATACTAATGTATTTTCCGCACAATCATCAGATTCAAGAACATTTTACACAGAGAGAGCAAAACAACAGTTCTTTAGGAGTAATTTTCTGACAATGTCTTCTCTTGGTCACTTACATGTTCTTGTTTTTCTCTATGCTCTGCTCTTTTACTCAGCCGATTCTCGCAAACCCCAGCTCCTTCATGATACTGGATCTGAAGATGGTGCAAAAGGCACAAGATGGGCTGTTCTAGTTGCTGGATCAAATAATTATTATAACTACAGGCATCAGGTTTTTGATTTTTGTTTTATCAAACGTTTTGAACTATCAGAAGAAAAGTGGTCCTGAAGAGATTCTATGAACTAAATCTACTATTGTTTTACTTCACAGGCTGACATATGCCATGCATATCAGGTGCTGCGAAAAGGCGGTCTAAAAGATGAAAACATTATTGTGTTAATGTACGATGATATCGCATTTAACCCTGAGAATCCCAGGCCTGGAGTTATCATCAATAGACCTGATGGGGCCAATGTTTATGAAGGAGTTCCTAAGGTTCTTATTTTCTTACTTCTTTTGTAATAGATGAATCAGCATATTTAGATTTTGTTGGTCTTTGTGGTTGATACAGGACTACAATGGAGAGGCTGTTAATGCGAAAAACTTTCTTAATGTGATTCTTGGAAACGAAAGTGGCATCACAGGAGGAAGTGGAAAAGTTGTGAAAAGTGGCCCTAATGATAATATATTCATCTACTATGCTGACCATGGAGCTCCTGGTTTACTAAGTATTTTACCACCAATCTACATCTAGCATTTAGATGTTACTCATGATTATACTATTCGGCGAATTCTTGATCAATGTTTATTATTCTCAGCGATGCCTAGTGGTGAAGATATCCATGCAAATAAATTTATTGAAGTCTTGGAGAAGATGCATAAGCTTAAAAGATACAAGAAGATGGTACTAATAGCTCAAATCATATTCATTATCATCCCTCTAGCATATTTTTATATGTGTGTTGTGTTCTTAAATCTTTGAGTTGTTTTCTGTGTGTTGTGTGTGTGTGTGATGTTAGGTGATTTATGTTGAAGCATGTGAATCTGGAAGTATGTTTGAAGGGATTTTAAAGACAAATCTCAACATATTTGCAGTAACTGCTGCTAATGCTTCAGAGAACAGTTATGGAATTTACTGTGGTGGTGAAAATCCTCCTCCTCCTCCTGAATATCAAGGTGTTTGTCTTGGTGATTCATTTAGCGTCTCTTGGCTTGAGGATAGGTACTTTAACCAAATAAAGACTCAAATTTTATGTAATATCAAATGATTTGATTGTTCTTCAAGACTTTGAGAATCACTTCTTCTTGTTGGGGTCAGTGAGCTTCATGACATGAGCAAAGAGACACTGAAACAGCAATACCAAGTTGTAAAGAGAAGAACAGGTTCTGATGCTGAACCAGGGATGAGTTCTCATGTAAGCTGTTTCGGATCAGAGGAGATTCTTAAAGACTATCTTGTCTCTTACATTGGAACCAATCCTGAAAACGAAAACCTCACTTCTGCTGGATTTACTGCTTCACCAATCTCTAGTTCAAGCTTGGTCAATACTCGTTATATCCCTCTGTTATATCTCCAGAGCAAAGTAAAGTCTGATCTTTCAAGATTGAATAACAATCGTAGATGTATTTGTTTTTGATGTTTCACTATTTATCTTTCAGATTCAAACATCTCCATTGGAGTCACCTGAAAGACAAGAAGCTCAAAAGAAGCTGTTTGAAGAAATGAATCATAGGAAACAAATTGATAAGAACATTGTGGAGATTCTCAGGCTTTCACTTAAGCAAACCAATGTCTTAAATCTCTTAACTTCCACAAGAACAACAGGACAACCTCTTGTAGACGACTGGGATTGCTTCAAGACTCTGGTAACAACCTCATCTCAAATCTTGTTTACTTGTGTTTCTACGCAACAACTATTAAACTAGTATGTTATCAAATGAAAATCGCAGGTTAATAGCTTCAAGAATCACTGTGGAGCAACGATGGATTACGGTTTGAAGTATACAGGAGCTTGCCAATATCTGCAATATGGGAGTGGATGTGAATCAAACGGTTTCAGCTATTGAACAAGCCTGTCCAAAAATAATGTGATCGACTTAAATATATGAAAGTTATTGCATAAACATTTGATGTGTGGAGATGGTTAATGCCTATTTAACTTAATAAAAAAAAAATAGTTGATAACGAGAAAGTTTTGGTGCAAATTTGTGAACTGGATTCACCGGACAATAACCCCGTACCAACTGTACGGTACGGACGACTGTATATTGGTTGGTGTGGCTAATAATAGTCTAACTTACATAGCTTCTTGTCCTAGAAAACAAAAGACATAAAAGGTAGACAGATCATTCAAAACAAATAAAACAAGAAAAAAATAAAGAAACAAGAGCAACTAGGGGCTTCTATAACCTAGCTTGTTCTTTATTTATTTTTTTCTATGAAGATAACAACTTCAAGAAGATCTTTACAGTTCTATGATATATCAAATGAAAAGTCACTAGATTTTGATTAAATAAATATTTTTTGAACTTTTCTCAGAACACAATTTTCCGTTTGGTTTTGCCATCTTTTGAATCATACAGCAAAATGATCTCGCTAGATTTCATCGTACGCCTCAAGAACCAGGAGAAGAGAAGAAACAGAAGATCAGAAACGAACATAAAGGCCAGTCTTCTCTCAGGGGAATTATCTGATGGTAGGAGACGAGCAAGAGACCAAAACGGTGTCCCCAGAGGGCATCTTGCGGTCTATGTGGGTGATGAGATGCAGAGGTTCGTGATACCGACCAAGTATCTTCAGTATCCTGAATTTAAAGTTTTGATGGATGAAGTAGCTGATGAGTTTGGTTATGAACACGAAGGAGGGATTCATATTCCTTGTGAGGAAAGTGTTTTTGAAGAGATTTTGATTAGATACATGTCTTGTGACAAGAAGAAATAAAGTGTACATAAAACATATGATTATATAATAATCTTTTAATTCTCCATCTTCTTTCACCACTAGAATTGTAAGCAATCCAAAACAGAACACGGACCTTTCTTGGTAATGAAAATGCTAAATCAAGGAACAAAAACAATGCCATGTTCTTTAATGGTATCGATGACAATCCCTAGCTTCCCTTCAATCCTCTCCCCTTTCTTGGCTCATAAGACACAGCATAGACATCTGCTTCCATTGAACGCTCAGCTATGAGCTTACCGATGAGTCTGCACGCTTCGTCATCCACAAGAGACGGTATGTTCGTCCTTATATCTCTTGCATTAGTGGTGGCCACCGAAATGACTTTGCTTGTAGGTCTATGCATAACTTTGGCGTGTATGAACTTCCTTGAGAAGAAGACGTTGAGCAGGAAAGGTCTCATGTACATGTCTGTTCTTTGCTTCCATGACTTCCTGTTGGGTCTTTTCGCTGCTTCACCACGTGATCTTCGAGTCCACGCAGCTTGCACAAAAGAATCCTAAACAACCACCCATCAAAACCAAAAAAATCAGAACTTGAAGTAACAAACTCTTCCCTGATGAAACGAAAAAGACTAAACTCAAATTGTTTGTTCTTAGATACAGAAAGAAAGAAACTTTGAAGGAATCTTTACATACCCTACAGATAAAGTAATGAACTTTGAGAAGAGAATCAACAACAACTCTAGATTCTGACTTCAAACCCCAGAAATTACAGAACAAGAACACACCCTAAGCTACAAAAATCAAGAACAGAACAAAACTAACTAAGGCAGAGCAACTAAGAAACTATAGCTAGTGGCTCTGTTCAGACAAACACAATGAGAAGAGGCTTTACCTTCTTGACAATGGGAGACGAGATAACAGAGCCGATATCGATGGAGAACTTGGGAAATGAAGATTGCCATGAAAGTGCTGAGCCGAGTTTGCTGGAACGAGTTGGCCGAGTGAGACTCGAATCGAAGGGGACGAGAGAGCAAGTTGATGAGACCAAGCAAGACATCTTCGTCGAGCCTTTGATTGCGAGTGAGAGAGTAATTTGATCGGATAAGACTCGGCGGCTCCTCACTTCACCGTCTCGATTAACAATTTTTACAAAACCGTATTCTAAAAGGTTGGACCGAACCGGCTGATAAACCGTATTTAACCGGTTACAGCTTACAAACAAAACAAAAGATATTTGTGGAGAAATGAGCACCCCACATAAACCCTAAAAAGGTTAATTCTTTCCCATAAAATCTAAACACCCCTTCACTTGCAGCAGCATGTTCACAGAGACTATCTCTGTCTCATCCTCAAACAAAACTCTTTTAGATCTCTTCTCAATCTGAAAAAAGATTTCTTCTTTTTATATTTATGTTTTAACTGCATATTCTATCTTTTAGCCCTTTTTTGAATCTCCTCTTCTGTCTCTCTGATATAAAAAAAAATCTTTCAGACAGAATAAACAGGAGTCAGATAGAGAGATAATGACAATGGCTGTACCAAAAGAAGGGTTCGTTGGTATGGTGAAGGACTCTGTTTCCTCCGCTCCATCTGAGTCTCCTCTTCCTCTCCAGCCTCAGTTTCCTGACTTTACCATTCCTGTTAAAGTGAGTTCCTTTTCGTTTCCTCTTTCTTCGCTTTTGAGTCTTGTGTTGTTTTGTTGTCTGATGGGAAACCAATGTGTGATATGATGTTTCTCTCTGTTTTGTTGATTCAGGACTTCTTCAAGTCTAGGGAAGCTCGTGAGTTTCTGAGTGGGGCTTTAGCTGGAGCTATGACTAAAGCTGTTCTTGCTCCTCTTGAGACTATAAGGTCTCCATACTTACTCCACACTTGTTGTCTCCTCAAATGAACTTTTGTCTTAACTGCTTTGTTGCTGTGTGGAACCTGGCAGAACAAGGATGATTGTTGGTGTTGGATCGAGAACCATTCCAGGTAGCTTTGTGGAAATCATACAGAAGCAAGGATGGGTGGGTCTTTGGGCTGGCAACGAGATCAACATGATTCGTATTATCCCAACTCAAGCCATTGAGTTGAGCACTTTTGAGTGTGTAAAGCGTGTCATGACATCAGCGCAAGAGAAGCTGAAGAAGATTGAGCAGGCAAAGATTGAGATTGGTGACTTTAGTTTCAGTCCATCCATCTCCTGGCTCTCTCCCGTTGCTGTTGCTGGTGCAGCTGCAGGTGTTGCCAGTACACTCGTCTGCCATCCTCTGGAAGTCCTCAAGGTTCGATCAAAATCCACTGCAATAATGTAAAAGCTTTTCTTGTTGTTGTTATAAGAGACTGATTTTTTATGATCTTTTACCAGGATAGATTGACTGTGAGCCCTGAGATTTATCCAAGCTTAAGACTTGCAGTTCCAAGGATTTTGAGAGACGATGGAATCCGTGGATTCTACGCTGGCTTGGGGCCAACACTGGTGGGGATGCTTCCGTACAGCACATGTTATTACTTCATGTATGACACTATGAAAACCACTTACTGCAAATCCAAGAACAAGAAGGCTTTAAGCCGTCCTGAGATGCTTCTTCTCGGAGCTCTAGCTGGTAAATGAATAAAACAAAAGTTTCTTTTGGTTTCTCTTGACTCATTGGATTGTGAATGTTGTGTCAGGTCTAACGGCTAGCACCATTAGCTTCCCATTGGAAGTGGCGAGGAAGCGGTTGATGGTGGGAGCTCTGAAGGGGGAATGTCCACCGAACATGGCAGCGGCAATAGCAGAAGTAGTGAAGGAAAGAGGAGTGATGGGACTTTACAGAGGTTGGGGAGCAAGTTGTTTGAAAGTCATGCCGTCTTCAGGCATCACTTGGGTCTTCTATGAAGCCTGGAAAGATATTTTGCTCGCCTCCAACACCAAACCACTCATATAATGACGAAACTGAAACTTTTAGATTACCATTGTTGTTACTTGAAGTTAAGCCGCTTCATCACATTTCTTAATTTATGAATGAGGTGGCTTGGCTTTGCCACATGAGATGTTTTTTGGCACTTAGGGAGTGTTTTGATTCCCATGAGTAGTGAGAAGCTGAATTCTTTTTTTTTGTTAAGGCTAAACTATCCTCTATGTTGTTCTTTCTCAGTCAGAAGAAAAGAGCAAATCAGTAACCACAAATTATGAGTTCTTTTTTTTTGTTAAGGTTAAACTATCCTCTACTCTATGTTGTTCTCAGTCAGAAGAAAAGAGCAAATCAATAACCACAAATTATGTCCACACATCATATACACAAACCATCACACATAGTTACAAGCACATATATACATAAGCATTTTCAAATACATATTTTATTCTTCTAACAACTCCAACATTGTCCAAATCTGCAACCCAAATGTAAACCTCCTGTCTAACCTTCTGTTCCTTCTTCTGAAGCTTCACTCTCTGCAACAATGACACACCAGAAGTTAAAGAGTTATTAGAGCACTAACAAAGATTTTGGTGTTAGAGAAAGCAAATACCTTCACCAAACAGTTGTTCGAATCGAGCTACTATGTGTTTCCCATATGTGTACTTCCTCAAACTCTCGAGATGGATTTTCATTCGCTGCACCAGAATCTCCCTTTGCTCATCTTTACTGATCTCCAGGACTTTCTGGACCACATAATTTGCATACTGATCTTTCATCATCGCCTGTGGAAGAGCATAGAATGTTAAGCCAAGTCCAACATGGTACTCTCAGAGAGCTTTCTTTACTGTTGTGTTCTTACCAGCAAGTGATTGTCTTCCTCCGATTTTCCCATTATCTCTTCAATCAGCAACTCTCTCTCGGTACTATCAGCATGTTCCAGACACTTCTCCACAACGTTGGACGCGTATTTGTGCTGACTCATCTGAACAACATTCCCTGTCAACTTCTCAATGATCTGTCTCCTTTCGTCAGGCTTCCCTCTCTCCAGGACATGCTACAAGCAAATCATAAAGACAAAACCCAAGACTAAGAACAAAATGAGATGCAAGGGAGACACTGATCCGAGCTAACCATACCTGAGTGACATAATTCCCATACTGATCATGAGCTAGAGCAAAAGCGGATTCCAAGATCTCATCGATTATACAACGAGTCTCCTCACCATCTGAGCAATGCTCCAAGATTCTCTATAGCAAAAACAGAAAGAAAAAAGAGTGAATATTTCAAGTCCACAACAACACAAGAAAGCCCTCACTCTTATCCATTTACCTGGATGACTCGGCATCCATAAGGATGAGTAGACAGAGTGGCAACTTGACCACGGAAAGCTGCAATTATGAATCCAATCCTAGAGGCAGGCATGCTCTCGATACACTTTTGAATAACATGATTTCCGTTTTGGTCTCTAACACACTTCAGCACATTCCCATCGAGCTCACGCGTTAGTTCTGTCTTTTGGTCAACATCTATCACTTCAAGAGCCTATAAATATCATAATACATATAAACTTAATAACCAGTTACTTCAGACACTGACATTGATATGTGGAAACTAATATTTTACTCATTTACCTTTTGTATCACACGACATCCATACATCTGCAAGCTTAGAGAAACCATCTGACCAGCAAGTTGCTTCACAAGTTCTTCCCTCTGCGCTGGGGTTCCATGTTCTATGAACTGATCCAAACATTACTATCTATCAACAAACTTATAATGGAGAAGAAAAACTTTCCAATATAAAAGAAAGATGGCTCACTTTTTGGATAACATAATTTCCAAAGACGTCAGTCATCAATTTCGAAGCTTGTGGAAGAACCTCACTGAAAACAGATGCCTTCTCCTCATCAGAGCAGTGCTCCAGTTTCTGTTGAATAAACCGGCTGCCGTGCTGATCAACGCTGAAGTCAACAAAAACGAGTAGCAAAATGATATTTATCTTTTGATGCTTTCAAGAAAATACTAACTCAGAATTTAAAGAAAACAGAATAGAAACACTGCCTGAATTCAATAACACGCCCTGCGATATCAGACAGCTCCATTTTACGAGCATTTGGAGACTTGAGTTCATCAAGAAAAGAATGTCTTTTAAAATCATCAACAACGCTGCTGCTGGCTCCTCCTCTGTTCCCTTGCCAT